>BMAV01011217.1:0-52127 GCA_019973955.1 Trichonephila inaurata madagascariensis
TGAAGCAAAACTGATATGAGTCACTCAAAAATTAAATAGACTCGAACTCATTAAACACATTTAAACATATTTTTTAACTCTCGTTTATTTTGACCCGCCACTCTTGGTCGGGTCACTCAGCGTAATGCCTCTCCTCTCTCTTTTCCTTTGCGCGCATGCGCTATAACTCTTTCTCCTTCTGACGCTCGCAGGCGCCAACAGAAGGTATATTTAATTCACGATTATTATTAAATAAAACAATAGAGAGATCTGTATTTATTTTCAGGGATTATAAAATGGAAGGACAATTTTCGCAATTCATAAAAAGAAATGTTATGCAACTTTCACAATCATGTTTTAGAACATTGTTTTTAGATAAGAAATCACAGATATGGGATTTTCTCGCATTAGCAGATTTTCTTTTAAACATTCAAAACTGGTAATTTCGTCTTTCTTAATGAAATTAGTAAACAGTTGTTCGTCTAATTGTTTCATTTTTTCCTTTCGTTGAATTGTCACCGAGCGTTCTTTAATTTTTTCATTCAAGTAGGATGGACAACCAGGGAAAATGCAAGGATATGCATTCTTTGATAATTTTAGATACACTCTAGGTATTTCTACAACAATACCAGTCTTGTCTGTAATTTTATCTTTTCTCACAATGAAAGATTCAGGGAAATTTTTATAATGCACACTACACTATTGTTAGTATTTTTAAAATCCCTAGGAATTTTCCTTTTCCAAGTTTGTAACAACTGTTCATCTTTTGGGAAACGAAACACAGAAACGTACGGCTGCTCCGGTTTATTAGAGGAACAATTTGGTACACAACAGTAACGAGGCATTATTATGAAATGTGTACAGCTTTAGGTTAAGTTATTAATAATATTTTTCAGTTAATTAAGATTTGACAGAGTAAACAAAACACTAATTTTACATTTAAGCACTAATTTCTCTTATAAAACAAAATATCTTTTTTACAAATAATCAAGGATGTTGGCATATATGCGTCAGTTTATTATATCGTGTTCACAAGACTCAAAAGAATAAAAATTCAATGATAAGAATAATACAAATATCGTACCTTTTTCTTTTTTGCTTAATAAAGAAATCCTGATTAATCCTTTTTGCAGAAAATCCACAGTCAATTTATCCTGAGTAATGCATATAATTACACGTGGGATATCCTATCAACTTTGTCAGCATACAAGATGGAAGTGGGAATGTAATCGTTTCTCCCGCCAAATTCTTCCCTCCTTTAATCACGTGACCGGTTTCAGGTCAGTCCAGTGTCAGGGCTTACTCTCTTCTAGATAGCTTTGGCTATACCTATTATGTGTGACGTCACAAGCCTCTCTCATTTGAGTAACTAGGCCTTGTATCGAGGAGATGCTGGCATAACACGGGAAATTTCCCACAGTCTTCGTCCCTGTAAACACCCCCCCCTCCTTCCACTCGGCTAGTTCTAAACAGCAATGTCGCTAACGTGAAGATTGAAGTGTTCCCGATTCCCCCCGCGCATGCACAAAACACTAAAAATCTTGCGAATGTTTTTTTAAAGTTTTCATTTTTTGAGTAGTTAATTTTTAAGTTGAATTTTCCAAATTTCCCACAACGATAACAAACAACGGTAATTTTAAAATAAAAAATTTGAGGGAAATATTGTTTTAACGGAATCGGGAAGTCTTCAATAACCGGGGTTTTCTGACACTTCAAAATGCGCTAAAATGCCAAAAAGAGCGAGTATCATTCAAATGTGGCTGTCGTCTATTAAATCTGGCTACGTCACAGATTTAGAGCAACATGAAGTAAGAGTCAGAAAAAAATGGCAGAATGCGGTTCTTCCGTAACATAATATAGTTTGAAATATAATTACATTTTTTAAAGAGAATACATAAAAAAATGAATTTTTAATGTCAGTTTTGGGCTTATTTTGAATGCTAACAAATTTTCAGTCTTCGAATAATATTTTTAGTGTAAATGAAGAGATTAAAATAAAAGAAATTTGTACATGTACAAGCTCATAAAACAGTTCCTTTGCATTTATAATTCTTTTTATAAGTAAAATTTCCAATTCTTTTTGGAACAGTTGATATTTTCTTTTAAATTTAGGAATTCTTGTTAATTAAAAATTATAGAAATTTGAGAAATTATTATTGAATATGAAAAAGTTTAATTTTTAAAAGTTTTTCTCTGTTATCTTCTTTATTTATTACATTATTATTACATTTTTTTATTATCTTCTTTATTGTATACTTTATACATTTTTTTTATATATTATTATTTTTATGTAATATTTTTACAATAAAACTATTTTTGATAAATTTATATAATAATTTTTTTAAGGTAAAAATCAATATTTGATTTATAAAATATGGTTTTAAAATACCCCAGTATATATATATATTTACTAAAGATTTTATTTCAGTGAAAATTTATAAACTTTTATTCATTTTTTTTAATTTGGAGGGGTTTTTTTTGTTTTTTTTTTATGTGAGAGATTAATATAATTTTTTGCCTTCTTAGTTGGTTGTCCTTCAATAATTCACTTGAATTGAATTATGCATGGATTATCGATTTTTATAAGAAAGTTTTGATTATTTTAAAGACATGTTTTATAAAAAAAAAAAAAAAGAATATTTTTTATCACTAGCACTCAATTTTTCCTAAATAGTTTTACTTTTCTTTAATATCAAAGTATGCCAATTTTTTACAGGAAATACTTGATCATCTATCTAATTTACTATTGCAATCGTAAAATTAACTACTTTCTTGAATAATTTTATTTACATTTTTTAGACTTGTTTCAAATTAAAAATTTTTTGGTCAATATTTAATGATTGGAAATGTTATCTCTGTAAATTGTTTTAAAGGGATGATGATAACGAAGTTGGTATATCATTCTTCTAACTGCCACACCACTCCACATTCACTATAGGGGAAAAAAGAGTCAAATTCAAATATTATAACCCTTTGCATTCCATTTTTCAAAATTTATTTCTTCAAATGCAAATGTAGTTATTACAGTTCACTCCGTCGAAAGCTTAAACTCATAACTCAGGACTCAATCACAACACAGTTTCTAGTGGATTGGTATAGTTTATTTCTCGTAACTTTTTACATTCACATCGGAATTGCTGGGCATGCGCAGTTCAGGCAGCGCAGTTGCGCTTACGCAAACATTCCGCCCGGCATTACAATGTTACAACATTCAATAAGTTTCATGGCTTCTTACAATATTGTTATATTAAAATTTAACACCATTAAAATAATTATAAATCAGAAATATAATTCATTAAAAATACACACAATACTAAAAAGTTAATTACAATAACTTAAAAATAAGTAAAATCTTGTAACACAAAAGAAAGAAATTCATTCTCTCATGGGCAAGATACAAATTTTAGAAATAGGTCTTTTGACTACACCATATTGAGTCTTAATCGTTACTACCCTAATTCTATTATCCTTCCAGGAAATACCTCGATCAATCTGCCCATTAGCCATTTATTGACTGCTAAGTTTTATCCTCTTTAATAAGGACTAAATTACTCATTCTAGCGTTATCTTTTTCAAATTTCCACTTAGATCTCTGTTGAAGATTACTTAAGTAATTATTACTCCACCTTTTCCATATAGACTGTACAATTTTTGTTAATCTCTGATATATGTTTAATCTATTAGTTTTTATATGTATTATGTTTGGTTCACACTAATGGAAGTAATTGGTCTTCCAATCAAAAAGTTTGCCGGGGTCAAAACCGACAAATCATCTATATCCGTTGACAAAGGGGTGAGAAGACGGGAATTCAAAATTCCCTCAATTTGAGTGATAATGGTTAGAAACTCTTCATAAGTAAACCTAGAATTGCCTGCCTCACGTTTAAAATGGAATTTGAACGACTTTACGCCAGCTTCCCATAAGCCGCCAAAATTTGGTGCTCTGGGAGGGGGAAATTTCCAATTTATATTTTCATCTACTAAGAAACCAGACAATTCAGGTTCAGAATTTATCACCATATTCTACAATCTCTTGAGTTTGGCATTAGCTCCTATAAATGTTTACCATTGTGAGGAAATATTATATATAGAGAGGGTCTTCCTCTTCTAGCAATAAATCTCTTTAATGAGGCAATAAATGCCTGAGTTGTTAAATCCGACACTAATTCAAAATGTACAGCTTTAGTGACAAAACACACAAAAATTGAAACATGTTTTATACAAACTACCTTTACGCTGTTTGTTGCTCTTGATCCAAAACGGTCCAATAAAATCAACGCCACTGCAATCAAAAGGAAAATTTTCCCTAACTCTTTCTTTAGGCAAATTGCCCATTATTTGTTCACAAGTTACAGGTTTCACTTTAAAACATACAAGACAATCATGTACTATTTTCCTACATACATTACGTCCTCTAAGAGGCCAAAATCTGTCTCACTTGATATAGTAAGGCCTGTGGACCTAGATGGAAGTATTTTAAGTGAAAATATTCTACAATTAAATTCGTTAATTTATGGTTACAAGGTAATATTATAGGAAATTTGCATTCAAAGTTCAAATCACTATTACAAAGTCTACCACCAACTCTCAAAACGCCATCTTGACCTAATAGTCCTAACGGATCAGGGCCGCGGTAGCCGAGTGGTATAGGTATCGGACCGTAGCTTCCTTGTCACGAGTTCGAGCGTTTCCAATGTGGCTGAGATCATGGAGATCAAATCATGGATCAACAGGCGACTGTTCTCTTCGCAAATGAATATTTCCTACCGGGAAATAGAGCCCAACGTAAAATTATTAATTCAATTTCTGAACAACTAGTTCATAAGGAATTTTAAAGTTGTTTCTGAATTGTAGCTGCCGGCTACGAAGAAATTTTGGGATTATACGATGTTCCCTCTTTTTCAGTTAATTTTTTACAAGTAGCTTTAAATTGCATTCTTTTAACCTGTCGCACTTCTTTTGCGCAGATATTAAAATATCGCTCTGCAGTCTGAATTCTTTTTATATCTACAAGTGTAACAAATTTTTGCGCAAATTTACCAACAGTCAGACCAAGCGATTGCATAATTTTTAGTCTGCCTTGATTGCCATCATTAAAAATGACAATTGCCTCATTTGTAGAAATATCAACAATCTTTCTACCACAACATAAAGTTTTTGGGCATAATTTCCATATTAATGAGTTAATGGATTCATTATTATTTTGGGTTTTACCCCCTAGAGATATTTTTGTAGGATAGGTTGTGATCATTAAATACAGGTTTTATGGCATCCATTACTGCCACTGGCAATTTGTTACTGTGTTTAAAAGTTTCCACCCTACCCTCTAATACTTGATTTTGATATTTACACCAAGAATTAGGACCTACAGGACAAAAACTGTGCAATGGTTCTTCGTCACTTGAACGTATATGGAAATATACAGCCCAAACAGCTTTTCGTATATCCGACAGGCATGTTTTATTTTGTCGGATTGCATTTCCATAGTATGTTGTGATTAAGTCGATCATTCTGTCGGTCAACCTTCCCTTTCCACCAATCGACTTCCCATCACCGAGTTTGGAGCTCATTTGTTTTAATTTTCGTAAACGAGTTCCCATTCTTTTTTGAACAAGTCCAACACATTCAATTTTTGAAACTGTGATATCTTCTCCATACGGATTGGATGCAGTAATAGATGAGAATGTTTTGGAATCGCCATCCCCAATGTAAGATGTATATCTCACAGAACGATGACTTATTGTGTGAACGCTGAAATATACGAACCATTCCCACAGTCTCCATCATGCCAGCTGAGCCATTGTGGTTTTTCAAACATTCTTTAACGTGAAGAATTTTCCACTTTTTGTAAGCAGGTGACCCTTTTCTTCGCTTCCAAGAATCACATCCCTTACAGAAAGAAGACACCACTTCCGCATCAATACACTTTACTGTTTTGTCTCCTATAACAGCACACACACCAACACGAGAAGAATAGCCACGGGTTTTCCATGTTCCATCTCCACTAATTATTATATCAGAAGAATTTGTCAAAGTTACCTCTTCCAAAGCTGCACTTTGCATTGAAGCTTCTGCAACTTCTTTACTACACAATTGCAGTTTGTTTATAATATTATTACAGGATTTTTCAGCAACTGGAGGAGGAAAGTCCATAACACCACAGAAAGTTGTCATTGCTGCATGACCCTGTCCGATTGTCCTCATTGCGTACACAAAGCGTCTGTTTATTTCTGGAATGTTTTTTCTTTTACCCAGCATTTTTGAATTTATAAACGAACATAAGTCTTTACAGTTCTTGCGTTCAATCGAAAAAACACTAGACAAACTTCTAACACATTTTTCTGTGAGTTCAATATCTCCACCACATTTTTTGCAAGAAGCAAAGTTTTGAATGTTTGTAAACATAATAGTTTTATCAAACACACTCTATAGCCATCAAAACCGTCATCATGTTCAAAAAAAGATGAATCAATATCTTGCAACTGAATCTTTTTTCCAGATGCACTGTTGTTTAGTGATTCATCCACACTGTGTACAGCTTTGCTCCACGTGTGCATATTACCAGTAAACTTCCTTTTTTTAGTACGTTTACCAGATGATCGTTTGGCAGATTCAATCGAATTCATCATTCAAAAGTTTTAAAAAAATTAATATTTTTCCTAAAACTTATTTTAGAATAAGATACAGTGTGAAAATCAGAAAACGGGCGAGTATAGAATCACGAATCACTTTATCAAAACAAAACAGAAGTTTATAAAGTAAGTAGAAGAGTTGTAGTTAATGTTCAGCATAATAATAATATTTGAGGCTTAGATTCAAGCATTTGATAATAATTAGAATGAAAATATTAGAAACAGAGAAACACAGCTGTCACCAACGACATGACAGCTGTCACCCTGGAGCCGAAATGTAAACAATATTTAAATGACCTTTTCTGCTCTTTTTATTTTCTTAATAACTTCCGTGCTATTGGGAATATCTCTGCATGCGGTTTCTTTTAAAACACTCAGAAAGGTTTGCTCTATAAAATGAAATAATAATAAAAAAATCGATTTTCCGGAAATTTTAAAAGGTATATGACCCCTTAAAATATTGATACAATCTGAAATCATTCTGTTTGCTACGAACAAATTCATATAAAATATAATTCATTGAAAAGCTTTTACTGATTTTCAACAAGAAAAATATGCAATAATGACCACAAACGTTCGATGTAAGACTTTGAAGGGATTTTTCATTCCACTTTATATTTTTAAACTTTCTTGTATAACTTGAAATAAAATCTCCATAAGCTGTCGGGGGAAATCCATAAGAATCGAAAAATTCTATTGTGTTTTCGTCTCGAATGTGCATCGCTAGCCAGTGAGATCCATCTTGATCTTGTGTGTCTGTATTTACGATCAGAGTACTTCTTCTAATTAAAGGTAACTTGTCTGAAGGAAATACTCCAATAAAATATTTTGAAGCATCTTTATCCTCAGACAAAATTCGATGAATTTGTGAAGCATACATTAATTTTCGAAATCAAAGAGTACGTTCCTTGCTTTGTTTATCTCGATTAAAGATTCAAATTCAGCAAAAAAGATCAGCGACACTGTTTGCTCCAATGCTTTGCTAAATTTTAATTCTATTCTTAAGTTACTGTGTCTAATCAGATTGAAATGTTCTCCGTCACACAAGTCTCAGGTGTTAAATCAAATAGAAATAAGGAATATCCCTTAGCAAATTCATTTCTTGATAAATAAAGCCCTTCAGAATTTAAAAGAAAGTTCTGATATGCTCTGATATAATTTTCTTTTTCGAAATCCAATTCTAATGGTTGATAAGGCATAGGTTGACCATCTATATATACTCCGACAAAATTGATATTGTAGTGAGTGAATTCAAAAGGTGACTTTTTATAGTTTCCGTTGAATGCATCATTATCTACGCAAGCTAAAACTATTCGTTTTGGCATTTGTCCGGAAAACACGTTGTCTTGGATAAAAGAATAGCTCGATTGAGGTATTGAAAACACTTTACAGTTAACTCTATCTATAGGATATTTAGCTGTTGCTTTTTCCAAAGCTTTAACATGAGCAATAAGGACTCCGGGATTAATATACACTTTTCTAACAAAGATTGAAACGTGATCGAACACTATTTTATAGCCCTCATTTCCCATGAGACAAAATTCTGGCTTACTTCTTATCAGTTTAATTTTCAAATCGACGAGGTTAAGTAAAAGTCTATCTTGATTGAATAAATCCACATGAAGTCGTCCTATCATGTCAACAGTTACACTTTTTTTGAATAGTGAAGCTCGCTTATTGAATCCTTCATTTGGCTCCTTATCATCATCATATATATTCATTCAACCCGCTGTATCCTTATAATATATTTCAGAAGTAAGTTGAGAAGTTTTGCTGTCATATATGATTTAATATAGTTTCCAAAATCACTCGATAAGGATATGTATTGTTACTAGAAGAAACATTTCTTCCATTTAAACTTATGTCTACTTGCGAAAATAAGGAATGAAGAAAAAGATTAACAGGTCCTATTTTATCGTCATCAGTAATTACTTTCCATCGTTTTTTAAAATTTTTGCTTTAACATATAATTGCGTCTGAGACAAATCTATAGATAATCTTCGCCGCTTCCAGAAATTAGGAATTCAACAGGTCCGCCATCTGTCACATTTGCAATTGGATGTAACTGAATCCATTGACCTTTTGCTATAACTGTTTGAGTTGGTGGGAGAGTAAATAAATTCAATTCGGACTTGGCACATTCAGGAGAATCTTTCAAAAGAAATGCCATTTTATTACGTATCAAAAATATCACGTCCTTTCACCTTCCTGACTTTAGACGGAATGGTGTGTTTTGAGAATCTTTTCTTTCTTTTATACTTTTTACCCTGGCCAAGCATATCATCCGCTCTTCTAATGGCTTCTCCTGCTAATTTTCTTCCGGTTTCTTTTGCTCGATGTTTGGCCGCGTCTTCTAAATTTTGCCCTTCGAGTAAATCATTAGCTATTTGAGTTCCTGTTTTCAAAACTTCTTTCCCAACAGATTTGGCTCCTCGAGTTAAGAAGGGCAAAGCAGTACGAAACAGTCCTTTGAACCAACCTCCTATGCCATAACCTTTTTGAAAAGATTGACCCTGATAATAAGAAAGACCATTGCCTGCTTGGTTAACATAATAATCCTCGTACTGCTTCACACAACCCTTATATGGAACAAGCATCTTTATTCTGACAGATCTGATCTATAAATGAATGTATTTTTTTTCTTTTATCTTCTTTTATACTATTTGTCTCATTCGAAAATGTAACACGGCTATCACTCTTCCTCTTTCGAATGGTACTAATCCTCCTGAATGTAATCTAAGAACCATTTCGACCGTTTGGAAATGTCGTCGTATGACAGGCACATAATGAGGTCTTGTATAATGCGCATTCACCACTTCTCCATCTTTTCCTTCAACTTTTACAATTTTTAAAAGTGGAGCTTGAACATCTCCCGCAATTTGAGGTTCTATCAAATCGCAATAAACGTATATAAGAGGAAACGAAGCATTAGGATCAGCGATATATGGATTTTCAACTTTGCCTTTGATTTCACCCGGTTCGAAACCAAGGAGTTTAGAAAAACCTTTATTTAAAAAATTTTTAGCGTGTCCTTTTGTCTTGATTTTTACTCTTTTGACTATAGGATGGAAATGAAATTCTATTTTGTTCTTAAAATCTTCTAGCAATCGACTTTCCATCACCGAGGTCAAAACCAAATAAATTGTTGTCTTCTCTTATATTATACCATGTATAAATAAATAAAATAAAATAAACTAATCCCATTTCCCATTCATCATTTAGAGTAATGGGAGTTGGAAGTTGTATAGTAAAATGAGAAGTTTTATTTTCTGGGAAAAAGTGTTTGAAGCTATCACTTATGAGTGTTATGTAGAAAGACATTTTTGCGACTGATGAATAAGTAGATTTTGATCCCTTTTTATAGATGTTTCAAGTCTTGTACCCATGTATTAAATTTTTCTGGATATCCCAAAAATTTTACAAAATATTCCTTTTTACCATTCTTTTCTCGCGTTTTCAAAACTTTTTCAATAGGGTAGTAACCAGAGTGAATTACTTTTTGAAGTTCCTGTTCATAAAAAGTACCCCGAATCACTTCTCCAGCTAAATCTTTTAATTTATAAACAATTGGATTCCTTCTAATAATTTGATGAATGGTGAATATTTCTCTGGTCCAATTCTGCTCGTATCCTTTTTCAATAATAACTTTTCCTTACTAATTCGAACTGTATCATTAAGTCGATAATTTGGCTTATTCACCTTTTTATTATTCTGTTTACCATACAAATTTTCCCATACCTGGCTTTGATTAGTCTCAGTTACAGATGCTGGTGTCATTTGTATGCTACGATGCCAAGTATTATTGTAGCTGTATACTAATTTATCTACGACATCTATGTATCGTTTCGTATTCTCTGTAAAAAATTTCCACATTTTCATCTTTAACGTTCTATTGAATCATTCAACAATAGAGGCTTTCGTGTTATTACTTGTCATGAAAAATCCTATTTTCTTCTTTTTGAGATAATTCTGAAAAAGTTTGTTCGTAAATTCCTTACCAGCGTCAGTTTGGAGTTTAAGAGGGACGCGCTCAGAAAATATTTGCTCAAAAGCCGATACTACTGTTTTTGCATTTTTATCAGGCAATGGAATATCCCAAGCATACTTCAATAAAACGCATATGCAAGTAAGTAAATATCTATACCCGTCGTTAAACTTAGAAAGAGACTGCATATCCACTAAATCGGCTTGTGATATTGTTGATTCATTCGGCTTACAAACACTCTATTTCTCATAAATTTCTTTTTAATAGGTTTATGTAAAGTATATGAATCTCTTACACTTAACCACTTTTTAATATCTTTTCTAGAAACTTTTTCATCCGTAGCTTTAAATAAAACTTCGACATCACCAAAGCTACCCGGATGTTCAGGCTCTTGATAAACTTTTTCAAGATCCATTCTTAACTTTAAAAAAATGTGTGTTATTTGACTAACATCACATGACTGAATAAAGTAATAGCAGACTAAACAAAGTATTTATAGCATTCAATATATAAGAACAGCAACTCTTCTAAAAAGAATTTAAATAGAATATAATAAAGTGGAAACACACACATAAATACAAAGTAAAGACTAAATAACAATAACACAGAGACATATACAAATAAATATTTTTTTATTTAATACAAACGATTAGGATCAGATGCAATATACATTTTCTTAGCATTATCAAAAATAGAAAGCATATCCCACTTTTTTTACAAATATTGGACTTAGATAATGTAACATTTGAATATTTCGTTGGATAAAATCCTTAATAAATTGTTCAAAGTCAATAGTGAACAAAGCTAAGTCACCATAAAGTCGTATACGGGTTTCATAATCCATTGTTATACATTCATGTCCAAGTTGATTACCATATTGTTGAGCACACCCGTAGCAATCGAACACATCTGCGATGGAGTTTCCCAAGTAATCACACAAAAGTTCAATCAATGAAGTTGTCAACACCAATTCAACTTTTGAAGCGTCTGTATTCACTACAGCACTTGGCATAATTTTCGAGGCTTCCTTCAGTAACAAATTGCGAAGCATACGGTCAAATGTTAACCACATGACACTTTCTGTAATGTTCTTATGAACTCGTTGTAATTCCAACCAGTTATTTTCGCTCAGAACACACGTCCCTGGTACAAACTTCTTTGAATAATCTTTTTTCTTGAAATAGCGCTGGAATATGATATTCGGAATGTTTTCAATAAAAATGGTCGATATCATCAAAGAGTCTTTTATGAGGATAGTTTCTTCAACAGAAGATGATGTATTGATTTGCTCGATTTGATTCACAAATCATTGCCACAGAATAGGCGAGAAACACACACCTCTTTTAGATGGAAACAGTCGATTATTCCCATCTCTTTTATAGAGACGTAGATGAACTTGTACCATGGTAGCAAAATATGTCACTGCAGCATAAACGTCCTGTCCTAAGTGGAAATGATGTGGAGGAATAGAATCGTCAGAGAAAGAGGAATCTGACTTGGTATCTTCACTAAAACATACTCGCTTATTTGAACCATTATTGGGATTAAACATTGGCTTCATGTTTCTAATTTTACACGAGTATAATTCTGCTTACAACAATAATAAAATTTGAACTACAATCTGGGAGAGAGAAAGAGCTAGAAATGTCTGTAAACCAAACATATTCCAAATCCATGATTAGAACTTTACTCCCATGTTGAACTGTGATTGGTTTGTAAGGATATTATCATAAAAACTTAAAAAAGCTGATTGGTGGAATAGAATAATGTATTCTTACGCGTGCGTAGTGTTACATTAGCTGTAATTTGGTCATGTTATCGATATTCATGTAACAACATGTTCAAAGGTTGTTTACACATTCCTTTCCCTCTAAGTTAAGATATATTACTACTTCTGGATAATTCTATCATGACCTTGGCAAGTAAAAATATGTATTATATATATATATATATATATATCTTCGAAATTATTACATGACGTATAAAATGAAGAAATTCATAGCTTTAAATAGTATAGAATGATATTAAGTTTTTAGCTATAGGAATCTTACAACTCAACTTTATACTAAGTATTTTCACTTGAAGCTTGATAATATGTGAGTAAACTAAATGTATGGTGTAACGTCGTCAGTCATTCGTACACAAAAAAAAATTTGTTACAGCCTCATTTTAAAAAATTTAATTAGAATTTAATAGCTTCAAAAAATATTTATTAAATAGGCCAAAGCCGGGCGGACAGTCTTTATCACTCGAGGTCAATCCCTAGCTTTTCCGGGCTCCAGTTTACTCCATGGCTCTATCTCTCCCAGTTTCTCTCTGTCCAAGTCGCTTCAGGTTTCCATCTTCTCGTCCCTTTTCTTTCTTCTCTCAAAATTCACCTCTTTTAAACACCAGGGGCGGGTCCACCACACGCCCCTCGTTCTCCTCATTGGCAGGTCAAAAAAGAAAAGGGTCTGCCCTCGTCTTCCTCATTGGCAGGTCAAAGAAAAGGTCTGCCCTCGTCCCCGGGCCACCTTCGTCTCTCATTTACGCGGTAAACACAAACACATTCCTCATCCGTCTGGAATCCAAGGGCGCCATAACTCTCATCCATTCATCTCACACCTGGGCTTCACAGCCCCACTCTCAATGCATCGACTTCTATTCAAAACTTTCATAAAGGAATGCCTATTGACACCGGCATTCCTTAGCCATTGTAGATTCCAGACCAGATGTCTGCGCTTGTCCGAGGCCAGTCAACAAACAATGACCCCATGGCCACCTGCACCTGTCATCCAACATCTGTTTGGGGATGAATGGCTAGGGTGATTTCAGATGAATTGACAGGGTGGGGTTCACATCAATTGAAGACGTCACAATGGTAACAGGTTTTCGTGAGTGAATGGTTATTATCGCGCCTTCTAACATTCACGAACGAAGACATTTGGGGGTTCGAAACTCAACTTAAAATAAGTCATAGAAATTAAAATCAATCACATAGATGGCACCACTAATAAATGTACTTTTTAAAACAATTAGTTTTGAAGTAATGAAAAACATTTATTGAAACGAAAATAGCTCTAACATTAAGTTCCATTTTTTCAAAAAAAGTTTGTCTCCCTTCATCAAGACTAAAATTTGCATCCAATCCTACAATCAAGTTAAACAGTATATTCATTTCATTAATTCATTTCATTAATTAAAAATACGAATCGCCTATCATTAAAAACATATTCGTGTTCTCAAACCAATTATATTGATAGAGAAGAGCCCTTACTAATACGCGCGAAAAAGGATTCATCTTCTCATAAAAAAATATTTATTTTTTGCCATTATTGTTTGCACTAAAGTAAAATAGAAAATATTGAAATCTTATTTTAAAAATTATTAATTGAAAAATAAATAGTCTCTTCAATGAATTCCCAGCATTTCATAACGCATGCACAGAATGTTTTTCTGATAAGGATGCCCGTTATCACCCTTTCCTTATCTCTTCTGCCCCCCGGGGTCATCTCCGCTCCACTTGTCCCAGAACCGACGGCTTTTGGTGACGGACCACGTAATTCTGAACCATGGTCAAGTGACGTGGACGACATCTGATCTGGCACCATCCCTCTCCTAACTACCACACCATCGGGAGGACGTTTCAGCTCTCGACAGATTTAACGTGCATCACTGCCCTACACGGCGGATCTTTAGTGGTACTGGGCTCGAACTCGTAACAAGGCCAGCCACGATCCGATACCTTGACCACTCGGCTACCACGGCCACAGTTCTATTCCGAAATACAGAGTTAGTGTGAAAATGTAGTACAAAAAACCTACACTTTTACCACAATGACATTATTTTTCTCGTTAATCATTTTATACATAAATAAGGAATAATTTTTTACTTTTTAGTTCAATCAACTATGAAAGAGTGTTTTTTTAGTTCGATGTACAATAAAAGCATGCTTTTTTAGTTTTTCAAACTATCATTTATTTATTTTCATTTTCAAAAAAAAACTGGGCAATTGTTTATACTTTAATATATAAGAAATTACTGATGTGAGCGTTTTCGCTTTTGAGTTGTAACTTAATCTTTTAGTCGAAAAATCTGGATATGGGAAATCGTTAATCGTCATGATCATTATCAGGACAATGAAACAAAATCATTATATTATTGTATTGTCATCGGTCCTTGAGAAGTGTGCAGAATTTCGAATAAATCTTACCTTTTAGAGTGGGTAAAAATTGAGTTCAAAGATTCCATTACATACAGGTATAACTTATAAAAGCATGTTAAAAAAATTAACAATTGTAAACAAAAATTTATTTTGTAAACATGCCTTTTTCAAAACATGCAAGCCCCATTTTAAAGTTCAATATGAAAATAAAACTTAAATTATAACAAAGTAACAAAAGAATACTGCTTCTAAATGCCTGAATAAATCAAATGATATGACTTATTATGAATCAAGTAAATCACGTTAAATTTATAACGCTGTCTTTTTTTAAAGAATCTATCAAAATAAGGTAAACATTTATCACATTTACCATATCCGTAAATTACTATTTATATAGCCTTATTTTAAAAACAAGGCACATACTTTAGTCTTACAATTTATTTATTTTTGGGAATAAGAGGCAACAAAGACTATATTATCCCCGAAAGACTAAAGAAATATTTACAATTTAGTTGATATCAAAATGTTTCATTTTCTGAACAAAAACTCTAAATGTTGATCTATTTGACACAGCTTTCTCCAATAACTCTTTGAAGGTGATATTGCAGTGAGAATCAATTTTGAAATAAAACTTTAGATGAGAAAGAGAGAAGAGAATTTCTTGGATGAGTATATCTACTGCAGCTTAACAAGATATGGTCGAAGTCATTTAAACAATTACAAGAGCTACAATTTGCATTGTTTGATAAATTGAATTTTTGTAGCAGTCCTCGAGTAATGATCATTTTGCAAAAGATTCGAGTATACAGAATTTCTTCTTTTCTATTGCTTGTCCATTTAGAGATGGTGCCAATGTTTGGAATATTGCCCAAATTTTTAAAATACTTGCTTGAATAGAAATTAGTTTTTTAAATCTTTCTTCATAAATTTTTTTATACTGATGTCTTCTGAGACAATCCAGTCGATGTAAATGTTAGACTATGTGACACATCTTGCAAAGTCCAAACATAAAAACAATCTAGTACTCATGTGCTCTTCCACGGGTAATGTGGTAGATACGAAAAATAGTTCGGAAGATTTAAGGGAACTAAATTTGTTGTTGGACCCCAATTTTTAAAATATGTAGCCGGTATATTAAAAGAACATCTGTAAACCCGAATATCTTTTTTAATTTGTTTCAAAATGTTAATTAACCCTTTTTTCGGGTTTTGAGTACATGCATGGTTTCATATTCGATAAAACCATGTAATAAAACCTAATACAAACATACTCATTTCAAAACGTGTATGTCTATGTGCTCATTTTTGAGTAAGTCTTTTTTCTTCGTGCAGTAGCGACGAGACCTTATAGTCATTATAGAGGGAAACAGGAGATAATATAGACAACAATGTCAACAAAATTCTGGAGGAGTGAACTATTATCTCTATTCAGCCCCCTACGTGTCTCCAGTAGTGTCGTGTAGGAAAAATAACGAGTTACTTCCAGAGTCACTAGAAGCATATAGGTTTGCGATAAACTATCGTAAATTAAACACGATAACCAAATATGCCCGTTATCCACTACTAGAGGATCCAATTACTAATATTCCCGTAGCACGATCGTGTCGACGCTCGATCTTAGGTCGGGATATTTTCAATTAGCAGTTCATCCTAAAGATATTCCCAAGACTGCTTTTGTCACAAAGAATGGTATATATACGTTTATTGGGATGTCATTTGGTCTCTCCAGATCGGCCCCGAATATTTAGTAGGCTTTTGTCATTATCCTTAAACCAATATTAGGGCAGAACGGAATTATTCCGTAATCTAAAAAGAGTGCTTGGTGGTCATCTACGCATTGCAAAAATTTTGTAAGTATTTTGTGCAGTTACCGGTTAAGGTGATTACGGACATGCAATGTTGACTAATTTGACGAATGGGAAAACCTTGTCAAGTAGGATAGTGCGTTCGGCACTTAAGTTGGCGGGATACAATGCTGTGTGGAAACATAGGCCTGGGGATTAGAATGTAGTGGCAGATATGTTGCCCAGAAATTCGACTGAAAGTACAACGGAATCACAGATCTCCTATGCAGTTATTATTTCTGAGGTGTTGTGGGGCTTAGGTAACAACTGATTGAGGAGCAAAGGAAGGATCCTGAGTCGGGTCCCATTTACAGGTATTTGGAGGATCCAGAGGATAGTACAGTAGATTCGGTTGTTTGTGAGAATTGGTACCAAGACCTTAAACTTACTGACGCGTTACATTTTCATTCTAAACTAGCTGTACCCTACCATGCGTTGCTATGTCTCCTTCTGGTTAAAAAAAGGAATGAGAAAGCACACTTTTATAATATGTTTAACCGTTTGCACTTAAAGTATGATTTTTTTAATATAAAAAATATATATAAATATGTACAAGCAAAACTTTTCTAAACAGATTTCATTTGTTTTTTGTAAACGGAATACTTGAAGTTATTACGATTTGTTTTTGTCCTTATATTATGAACCTAAAATTATTTATGTTGTCTCCATAGTGGAGGCCTCAACGCATTAAACTGTTTTTTTCAGTGAAGAAGCTCTTGCAGTTTAGAAACAATGAACATTTTATGCCAGTAGAAATTCCACAGTGTCCATTCAATTTATCCTTGCCATCACCGATAAACTACCTTTGTAGGAATTTATGTTGACCATCTGTAAATGGAAGCAGGGAGGCAGTTTTATAATAAATTTGTTTTTTTTTTCATTTTGAAAGTTGGCATGAAGTGAATTGTTACAATTTCTCCTCCAAACCATGTCATTTGGAAACGTGAATTATATTACCTGCCGATGAGAATATGCCGGCTGAAACTATAATTCTTAGCTGGGTTGTACTGGGAATGCAAGGCGATTGTAACCATGTTATTGCTTGGTACGAGGTTGTGTTCGATGTTGATATGCTGTTTCTCGTTGACATTTTTCAGTCATTCGCAGCCTACTGTGTTCCTTTCATTGAGAACAGAGCAGATCTGATGTTGCAAAATGCTAATGCTGTACTCAGAAGCGTGCATTGTCAAGTCTGGCTGCACATTGCTCTTCTGTTTCCTCAGTGTGAATTTGAGACATTCTTTGTCTGTTTTGCTCATTCGCTGATGCCTGTTCTTACTCAGTTTGATGTGCAATTACTCCTCACGCTGCTTTTTCTGGGCGAGTATGATGACTAAGTTGGATTTTCTGCAAGACATTATTCTTATGCATCGAAGCCGATTGACTGCTCTAAAAAAAGGAAAGAAGGTTAAAACCAAAAACGAATGAAATTGCAAAAAAATTTAAAAAAAGGAAAAAACAGGGGGGGGGGGAGGTAGAAGGAAAAAAATAAAAATAAAAAATGCGAGCAAAATATTTAACTTCAAACATAAACCAACAAACATAACCCAATTCCAACGCAATGAGAAACAGATTATTTCATTCCACTCAAACAAATCCCTCCAAAAAGGTCAATTTCATTGTATAATTTGAATTCAAATGAACATTAATTGACACAGCTCAGTTTCCGTCAATTGCCCAGAGAAATAAGAAAACCAGTTAAGAAACTAAATGAAAAACGATGCAAAAATATAAAATATACTTGCATAAAATCAACACTATAATAAAAGACACAGCTCACAATACCAACACAATGTAGTAAAAAATAATTAAGGTGACTGGCTGTGTTCAAAATGTCACCGACACTGGAATGTATAATTAATGATGTGAGTAACAATTTACAGCTAAATCAAATAAATTTGTACATAAATTGGTTGCCTGCTTTCCTTCATCTCCAACAGAGTTAGGGGAGGAATATAAATCACATATGATTAAAGATATTTTCTGCTGAATACACAAGTCAAATTTAAATATGAACATCGATTTCACAGCAGAAATCTTCGACAAAACTTTGATAAACATTGAAGATTTTTACAATTCTAAATTTGACTGGTATTTGCAATCCTTATTAACAAAGTTCAGGGTACGCCTTTAAAATTGAGCAGCTTAGGTCTAGACATGGATTGCCTTCACATGGACCATTATTTGTTGTGTGTTATAGAGTAGTCGGTGATGGCAAGGATGAATTGAATGCAAACTGTGGAATTTCTACTGGCATAAAAAGTCCATTGTTTCTGAGCTTCAAGAGCTTCTTCACCGAAAAAAAGACAATTTAATGCGTTGAGGCCTCTACTATTGAGACAATGTAAATAATTTTAGGTTCATAACATAAGGAAAAAAACCGTAATAACTTCAAGTTTTCCGTTAACAAATAACATCTGCTTAGAAAAGCTTTGTTTATGTATAGTTATACATATTTTTGGTTCTTACTTATTATCGCAACAATCGCCAACTCTGTTAATAGCTTGCCAAGCTGGCAACCCCGAATTCCTATGTGTCGTACGCGCTGAATTGGCAACCAGGTACTTCGTTTTATATAATGTTGCCAATAGGTTGCAATAATATGTAAGTACTCTATTTTTTTTATAAAAATCATACCTCAAGTGCAAAATATTAAACATATTAGAAATGTATTCTTTCTCTTTTCTTCCTTTTTAACTAGAATGAGCCACAGCAACGCTTAACTTTTAAAAAGCTATCAAAAACAAAATAAGGTTCAATATTTTGATGAAATAACCATAAACTGTTCCAAACAAACACAAAATATAAAGCAGAAAATTTTAATTTAGCCATTTGTATTTCAGAGTAACATCAAATGAAATTTCGAAATCCTACCAAATAGATCCCTTGTGTTCTCTCTCTCAGTCTGATATGTAATCACCCCAACTCTTAAAAATTTTAACAACTATTTGGTGGAAAAATCTACAGCCAAGTGCAAAAAAAATATTACTATTTTGTTCAAACAGGTATAGAACGATTTCCCATTATTGAATGCATATCGGGGCATTTGGTGATATCCTTTGATTTGTGGTACATGGTGGATTGAAAAAAAATGTAATCTCCAAATAACAAAATTTAAATATTAGTTTTATTTTGAAATATATAATTATTTTATATTAATTTAATTTTTTGAAATTGAGAAAGTTAAATAGGTGGAAAATTTTATATCAGTATCCTACTCGTTTTCTCCGTGATTTCAAAATCATGCCAAGTAGATCTTTTGCTGCCAGCCTAATGCTGTCATTCAAACTTTTAGAAATTTCAACTATTTCCTGGAAAAATTCAGCGTACTGAAGTCAAATTGGTGTACTTACGTATTCATGCAACCTATTGGCGACATTTTAGGAAACGAAGTACATGAGTGCCAATTCAGAGCATACAACATATTCGAAATTGGGGTTGCTAACTTGACGAGTTATCTTGAACGTTGGCGATTGTTACGGTAATACGTAAGTACCGTCAAATTAGTATTTTATGCATAAAAGAATTACCTAAAGCAGATAACCTAAGCTTAATAATAAACTGAAAATGGAAATACAATATACCCAACTCTTTTTTTATACGATTTTGAAATGACATGATTCACCAATATACTTTTTTACACGATTTTGAAATGACATGATTCACCAATATAATTTTTCACACGAATTTTTTGTTCTATCACGAATTCCTCGTTTTTCTCCTATTCTAAGTTTGACAGTTTAAATCAGAAGATGGTTTGTTTATGTCCACATATGTGTGAGTGAATTGATCTACTTCATGGCTTTTTTACTTTATAATCTGGTTTCGGGGAATACCTGATTTTTATAATCACTTTTCCCTTTATTTTGTTGTACTAAATGGCATTTCGTTCTTCAGTATAATTGCATTTTGTGATTAAGTGTTCAGTTTGTAAGATGCAATAAACAATTTCAATAAAAAGTTCTAAAAGTTGATGTTCAATGTAAATTTTTTTTAATTCGATGGTGAAACTTCCAGTATAATCAGGGTATTATAGTAGCATTGAAAATGTACCACATAAAGCAAATGTTTCAACGTATTTTAAACTCGTGGAAGAAAAAAATTTGACTATTGTTGAAGCATAAAGTTTACGGTAATGGATGATATTACACACACGTTCTTCTTTTGCTATCAAACAGTTGTGCCAATCGATTTTAAGAGCTCGTTGAAAATTTTTTTTGCCAGCATGCATCAAAAGTGGAAGTTTCGTAGTACAAAAATCAGTTGTGTGTTGTGAAATTGTAACAAATGAAACTGGTGGCGAAAGTTTTAATAACATGCACAAAGCACTAAATTTAATTTTTTTTATAATAAAAAGGAATTGTTTTTGTTTTATAAATCTGTAACATAGGTTTCCTTGTTACTTGTTTTGCACGGTTTGGGAATAAAAAATTTTTTTTTAACAATTTTTTTCCACGGTTTCTAAGGAACAAATCTACCGTGGGAAAAAAACCCCAGTTGGGTGTACTAACGTTAATTGATGTAAAAAGATGTGAACTAACTTTATCAAAATGTGAAGGAAAAATTAAAAAAATAATTATAACCTTCACTTACTTAAGAGACAAATCAATTCAGCTCAGTGGCGCACACAAGGGGGGGGGGGGGAAGAAAATGTCTGGATATTACACGATTATTACCAAAGTCAGCACTAGGCAGTGCTTTGACTTGACGCCCAATGCCAATGTGAGGAGTTGCTCCATCTTGCATAAAGTTAGTGGTTTGCAAACATTGTCGTTCCTGTAAAGCAGGAATGACCTGTTGTTGAAGAAGTTAACTGTACCGTGGACTCGTGACAAAACATCTTTTAGGACCTTGTGGAGTGAGAGTTTCAAAGAAAAAAGGTCCAAGGAGAAACTCAGCGGTAAATCCACACCAAGCAGTCACGTAATCAGAATGCAGTGGTTGTTGATATAGGATTTTTGGTGGTGAAGTACCCCATATGCGGCAATTTTGAGTATTCCCTGCTCCATCTAAATAAAAGTGCACCTCATCTGACCATAGAATTTTCTAAAGCCACACATCATCAACTTCCATTCTCACCAAAAATTGGCATTTAAGTTCAAGACGTGTTTTCTGATCTTGAGGTTTCAGCGTTTGCATCACGTGAATCTTATACGGATGTAATGTATCACACGGATCAAAATGTATCGCAGAATTTTTCGTTCTTTCAACTACAGAATCTCCTACTCGCGTGACACTGATAGACCACTTGCTTGAAGAATAGATGGAACTGGAGGCTCTTTCAACCATAGCAGTGGCGACTTCTTCCACAGTTTCAGTCTTCTTCCGGTTAGCACACCCAAATTCCCAGTTTCTTCAAAATTCATAGTCATCTTCCTCAAACCAATCCTCGATATGGGGCCTTTTTGCAGATCCTTTAAACGACGATATTCACGCAGAGAAATTAAGTGGTGGCTGTCGTCCTGATAAAACAGTTTTACCAGTAAAGCTCGATTTTTTTGTAAGGGCATGACTAACGATGAAAAACGCACGCTGATTGATTCTCTGGCTATGACTGGAACTTTATATAGAGGTTTTACGGATTTGCATGAAGAACATTCGATAAATGCCACCTGGGGGTCAAAATTTGTAATAATTTTTTTATTGCAGAAGCCTTTTCCCCATGGTCCTTATAGTATATATTGAAATTTCATCAAAATCCGATAACCAGAACAGGTTCTACAGGCCTCTGAATAGTGTAATTTTAGTTATAACCACCTGGTATGTCATGTTCAATTGCCAGAATAGCTAAATTTGTTAGCCTTAAAGTGGACATAGTCGATCTGAGATAATTTTTGATTAGTTTTTGCTTAGAGAAGCTTCTCTTGCAACTGACATTATTGATTGATTTATTGAGTGAGTGAATATTAACGTCGCATTGTTCAGCTATACGAGGACTTTTGGCAACGGACCTCGTAATTTTGAATCATAGTCAAGTGACGAGGATGACACCTGAGCCCCCTCTCAGAACTACTACACCACACCACACCAACGGGAGGACGTTTGAGCTTTCGACAGATTTAACGTGCATTGCTTCCCTACACGGCGGGTTTTTAGTGGTACTGGGCGCGAACTCATGACATGCCTGCCGTGATCCGATACCTTGACCACTGGGCTACCACAGCTCTCTGACATTGCTGATGGCAGATGTTAAAAAAATTCTCAACATTATGATAATGCTTGGTAAGCCATCTTCAAGTTTGGACTCAATAATATGTTTTAATAAACCCATAGAGCCGGACCTAATGAATTATTTCTTACAACCTGGGTTTGTTGCAGCTACGAAAGCTTGTAGACGTACGCTCTCAAGTTAGAGAGAATTCTTTATTAATGTCATGAGGAGTTGATTTAAGTTATGTTCGTCCATCTCAATATCACTTCAGGCCTTGAAAAAGCATATTTTTGCTCTAGAATCTGCATCTTTCTCGAATTTCAGAAGTTATTCTATCTATTGAAGAAAACATTGTTCGTTTCAAGTCATCTTCGTACGATAACTGAACTTCTTTACTTCTTTCGCCAAATATAAGCTTCGTCCTGTTCGTCTTGGGGGTTCAAAAGAAATATCAAGCTCTTCACATAAACTTTTAGCATATATTAAAGCGTTATCCACGTTTTGCTTCTAATACGGTCTGTAAAGCCCGTATTTTTTGAGTATATTGATGGATATTTAGTCTCTCTGTTTGAGCAACATAGACTTCTCACAGTACCGGTTTCCAGAAGCTTAAGTAACATAAAAACGAATGCGATTGCATAGCGAGTAGTAAACTTCCTGAATCTGTGCGTGCATTAAAGCTTTCACTCGTTTCCGTAGGTTTCTGTCGAGTGGGAGTGATTTGGTGTTTGAAATATTTTTTGAATTGGAATATCGCTGCCGCCCCTTTTCGTATGCTACCCGGGACCATAGCCCCCTATGCTCCCCCCACGCTACGCCACTGTTTATAAAACAAGCTTTTATAAGTAGATATCAAAAACACAAGTATCTAGAAACAAACATGAGCAAAAGTATAAACACACACACACATATATATATTGCAAACATTTTATTCTGTATATTGAGACCTCTAATAACACATCTAATGCGTTCTTTAGGCAGCTGGTTAAAATTAAACACTTCGCAAATACTGTTGAAGATAATTCAAATGCATAACAAATAAAAATAATTAAGAATCAGTATTATTGACCTTTAAAAATTTTATTGTTGACTACGCCAAATAGGCTTTGGTGATAATTTTGCGATATTTTATCAAAACGATGAAATTTGCTTATAGAACAAAAGTAAATATATTAATTCTAAAATACAACAAGAAACATACTTTACACTAATTGTTTGACAAGAAAGAGTAAAAAGATAAAAGGCATTAGTGTGCCAAAAGCTCATCCGCTCATAGCTTTTTGAATGATGAACTCAAGCTCGAAATGAACACAAATCAAAATGTTTCGACAACTAACAGTGGTACTGTTATTGACGCTGTTTTTCAACGGTTTTTAAATACTTTGAAATCACAAGTATATGTGTCATATTTTAGTTATCACAAGTCTATTATCTCCGCTCTTCCCCAAATTGAACAAGAATAATTATTTTTGATAAGAAATTGCATTACTCCTTGTGTTAATTAAATAAAATTTTCATTAAAGATATAGTTATTCGACAGAAAATTATTCCCAATCATACCCGATTCATTTTTTTCTGGATATAAGTTACTATTGCGTATTTGCCACGACAACATGTCGGATGTTACACATCATATGCGACTACTGTAAGGCTCGTTTCTTTTTTTCAATCTTTTCGCGAAATGAGGGTGTTTCGGATTCCACAGGTATGGAAGCTTTTCAATATCATCGGTTAAAAAGCTCTTCATTATTTCGCTCCATTGTATTAAAAACATCTTGGACGAACAAACGCTTGACGAGGTCTAGGCTGCCATCTTGTTTTCGCGTAGAAGACGAATATTCCTATTGGCTGAAATTTGGAACAATTTTAATTTCGAACAACTTTTTGAGCTCACTAGCAAAAAGTTGTTCGAAAGCCGTTGCTATGGCAACTGAGTAAAAATTGCACGGATAGGACGAAAATTTGCTCTGAAAGTGTACGCGTGATAAGGCCTTAAGGCTTGATATTCTACGCGAGTTCCACGACAATCCTATGTTGGGACACTTCGGTAAAAGGAAACATACTTGCGGGTGTGGGATTGGTGCTACTTTCCTTATTTGCTGAAAATTGTTCATTAATCAAGCTGCGATGTGTGTCAGAAAATAAATTATAAAAACGAGTTACCAGCTGGTCACTTAATTCCAATAGAGGCTAATTATCCCAACGAATAAATTTCTTTAGATTTTCTAGACCCATACGTAGCCTCTAAACCAGTGAGATATCCATTTATATTAGTTATAAGCGATGCTTTTACGAAATGGGTAGAATTCGTTTGAGTAAAAAAGAATAGTGTTGTTGCATGGAAGAAGGACAAACCGCTTACGGTAAATGTGTATCAGGTTCGAATTTATCACACCAGAGAAAACAGTGAGATTAGTGTTGAGACGGACATGTCGAGTAATGATACGAATAGGTAGAGACAAGCACGGTGCAGCTCATATGAAAGAGGGTCCACCGAAAAGGCAGACTACAACCAAGGAGCAGTCAGTGATTAGGCATCGAGAGAAGAGAATAAGTCCTATGCTATCTTCCAGGTTCTCAAAAATCAGCCGGAAGAGAAGACATTATTTACGGGTAGAGCAAGTTAATAAATTAAAATGAAAAGCTTCTAGTTCCAGGATCCTCAAAGGGCGGGCTGTGGAACGAGTTAACCTTTTAACGGGTTCTATTGGTTTTTCAACTAATCGTCTTAGGGAAACAATTCTTTACCTGTGATTTTAGTTTAAAAACCACTTTCTGAAGAGATGTCTTGATTTTATGCAAATATAAATGCTATTTAAACCCAGAGGTTAGGGTGTGGGAGGTTAATCATGAAATCTAGGAATAACAGAAAGTGAATTGTAAACTGGGAAGTCGCGTGGCTTGAAATTAATATTCATCTTAGAATCCACCTGAAGTTGTAGAAGGAAATAGCATTGGAGCTGTTACGAACTACAGTGGTTCGAGAAGGACTGGAAAAAGGAGCTTCGACTTCAGTTAAGTCATTTTGAATAGTCTTAGAAATTAGACTAAGGATTAGGATTTAAGATTACTCCCAAGGTTAGGCAATAAAGTTGCATATCATTCATAAAATATTAGACATAAAAGTAAACGTATCTATTTTTAAGATCATGTCTGCTTCTTCTCCGAAACCCTCTACACCTGCGACATCCGGGTAGAGACAACCTTAAGAAGAGGTCTCCCGTATCTTCTTTGCAGTTGGACAGAGTACTTAAAAATGACCATGAGGACGTGGAAGCAATGTGGACATATCATGCAGAAAAAGAGCAGTTACAGCATGCATGACAAAGGTTTCCATATTAAAGTATCCGACTACCCTAAAATCATGATTTTTTTTGAAAAATTGACAAATTTTTCTTATGATTTTATTTTATAGGCCATCTTATTATCTTAATAAAAATACCAAGTTTTTTATTTTCCATACACTAGAACAAGAACTACAGGTGTTTTAATAAAAGCAGATGCCATAACTTTACACAATATGCCAAACTTTAAAACGCGTTTTACTCGAAATGTGTTTTTTTCGAAAAGCTCAAACGGGGACGGCGATTGCTCAAAAAGTTTTGAAAACAATTTAATGAAATTTTTTGTGTATATTCTGTATAACAGGGGAAGTGTTTTGACCTTCAGATTTATCAATCACTGTTTTATTTCAAAATTTACAGTCTATGTGAATATAATCGATGTTTTTTAAAGCAATTTCATATAATCACTAAGATAAAGTTTTGCTCTAGTTTTTGTAAAAATTAAAATATCTCTTAGCCTGAAGGTCATTTCAAACATGAATAACAAAGTAACACATCAAAATTGAAAAATTGAGAATTTGTTCATAAAATTTTTGTGCAGAGCGGTTTCCCGTTTATGTAATTTTTTGTATATTTTTACCAGTTTTTTCCCATTTTAATAATAATAATTTTTTTTTTCTGTTTTCAATTTTAGAATTTTTTCCTTAAAACATACTTATTAAATCTAAAAATCACTAAAAAATTCTCTTATCTCCATTTTTTCGAAAAAAAGTTGTCACATACCTTAACTGGTTTGCCCGTACAGCGTACGGGCACTGATATTTTCTTCTTTCGATTTTTGATTTGCACATACTTTTAATTCTTATAGCGTGATTATAAGTGCTAGTGCTTTTAAGAGATGCAATTTGTCCATGATACTGAAATACTTCTCATCTGGGATTTTCGTTGCGGTGAAGATGGGGATTTTTCATTGAAAACAAGAGCTGAGATTATTGAAAATATTCGATAAAAAACGGGGATTGGCAAAGCAATGTGCAATTTGTCACTTGAGAAGAAATGGAAATGGAAAGATTATCCAAAAGAACCGATATTATCTCTGTACCTATTACAATGTAAGACTTAGAATTACACATACTTCAAATTGTGTGTGCATATATATACCAGTGTCCCCAAAATAACCGACAATTTGAAAATTCAATTAAAGAAGAACGGAAGGCGATATAAAAGTATGGTTTGCTGCATTCTTCTTTGGTACCAATGGAATTTGTTCTCACATTGTTTCAAAATTAGTTACAAAGTTCATCAACAGGTGGCGCTTCTGGTTGTAAAAAATTATAAAAAATATTTTTGTCCGTTTTGTTAGACACGTCGAGAATTTTGGCGTGTTCCAAGAAGTAAACTATTTTCCAAACACACGTCAGAATGCTGATGAGTCAAACGAAAAAAGACGTAAAACATTTTTTTACAGTTTTTTCCAGTCAGAAGAGCCATCAGTCGACGAACTAAGCAATTAATTTTGAATTTTTGGTATGTACCAACGAGTGAACCATTTTCGAAACACGCCAGAATTTTGACGTGTCGAACGAAACGGACATAAAACATTATTTATACTTTTCAAGGTCAGAAGCGCCCTCTTTTGACGAACTTTGCTACTAATTTTGAAACTTGATGAGCATAAATTCCCTGGTTACCAAAGCAGAATGCAGTAAACTGTTCATTTCTGTTATCTTCTGTTCTTTTTTAAATTGATTTTTTGAACAGTCAGTCAATTTTGGGATACCTGGTACATACATACCCACACACAAAATCTTCAACCGATTGAAAAAGAAGTACGGACACGACATTTTTTTGTAATTATGAGAGAAATTCTTTTAAGATATTTAAACTATTCTTTTTTCATAGCATGCACAGTGTTCTTATAAAAAACAAACATTTAGGGGGTTTTGTGCTTCATAATTATAAAATACAAAAAATTGAGAAAACTTTAAAATTGAAAATTAAAGTAAAATTCGCCCACATTTTCACATTCTGTTAAGTATTATGTTTAGTTATATGCAATGAAAAAATGTGCCTTTTTTGGAACATTCTGGGCAAAAAAATTGACTACTTATGGGGTTAAGGCTTTGAGTTTTGGCGGATTTAACGTGAATCAGCCCCGTTACACACACCGGGCTCTTAGTGATATTGGAATTCGAAATCAAGATTGAACTGTAAGAACTTTGGCTTGAAGCTCGCGACACTGACTATTTGGCTACCGGGGCCACAACATAAAAATCAGGCCATAACAAAATCACAGTCTCCCCCCCCCCCTCTATCTGATAATACACATTTGAGCGTAATAAAAGAAGAGGAAAAAAATCATGTTGCAGCATATTTATTTTGAAGAAATCGTATTTTTTATATCGATGTGTGACGTCTCTCGCGTCCTTCTGCTAACATAACTCCTATGTTCTTTGACGGCCACGATTAATGGCAAAACCTTTCCAACCCAATACCAAGAAGATAAACGAATGTAACATGTAAATGAGATATACTTTAAAAGGATAGAAGCTTTGATGATAAGATAGAGCGCGGCAAGTTTAGAGATAGCTTAGTGTGGAATCTTTCAGATCAAGAGTTAGCAGTCCGATAGCTTTGGAAGGAATAGAAGTCCATTGTAAAGAAGTTGGAATCGTCGTATATAAAGTGACATTATAGATATCTCTCAATCACTGTAGGAAGGAGATCTGCAAAAGGTAATATTTAGGTATAGGAAGTTAGATGAATCGGTTTATTTATTATAATTAAGATAAATGTTCTAGTTGCGTGATCTGACTTAAATACAAGGTTTAATTGGGTGTTAACTCTCACTTTAATTAAAGTTGTCAATTAAAATTAAGTAATATAAGTTATTCTTAATAAAAGTTGTATTAAGAACTACTATGTCTCATCATTTTGATAATCCCACACCTCTAGCTTACGCGGATCCGGAACGACATAGTCATCACAGGATGGCTATGTCGCAGATGTAGAAAGCAAACAAAGAATAAATTGAAAGAGGTATTTGCTATTATTCATTTATCTCAATCTAAAATTGTGTTGATTTTTAATTTAAAATTACGCTAAAAATTCTCATCTTTGCAGGGTGATTCTAAAATCATGGGACAAACTTTGAATGGTGGTAAAGCTCATTAAAACAAACAATTTTTGTACAGGAATATATGGGCGGAAGAACCGCTTTGATGCACAAACAGGGGGAAAAAACAACACATTAATGAAAACAGAAGACGTTCATTAGCAGCACAAGGAGTGACTCCGTACAGAAAATGTTAAAACAGTTTTAAAAATTGCATCTACCAGCACTCCAACAGTAAAACTCTCCAAACGATTGGTTGACTGGAATGTAGACGACACGTGCTGCAGCCCTTGTACTTATGCTGGTGTTTCTTGCACATGGTTCAAGATGATTTCTTCCAGGTGTGTTTGCCGTACAGCCCTCAATCTACCCCTTCCTTGAATATTGGCGATAAATGAACTATTTTCAAATAGCTGTTGATGTAATCGCTGAAACATTTTGTGATTCGGCAGGTACTGATTTGAAAATCGTTCCTGATACAGCTGTAGCGCTTCTCCGCCTTTAACATTAGCAGCATCATATATAGATGCGTGTTTGCCTTTTCCTCTATTAGTAAAATCCCCCATAATGACCAAAATCTCAAGCGCAAATGCTGATTTTGGTAGTGCAGCAGTTCACTGGCACACCGCTTTGCTGCCTTCAGCTATCGCCAATACTGTCAACTAATCATGCCATAAAAGTCGCCAAGCATGCCTAACGGTTGATGGATGCAATTTCTAAAATTGTTTTTGTTTTAACTTTTTATCTGTGGAATCACTCGTTAAGTATGTTGCTGAGGAACCTTTTGTTTCCGTTAATGTGTGATTTTTTTTCTGTTTGTACCTCACACAACGTGGCATTTCCACACTTATATTCCTATACAAAAATTGTTTGTTTTAGAGAGCTCTACCACCCCTCAAAATTTATCCCATGATTTTAGAATCACCCTGTATATTAAATATTGTATCCATTTTAGTCAAATGATTCTTTCTTTTTGTTTTTTGAATAGTTCCATGATTCAGGTTCTTGGTGATTTTATTAATAGCTTAGCTCCTATTTGTTTTGAGATTTGTCAGTTATCCATTTTTATCTTATTCTTATTAAATATTGTAATATACTTTTTAAGTGTAAGAAAATGAGAAATAATTATAACCTTCCGACTCATGCAGGTAACATTTTATTACATCGTACATACAAATGGGCTAATTTGCCCATGAATACCATACAACATAGATGCACATAAAGCACACTTTATATATCCAGAAACACTTTAACATTTAGCATGCACACAATGCAAACTAAAATAACATCTAAGATTTTTTAAACCTAATTCATGAATAAGATATATTTTTCCAATTTAACTCTAAAGAGGACATCTCAATTTCAACAACTTCATACTTTTAAAAATTTTATTCTGTATATAGTATGACACAGCAATACACAACAATTCCTTAATTAGTCAAATTTAAAACTTTCAAGAATATATATATATATATATATATATATATATTGATGCGTGTACATTACTGATTTTTCATTATGTGCTATTTAAAATGTTTTTTTTTCCGATGTATAATGAAAATATATGCGCAATGTTATTATTTTTTTTATAAACACTTTTGAGCTATATCAAATATTTTTCATTACCCAAAATTCTTTTTAAAAAGCTATTTCTTGTGTACTTTGGAAATTTTTTTTTACATATTCAAATTACTTTCAATTTATCAAAAATTTTTCAAAATAGTACAGTGGTGCTGTTAAATACATTGTAAAACAGGACAAGCATGTTTAAATTAGTCACATAATGAAAAGTGGAACCGAAATTTAAAACTAAAGTGATATGTGAAGTTATTTTTTTTTTTAAATATTTTCATTTAGTTATTTATGTGGTAATTTTTAGTTTTGTAAACACAGAGTATTGAATAATTTCCGCTATGGTTATTAAAATTTAAAATAGAAACAAAGAGAAACCCGAATTAGCCAGAATTATTGAAACGAAACTGCCGATGAAAATAACAGATTATTTCTTTGGAGAGAAATAGAAGTTTTCTGAATATGTATTTTATGGAGCTTGCTATCTTCAATTGAAATTCAAACCAAATTTCTATGTGTCTCATGTGTTTAACTATTTAAAACAATAACTATAGGAAAAACCCAATAGCACCAGCAATATTCCTGAAAACATGCAAGCATGTTCATATTTGATATGATAGATTCCATATATATATATATAGATTGATATATATGTATATATAGTTATATATATTTGCTAAGTATATCTTTGTTTTCAGTTCAGTATCAAGAAGAAAACAGTAAATATTCGGAAGAAGGTTTCCTTTTATTCTTTCACCTTGATTAACACAATAATTTATTTCATATTTATGAGATTCAAAAATTAAAGTTCATAATTTCAATTCTATCAAAAAGCAGTGGCGAAGAGCAGCATTATTTTTTTTAAATATACATTTAATAGAGTGCAGTGTAACAGGCAAGAGTTTCTATTTGTATCATATATTAACAACACAATAGACGCCCTCTGTACCACGAGACCGGACCCTTGGCCGGGTTACAATAGGATCGGTTAAACCGAATAATATTGAATACAGTAAACAACATTTCACAAGATAAGTAGATAAAAGATCACAAAGACACTATCACACATATTTACTACATCAGCGTATATTTAATAAGCTAAACAATTATACACTACGTCTTAAGGAATACACATTAAAGAAGGAAAATGTTTGAAAGTTTTTTTTTCTCAGATCCAATTTGCGTTCAAATTTCTTGAACGTGATTATGTTTCAATCCAGGTACAGTTCATCTAAGATACATTTCACCTTTCTTTGGATGCTCTTGAACAGCCTTTTCATCTTTAACATCCATTTCTCTCTGTGGCGTAACTGAGGGACCCCCTGCAAAGTCAGGTTCTGGGCCTCAAGCTGGATTTTACACAAGGTACGTACTCGGCATTAGTCAGGTTTTGGGGCCCCTAGATTCCAGAGTCCCTCCCCCGCAATGCGGGGTGTACGTTACGCCACTGTCGTTATCGTAATTGACACATTTCATCAATGAATATCTTTCAGACATTAAATTGTAGCAACCGATTAGAAATATCCATATATATATATATATTATCATTATAGCACAAAACAATATCTATATACATTCAAACTACAATGCATTCATTGCTTCACATAATGGAGTAGTAAACAAACATTTCCTAAGCTAAAGAACAAATGCTGTCTAGCTGAATAGCTAGTTAAATCGATGACCAGGCTTAACCAAAGTCACTTCAGAGGGCGTCCACAGTAGGTAACTTAAGACTTAAACAAATTAAGCTTTGCTTTCATTTATTCTAACCTATAAAGAGTGCAAAAGTTACTTTATTATGGATTTATGTTTGAATTGATAGAAGCAATAAGATACTCACAATTAATTTTTCTTTATCGACAGAAAAAAAAAATAATCGTCGCTGTGGTCGATTAAATAAATATTTCTCAACTTTTGCATTGGATCTTCAAAAATTTTAATGCAAGTACTGCAAAATATAATCGCACACAGTAATTTTATTATAACATAATTCTTAAGAAATACCTTTTTTTAAATATTTTATCCGATTAGAAAACGTAGAATATTTCTAAATTAAGCAACGAAGCAGGAAATGAATATTGATTGAATTACAAAATGTAATTAGCATAATTTTACCATTATCTTTTAAGATAATATATTTTTAGCAAGTACTTCCTATTTTTTAATAATTGCTTTCTTCATTATTGATACAATATGTTAAATTTTTAAAGCATATGATTTCTAGTAATGTTTATATTGTTTTAATATAAACAAAAGATATACATAAAATTTGAACATCAAAAACTTAGAAAATAAAGTTAAAAATTCCTAATTCAATAACTTTCCTCTCATACATTGCTAATCCCTCCCCAAATAATTTTGTATGAATTCTTAGACCAGAAAACTACAAAACTATCTCGGGAGTTACATTCATAAAAAATCAATTTAATCTCGACACAAGTCGTACGCGAAATAGAAGATATTTATATAAAATTTTAAAATTAATTAAAAATAGCTTATTATTATTAATTGTCAGTGTTACTCTAAATAGTTTTGGTATTTATTAAAATTATATTAAAATTTTTTATCACATGTATTTTCCATTCAAAAATCCATATCGAGCAAACTTTTGGGTGCCTAGTAACTGCTAACATCTATTATGTTCTTTGATCAGTATTTGGATTTTCAGATATCCACATGCATAATATATGGAGCAATATACATCAAATGAAAATATCACACACATGGCTGCTCTCCATATATATATATATGTATATGTTATATTTTCAATCACATTTCACAACACCGAACAAATCTATAGAAAGAGCATTGGCAATACAGAACACACACAACTTATAGATAAAACATCAAACATAGTTACTCAGAGCACATCAGCGTATTGTCGGGAGGAAAACAAACACATGCAAAAAAGTCAAAAGACATCCACGGGTCTGTACAATGCAGTGTACCCACAGCAACGAGCCCGAAGGTGGTCAACAAATACAAGAGCTTCAGTGACATGTTCCACCAAGGTAGAACATTCGCACATCAATACATACGTAATACCGCCATCAGGAAAGAGTTTCTTGTGGAAGGTCAATCTCTTGAGCCCTAAATGCTTTGGCAATGAGTTGTAGACTTGGCGAGCTCCGGTCCAAGTTAACCAATTCTTCTCCAGCTTTTCTCGATCTTCTCCAGGGAAAACTCGGAAAGCCGATATGATGTAGCCGGTGTGGCAAGTGACAGGTTCCTGGGATAAGCAATCCAGTGATGGTTTGACAATGGATGCTACCTCCTCATAGCCAGCTGAAAAGAAAGAGAAGAACCATGAAACTTTGAACAAAAAAAAAATAAGCTAGGATTAGTTTTACCCGATGTATTCTTTGTAATAAGAGTACTCGTTTAATTGGCCACTGGAAAACCAAATTAATAGATGGATAAAGAAATGATATTTAAGTTCAGTACAAAACATGATAGATATCCTTTCACGAGTTGAACTGAAAAGAATCAGAAGTATTTACATGGATATTATTGCTGTTTCACTACTTTTTCTAAAATAATTTTCTACTGAAATTCTACAACATTCATTTTTTTTAAAAAAAATTTCATTATTTATATATATATATATATATATATATATATATATATATATATATATATGCATTTTACTAATTTTTTTCCGTAGTAATTTTTCGTACGTTAAATTCTAGTAGCGTGTTAAAAGTATTAATTTGCAAAAAGGAGAGAAAACAATAATAATGCCTGTACAGATCATGACTTTTCAAAATTCAATGTGCGCAATGCTATATATTACAGCATATGAAACGATAATATGCAGACACAACTCATAGTCATTAAGAATGCTCTAAATTAAATTCTTTTTAGCAAATAAAAATGTACTTTACTCTCTTCGCCTTCTTTAAAAAAAAAAAAGGAAAATTGAAGTTTTCAAGCATGTTCACACAATGACACATTAACATTTTTACACAATATTTTTATAAAGCACCAATAGATGGCGCCTCCATACAAGTAAATGTCTGTGTTAAGTTTGTTCCACTGATGAACGGACAGTTCATTTTTGCAAAAAACAGAACTAAAGCAGTCCGTTTAGAATTTTGCAATATTAATATTATATTCTATTGTAATTATTATTTAATATTTTCTGCATGCTTTTTATCACGTAGCATTAATGCAAAAATATTTAAATTTTTTCTTTGTCCCCAAAAATGCGAAGACGTAATTAGATCGCCCTCTTTTTAAATTAATTTAAAAGCAACATTTTATGTACTACAATTTTGGACCTTCTGATGTAGGCGCTTTGAAAAGCGAAGGCAATTAGGATTTTTTTTTTGTTTTTTTATAATAAACTTCATGCAAAGTTTGCATTTTTAGTCGAAGGAAATCGCAAAAAGGTGTTTTAAAGCTCAAGGAATAAGTTTAATATTAGTAATACACAATGTGTTTCACATCAGTTATTCATCAACCTCATTTAAAGAGTTATTAAAAACCTTAAAAAAATATTACCACTCCCTTTAAAAGAATTTTTGGGCTGATTAAGGTACAGGCATTTTTCTTGAAACTTTTTCACAGTTTCATCGCTATGGAAAAGCTGCGTATTGCTAAAACCGAGCCGAAATCTGCTGAGTAACATATGTCTACTTATTTAAGCATTTATTTGTCTACAAACGTCTGTGTACGTCATTCTACAATATATATGCTACATTAAACACTGTTTATTGCAGAATGCAGCGTACTTCGTTGTTAAAAACACAACATGGAGATGTAGGGATTCGCTGATGTAAGAATTATATGACTGTAGACAACAAATGGAATTGTTTATTATGATGAGAAGAGATTTGATGTGGACAGAACAAGGGGTGGGTGGGCCTGTTATAAGTCTAAATTAAGACATTGCGTATTTTTTTTAAAAAAATTTATAACACAGAAGCTTGGGATACGTTTGAAGTGAATGTGAAAAGTCAGAACCATCAAGATTCTTGTAATTATTTGGAAGTGTTTCAAAACCATATGCTATTGTTTGGAAAAGTTTTATGCACTGTGAACAATGACTTTTCTCTTTCTTTTTTTCCTTAAAAATAATAATTTCATACACACGTCTATCTATTCGTCAAAAAAAAATAATTGCCATAGAGAGTTTAAACTTCAAGAGAATTCTCTGGGAAATAATAATTAGTGATGAGTGTAGATATATAGTTTATAATACTCAAGTGTGAGAAGCTGAAGAAGAATAAATATAGATAAGTAGAAATTTTTTTAAAAAATTGAATTTCTACTCACTCAAGTACAGTTAGTAAATCTTAAGATTTCTTGAGGCCCTGGATCCCTATACAAAAGTAGGCCTTGTTAGTGGCCCTTTTGTCGAATTTGGTGTATAAGTTACCGTTAAAGTGGGAAGTCCGTTATTTCATAAAATAACTAGGTATTTCCTGAAATAACTAGACACAAGTCAGTTAAAATGTATTAAGTTATTGAATTTTACAATTTAACTAAGTATTCTATAGAACAGGGGTGGCGAACCTTTATGGATCAACGTGGCATTTTTTTCTAAAGATTTGCGATGTATAGTTATAAATGTTTTAGTTATTCGTGTAATTCAAATTAAAGAGTAACATCATTAGTGTGACTTCTGTTGCAGATTGAATGACAAATAACTTATATTAGAATAGTAAGATGTTACTTTTTGTAGAATACATGATGAATTTGAGTCATCTGCCAAACGGCTTCTTAGCAATTAATTGTGTTTGCTGTTTGTCACTTTTTTTTACGAGAGGGTTTGTAATATGTTTCAAAATAAGGTTTGACAGACGATGTTCTGCATATCACTATTCCAGAACATAACATACATACCGCTTTGTCGCCATTTTGTAACACACATACCGCTTTGTAAAGGTATTTCATTCAATTCAAATTAATATTCTCTTACATTTTTGTTTGAAAAATTTACACAATGCTTTTAAGAAGCAACAATTTTTCTTCTCAGGATGTATTTATTTTTTACTTCTGCAACATGTTATATTTTTTTCTCCTTTTGTTTAACTAATGTTAGCAGTATGAGCAATAATAAATTATTTTCCTTATTATTTATCAATTAATCATCCGCAATAGTGATAAAATGCATTTTTCGAAAGATTGTAGCTATTTAGGATCAAGTAACTTATAAAATAAATTTAGAATTGTTTATTTTTTTTCCCCTTTAACTCTATCATTAGTTATTTCATAGAATAACTAGATAAAGTATGACATTTTTCATCCATTATATACTTTAACTGACTTGTCTAGTTATTTCATGAAGCAACTAGTTATTCTATGAAATAAATGAACTATAAACTTTAACGGGGTAACACATGTGCGTGACTCATAATCTCACCGACTTAGGCAGAAACTGATTTGACTTTAAAAAACAAACTCTTGACGAACTCTGATTTCTTTTGAAAAAAATCAAAATCCCAATCAGAAACTTTTTAGTTTTGCATTTCGTAAAGTGTAAAATTAAAAAGTTTAAATTTCACTATCTTTTGAAAAAAATACTGAAACTTTTATGTATAAAGAATATTAAACTTAATGATTAAACTTGTATGATTAAACTTATTAAATACAAATCAATTAGTAGCTCCAGAAAATATTTTCTCCATTATTGCGTTTTAAATAAAATTTAGCAAAGGAACCATCTAGTTTATATAAAAGTTAGGGTTTTACAGTAAAAATGACACACGAAACTACTACATAGTTAACGGAAAGTTAGGATCTTTTCCAAGAGCACCCTTAGAGAAATTCCATTAGTACAGAAGCTGAGAGATAAATTGTAGAAATGAAATTAAAGAGAGAGAATATATAAAACTTAGTTAAGTTCATGTCCGTGGTGAACCTCTTCGTTGCTCTAAATTTAAATATCTGCTGTTTCAGAAGAAAAAGAAGCAAGAAGTTATAAAACTTGATTTAACTCTGCTCGTTACACTGTAATTTTACTGAAAAGTTAGCGCGATTACTTAAGTAATGCAGTAAGAGTATTCGAAAATTTACTAGTTGGATTTATGAGTGATAAATCTTGAATGGATTCAAAATTAAGCGCGTCCAAGGAGTAAACGAAGCAATTTTAATGCATAACAGCAATTTTATTTTGTATTTCTTTCTTTATTATTTCAGGAAACAATTGAGAAAGATTTTTTTGGTTATTTACTCTTTCATATTTGATGACACGTTTTTGATGTAATTTGTTCCATGGATAAGAAGTTTATTTTTTCAGAAATCGTACGAATTGAAACAATGAAGGTGAGTATTAATTGGCTAGCAATTATGTAAAAACATAATACAGTAACACCTCGACGAGCGCAAATACGGAGTTACGAGATTTTCAAATCTTCTCGATTTGTCTTTTGTTTGAGCACTATACAACTCGATTACTCACTCCCACTTGCTGTTTAGCTAATGTACATGTTCGGGCGTATCGCACGGAATCGAAATTTAGCCTTAAGGTATCCGACTACGTTCGGAACCGTGATTTTAAAAAAGCACACAAATGGATAATTTTCATGATATTTAGTCACACTTAGATTAGAATACATGTATAAAATTGTTTTAAGGACATTTTCACAAAAAATATTATTTAAATACAGCATTTTGGCAAAAAATTAATTTAGAATAATCCTTTTTCAAAATGTTCTCCTTTTATAAAAAATGCTTCTAAAATAATAATATTTTGTGTGTGTGTGCTTATATAAAGTAGAGACTTCTCCGGAGAGTCTGAACTATTTATTTTTGAAAAACTCACATTATTTTCAGAGTTACAACCCATTGAAATAATTATCGGAGTTTTTTTCTTAAAATTTCTGCCCTCTGTTGTCGTAAAACATGGATAAACCCACTTCTAAGATATATTTCAGAAATTCTAGTTGAGCCTCTGTACAGAGGTCTGAGCTATATACAGACAAAATATTATTATATAATAGAAGCCTTTTTCACAAAAGGAGAATATTATGAAAATTGGTTATTCCATGTTCATTTTTTGTCAAAATATTGTACTTAAATAATTTTTATTGTAATACTGTCCTTAAAATAATTTTGTATACATTTTCTAATCTAAGTGACATTAAATATCAAAAATATTATCCATTTTTACGCTTTTGCAAAATCACGGTTCCGAACGTAGTCGGATACCTTAATAATTTATTTTGTGTTATTTATTTCTCATCTACGTAGTATATCCCACAATCAGGAGCTAACAATTGATGAGCTCATAGAAATGCATGAGCAAAATATTGAAGAACTTGAGTCTTTAGACCCAGTTTAATCAGAAGATCGAATGATGGTTGGGAATTTGACAGAAGGAATCAGTTTCATTTAAAAAGGGTTACAAATTACTTTACAAAATATAGACTTTAACGCAGAACGTATACTTTCAACAAAACAGTGAATAAAAAAATTGTTATGCGAAAAAAAAAAACTTTGAGCCTGCATTTTGTGAGACTTTATGCAACCTTCTACATCAGAATAACTTCGATTTGCGATTTTGTATTTGTGTTACCTAAGATTTTATTAAACATTTTTTTCTGAATTATTATTCTCTCTCTCTTTCGTCTTTAACCCGAATTAAAAACAATTTATATGTATTTATATGTGAAATTATACCCTGACACACGAATTCGTCTTACATGATTTTCACTCAGTCCGAACTATTGCGTAAGTTCGGGGTATTGTTATATATCCTTAATAAGGAACAAGATACCGAAACTGAAATTATGCATGAAAATTTTAACTACCAGAAATTATAAATCAATTATTAATATCAGAATGAAATTCAGTAATCAGACTTAAACAATATTAAATAAAATATCATTTGCATAATCTCTGACTGTTTATGAAAGATCAGACAAAGCATATACTCTCAACTTTTGTTACTATTATTTCTTTTATTTTTAAAGACATTAAGAAACTAGCCTATTAAAATATAACTAGAGCTTGGAACATTAACTAGAAATTAATTATATTTATTAATAAAAAGTTAATTGGAAAGACGTAATATCGCAAAAAACAGCATTTAAGGTATCCAACTACGTTCGGAACCGTGATTTTGCAAAAGCGTGTAAATGGATAATATTTATGATATCTAGTGTCACTTAGATTAGAAAATGTATGTAAAATTGTTTTCAGAATAGTATTACAATAAAAAATTATTTAAGTACAATATTTTGACAAAAAATTAACATAGAATGACCAAAATATTCTCCTTTTGTGAAAAATGTTTCTATTATAATATTTTGCCTGTATATAGCTCAGACCTCTGTACAGAGGCTCAACTAGAATTTTTGAAATATATAACTTAGAATTGGGTTTATCTATGTCTTACGACAACAGAGGGGAGAAATTTTAAGAAAAAAAAGGCCGATAATTATTTCAATTGGTTGTAACTCTGAAAATAATGTGAATTTTTCAAAAATCATAGTTGAGCCTTTGTACAGAGGTCTGCGCTATATACAGGCAAAATACTAAAGTGCCTGTTTTTCTTTAATAAAAATTACTTTGATAAATTAGCATGAAAAAAAAAGCTCAAACACTTAAACTTCATTTCCTTGTGGCAGTTTTTTTCGTAAAAATTAATTCATTATTATTTTTTTTTCAATTCACCTATATACCAGAGAACATCTTTTCCGCATGTTTTGAAAATCTAAAGGAAAAAAGAAATAGACTCACCCTAATTACACATTATTATTTCTCTATAATTAAATATGAGTGAAACTTTGTTTTTACTGCTGTAATAATTTTCTACAGATTAAAGTAGTCTGATTTGTTAATTATCAGGATTGGAAATCTTTGAATCACATAGTTGACTGAAGCCTCGATTCAACTGAAGATCGACGCGTGGAATGACAGAAGCTGCTTGTGCATGTAAATATAATTAACTTCCATGGACATGAGCCATGAAGGGTTCTTGCGTGTTGTTGGACCATAGATCAAAGTTATTTACTTCAGCGCCAATAACTCATTCTATTGCTTATTCGCTAATTCAAAAACAAACTATAGTGAATATTCTATGTGATTCCATCGGCTATTTCATCAAGTCTCTACAATAAAGCTTCTATGAAAATCAGTATAAAAGTATAAAACGTCATTTTTTTCAAACTTTTTCAATTCCTACTATTAGTTCACACACTCTGTCCCTATATATATTTATTTGTATATACATCTTGTTAAATTTTCAATCGTTAATAAAATACTTTCTATTCATCCGTTCAAGCTCATTCTTTTAAACTTGTAGTGGAGGACACTTGATGATAATACAATTTTTTTGAAATATTAATTCATTAATTAAATTTTGTTTTTTAATTTTAAATTTATTCTGAGTTATTTCTGTTGAAGTTACAACTGGATGCAACAGATGGCTCCAGGACGTTTTTCTAACGAAGTAGGAATTGACTTAATTTTTTTTTTATATTACTTGTTTGTGTTAAGAATTCAATACATTTCATTGAAAATTAATGTCTAATTCATTTTCTTTACTATTTTTACCATATTAAAAATTCTTAAATATTGCTATGCACGGAAATTTGCTAATTAGAGTTTCTGGAAGAAAGAAATGGAAAATACTTATATTTTAGTTAAAGATTAATTAAATATTTTCAGTCCCTGGCTGTAAAACAGTACTCGATTATCCGTCCCTTATTATATTAATGATTCCCATTTTACTCCCAACATTCCAAAAGCAATTTTAGAACTGTAAATGAAAGGATTTGTCAAGCTGTTCCATTGTTCCACGATATTCCTCCGGATTTCCTGGAAAAAAAGTCAAAAGCACCGACAATAGTAGAGTGTTCTAAAGAATTCACCAGTGACCCCTTGCGTTACAGATGGTGATATGCTCGACACATAAAGAAATCTTTATTCTTCACATGGGGTGTGGCTGTTGAGAAGGTGGAGTCTTGACTACATGAAAAGGCCCTGTAATCAAATCCATCGTCACAAAGATCTTGGTCTCCACAGTTTGACATCACGTAAATCTCTTTAGTCTCGCCTTTAACGAAGATTTATTAGTGGTGGAAGGTTTTAGTGTCGACGCACAGAATGAATGAGTTACTGAATTGTGTTAAATCTCGAATCACGTTATTGTGTTCAGAGTAAATAAATAATATCATCCAGACTCGAGGGAATACTTTGATCAGAAATCTTTTTTAGTTGTGTTTTCTTCAATGAATTTTATTAACAATGTATTATTTAAATAATTAGTATGTTATTTAATGAAAAATTCTCACTTCATCTATTTTTAATATTTTTTATAGGTTAATACCCATCAGTATTCGTATTTTTTATAAGCTATTCATAATTCATTCAATAATTTTTTAATTTGAGGATCCTAAATTATATTTTTTTATTGGATGATAAGGAATCACACAGGATCAGCGGCGCACGCAGGAATTTTTCAAAGGGGGGATCCAGAGTTTAAAGTTCACCATTCTCGTATCATGCTCTAATACGTTGCCCAACATATTCTTTTGATTTTGTCGATTTTCAGGATAAAAAAAACAATAAAACATTAATTATTAAATAAATAATTAGCATTAATTTAATTAATTATTAATAACTAATACTTAATTAAGTTTTAAGTACTATATGTATAAAATTATAATAAAAAACAATTCAAGGGCTATGGGGGGGAGTCCGGAAACAGCCCCCTCCCCTCTTGTGTATGACACTGCACAGGATTATGTATATTGCAAATAAATTAATTAAAAGGTATTGCAACTTTCTTCAAATTTTATAAAAGGTGTGAAATATATGTATATGCTTATAAGCAATTGTATACACTGTACATACACTGCTGCAAATAAAATTTGAACATCAGGAAAGAAAGCAAATATCAAAATGTTACTTATTGTACGCATACAGCATAGCAGGAAGAAGCAATGATTACATTTTTAGCCATTTTGGAGGTACCCAGGGTTCAAAATTAGTACACACAGCTGCCGCCTCCGGCCATTAAAACGACACCAACCTAGTCAGACATCGAGTCGTAATGGGTTAGGATGACAGATGCGGTCAAGTTATTTCATGCTGCTTCAAGTCTATGAGTCACTTCATCAGTTATAGTGGTAGGAGAGTGGCGTTTTCAGGACGTAAGAGAGAGATCGGGAGAACATGCTGGTCAAGGCAGAAATCGGACATCCTCTGCATCGAGGTTGGTAAGAGCATGATAGGCAACATGCGGTCTTGCGTTAACTTGTATAATGATGACGTCTCCGAGACCTCGAGCATAGGGTCCAGCTACTGACCTTAAAATCTGAGAAATGTAACGCTGGCTGTTCTGGGGGTGTTCGTGTACCAATTGCTGTCCATACCATCACACCAGGCCCTATGCAAACAGGTTACGTGCCTCCAGATACGGATCCTTCCATCATGATGCTGCACACAGAATTGTGAGTTGTATTAGAAGGCAACGTGTTGTCACTCCTCATTAGTGCCTCGATTCTACAGTGTCAAGGTAAGTCGCAATAATGGTCACAGTACATGAAATTCATGCTGCATCAGACGTCGTCGCACAGTCCGTGCACATACTTGTTGTGCTGCAAAGAAACCCACTTCCTGACTCAAGGTCCATGATGTGGCTGTATGATCCTACATGGCTGACCTGACAATATGTCTGTTCTCTCAAGTGATAGTGACAGTTCAGTATGACTCTCCTGAACTTATCGTCCGTATTCACAAAGAAGTCGTTGGGTTCCGACCAATGCCAGTAATAATATCACAGAACGATGAACAGCATTCTCATCAGGCTACAATTCTGCAGCTTCGAATTTCTACACGTACTAGTAACCATTTCTCCTTCGTATATATATACTAGGTATGATAGAATCTTTTCACAACCAACCTACATTCAAACGAGATTTCTGAATGAGTGAGGGAGGGAATGTGGGGTTTTTTGGAGCAAGAGTATTTCTGAATGAAAATTCCGCAGCGTAACTTTCCTTTTATGCAGAACCTGAGAAGCCGTTTCTCCCTCCTGCGCTGTTCGATTGTGCTCAAATGGTAATCATTTGTATCAACCAGTGCCTTTTCCTTTCAGGCGTATTTGATGTTTGTACCATCCTTTTCTTTCCTGGTGTTGCAGTTTTAATGGCGAGCAGGTTATTATTTACTTTAATTTTTATTGTTTAAAACAAAGTGTGTGTGTGTCGATTTTTTTTATTCAATGATATTAATTACCCAATTGAAGAAAAGATTAAACTATTTAAGAGAGATGTTATCAAACAAATATTATTAGGAAAAACTAATTAGTTTGCTTGGAGAATTAAGAATTCAGAAAAGAATTTTTTTTTAATAAAACATTAATAATATTGGAGCAATAAGTTCATTAACACTATATTGTCCAAGGAAGTTATTTTGACTGCTTTTTAATTTCAATTAGAAAAAAAATTATGTATATAATGACACAATTTCGCAGAATTTTTTAGAATACATTTTTTTCAATAGAAGTAAATATTTTAATTGTGAATGTTTACTAGTAACTTGTTATATGACTAAATAGTATAAAAAATATTAAAAATTAATTTTAAACACATTTTTTTGCACAGTTATTCTTTCACAATGCTGCATTTTAACTGCTTTTGGGCAATATAGGAATATACTAAGTTTAAGCCTTTTTAGTGTTAAGCAAATTATTTTTCATATTATATGTTTTTGTTTAATTTAATTAATTTTGTTTTAAGTCTATGAAAGGGACAGTAGTTATGATCTAAAATAAAATTTTTAAGGAAAACGTACAAACACACATAATTTTTTTTAAATATATATGAACTTTACTATAAAGGTTACTGTGTATGTGTAGTTTAATATAAAATATTAAAGCGATTACGTAATGATTACTTACTGTACACACACACACAAATTCTTATACTTTATAATAAAAAATCTTTAAAAGGGTTTTGCTCTTTTGTAGTGAATACAAGTATAACAAAATTTAATAATTTGAAAAGAATGTACTCATAAAATGGAGAGAGAGAGAGAACTGTTGTTATTTATTATTAATAATTCAAAAACGCTGTAGGGCTAGTTGAAAGGCCTTAATATTAGCATTTATTTCTACTGGGACACGAGAATATTTAAATAGCTTCTTTTGAGCTAAAGTAAATAGGTTCCATTCATTTTGCTAAAAAGCAATGCTTGCTTACCCATCATACCAATTGCAAGAAAGGTTAGGATCTTTATTTGCTTTCATTATGTTTAATTAAGAATATAACACATATGCAAGTAAGTGTATCATACATGAAAGTATATATCATATATAAGTAATCATCTCATTTGAGGGACAAGTAGAAATTTCACATTTTCGCTGTTTAGTTTTAAAGTAAGAAATATGAAACTTTCTCTACTTTAGTTCACAACATTGCCTTAAAATATATTTAAGATGATCAAATTTTGATTAAATCAGCAATTCTCTAATTGTGGGGCACGCTCCCGTAGAGGGCGTGATAACTCTATGAGGGGGGCGTGGGCATATTGAAAAGTAGAAAACAAAATATTATTTAAAAAAATTAATTTACTGAGAAAGTAAACAAATAAAATCCATTCTCATATAATAAAAAAATAAGATTACCATTTACACTGTTATACTATATAAATGTATCAGTACTGCACAATGTATTTTATAATTAATTTAACAAACTCAATTTAAGAACAACTTTAATAATTACCAGTGACCCCATGGGCTTGTCATACATAAAATTATGCACAAAAATGAACACTTATCTTGATAATTTTTGTACGGTTTAGAAATAATCCCTTAACTACTGGTTAAAAGTTAACCGATTCGCTCCTCAATGCCTCCGTTTCCCACGTAGGCGCAGGAATGTGATGCATGGGGGGGATTGAAGAAATATAAGAAATCCTGTGATATAAATAAATTGTTCGCAAACACTGTCAAGGTACTTTTATTGCATTCCAAAGCCTTCGGAATAATTTTATGGATAGCAGTGCACAAAAAAGATCGTGTTTCGGAAAGACGAATATATACGTCCGGGGAATTTAACACACCGGTTGAGTGAGACGTATATATACGCTGGTGGCACGTAAGAGATTTAAGTCGTATTGAAACTTTCGCGTCAAAGTATAGTATTTTTAAATTCTCCTTTATTTGTATGAAAGGTGGGGGTGATGAAAATTATGATTGAATATTGGGTCGCAAATATTGAAAGCTTGAGAAGCACTGGATTAAATATCGATTAAATCTTGAAGATATTTCTTGAGAAAATAATCCAAGTTACGAGATACTAAAATGCATAGGTTAATAAAAAATAAAAATATAAAGAAGAGAATGACTTAGTTTTAAAATAGCTTTGCTCCATAAAGATAAAGCTGCTCTTTCGTTATTATATTTGATTGCTTTAGAAAAGGTCTTATTAACAGATAACAAAAACACAGGAAACTATTTGATATATATAAATCGTTATATCACTAAAAGCACAGGAAATGAAATACCGAGAGATTAAACACGTGAATGATGGCGCATCAATAGATCGATAGTTTCGTATCAATTATACGTATAACATGTCGTCTGTGTATATGTTTTAATTTATCCAGGGAATTTTGGTAATAAAAGGACATTTATACTTCTTAAACTTTTTCTATGATTTATAGTTCTCTGTATGAATTGTTCATAAATATTGATTCTTTATGTTGCTTTTTAAGGTATCCGTGATTTAAAAAAAATGCATAAATGGATAACTTTCATGATATTTAGTGTCACTTAGATTAGAATACATGTATAAAATTGGTTTAAGGACATTTTGATAAAAAAAATATTTGAATACAATATTTCGGCAAAAAATTAACTCAGAATAACCTTTTTTTGGAAAAAGCGGCCCGGGCTTCTCAGCTCTGACGTTCTGTTGTTGGATGACTCGACAACGGCAATGCAAAAAACCATGTTGCAACTCTTGGTTGGGAGCGTCTACACCAACAGCCATACAGTCCTGATTTCGCATCAAGTGACTTTTATCTGTTTCCGGCTTCGATGAATAATCTCTTTGAAAGCAATGCTGAAGTCAAACAAGTCACTAAAGTCTCCTTCTGTATGCAAAGTCCTGAGTTTTTTATGGAGGGCTTTTTGAAGCTTATCAAACGGAATAACAAAAGACTCACAGTACTTGGTATTTATGTAGAAAAATAAACTTATAACTTATCTTTAATGTCTCATTCTACGTTTCGACTTTCATACAAAACTCTGACCACAGTGGACAGGGGAAACTTATTTTCCGACTCACCCTCGTATTTGAATTGAAAACCTCTAAGAGATAATATTTTGAATCTTCTTTGAAATGCTTTTAAAATGATAGTTTCAAAACTTTAAATTTGAATTCATGAATTATAAAGCGGGTCATAATCTCAAATTAGTTCATAATTTCGATGATACAACAATCATCAGAGCGATTATTTAGAAAGTTAGTTTTATAATCTATATTTTCATTCCGATGTAACATTTACTTAATCATAAATTTTGTAGCAAGATGAACCCATTAAGAAAAAAAATCCTTTGGAAATGAACTGGAAAGTAGTGATGGAATCAAAATATCAAGTAATGAAAAGTTTTAGATTTCTATAGGAAAAATAGCCTTATATAAACTACAATAGAGTATTAGACAAGTAAAAAAACTTAGAGATAAAAAAATGAACTTTAAAATATAAAGAAACACAAGCCAATCCTTTTAAAAGGTATACTTGAGGCAAACTACTCTACAAGAACGAAGTCAATTTCAACGAAGAAAATTTCTTTTTATTCTTCGAGTTGATGGTCAAATATAAAGAAAGAAGTATTTGTAAATCTTTTATTGGGGATAAAAAATCGAAACGCGTTTACAGTTACTACGAATATGATTAACAATGTTGCAAATTAAATATAACCAAATTATCAACATTGTGGGCATTCCGAACATAATTGCATTAGTTTTATTTTCATTTTAATATTGGTTGCTTTTTTTAGAAGAAAAACTTTGACTGAATTTTTGAATAAATGACTAGCTGGACAAGGCTATTGAAAACAGACTTCGTAATTATGAATCATGGTTCAAGTGATGAAGATAATATCTCTTTGCTGATAATTCATTCTCCTAACTTTGTGACGGCTCTATCCACGACTTTATCACTAACAAATCCTCTTGGGGAATCTTTGGTCCTTAAAAACTATTTTAGAACGCTTCCTCTGAAGAAGAGAACGTAAACATGTAAATTAAGTCAACTATATAAAGTCTAGGCTTTCAAGTTAGAAGGATAGATATAAGGTAGGCTGTTAGCGGAACAGTGATTAATCAAATTTAAATTGTAACGCAGATATTTAGTATTTGATAATTGTAATAATTAAGGTGACGATTTGTCACTGAAGATTGAATATAGATTAGATAGCTAAGAACGCATTGTATTGAACTGAAGTAAGTGTTAGTCGTAATTAAAGTCTTCTCATACCTCGTGTACCTCGTTAATTCTCTACATATTGCTTTAATTTGGTGTATCTCTTGGTTTTGATTGATCAAACGTGTTGTTGTTGTGTTACAAATAAACTATGTAATTTTGAACATGGCTAGTCTTCCTTCACTTTCTCCCACATCTCTTGGAGCGGATTGATTGATTGATTGAATATTAACGTCGCACTGTTCAGCTACACGAGGGCTTTTGGCGACGGACCACGTGATTTTGAACCATGGTCAAGTGACGTGGACGACACCTGAGCTGGCACCCCCTCTCCTAACTACCACACCACACCAACGGGAGGACGTTTCAGCTCTCGACAGATTTAACGTGTATCACTACCCTATACGGCGGGTCTTTAGCGGTACTGGGCTCGAACTCGTGATAAGGCAAGCCACGATCCGGTACCTATACCACTCGGCTACCACGGCCACCTCTAGGAGCGAAAGAGAGATTCTTACAACTCCTATAGCACGGTACTTGATGATTTTGAGGTATTGAATCTACAAGGGGTGTTCAAATAAAAAGGTACGAGACGTCGTAACAACGTAACCGTTAACATATTTGTCTATGCTGCAATGGGAGAACGTAGCGAAACATTTAGAGATGCGAATGGAGTCTCTGACGTGAATCGGCACATGTGCGGGCGCTTGCATGTGCAAGACGGAGCAGAGGCTCTTATAAAGAGCGCCGTCCAATTGACGCGCCAGGGCGTGTTAGGACACGGTGATATTCACATTGCAAAATTAGACGACTGAGGAGCGTCGAGGCGTTATCCGATTGCTGACAGCAGAAGGTGTTAAACCGGCAGCTATTCATCGCCACGGAGGGTAAAGTTCTGCTCTATGATAACGCGTGTTGATACGTCTCCAGGGTCTCTCCCGTGGAACTGACCAAGTTCAGGTGGGAGCAGTCTGATCATCCACCCTACAGCCCGGATATGTTACCCTACGATTTCCATGTGTTTGGTTCCCTGAAAGAACATCTGAAAGGGAAGTGCTTCAACTTAGACGACGAACTCAATGAAGCTGTGAAGGACTGGGTCTCGTCCGGGCCACTGGAATTCTGGGAGCAAGGAATCCTTCGGTTCGTCAATCAATAGAATCGTTGGACTCAGGCCTATGGTGTATACATTGAATAAAGTCTTTATTTATACACTGCAGAATTGTTTCATTAAATATACAGCTCTCACTGTGGATTGGAATCTTTTGATAAAAAGCACATTGATATATGAGACTCATAAAATAAAGAATTAGTAACTACGGTAGCCAAGAGGTCATAGTCGCAAATTGGGAGGGGGGGGGGGCCGAATGATGTATTTTGCAGCAATATGAGGGTATTGACGACAGTTCTCGTATTTTTGACCCTCGATCAAGTGAAAGGAATGACACCCCACTCTCTAAACTTCTACAGCACGCCAATGCTAGGACTTTGATACTCCCCATATTAAGAATGTTCTAGTCGAGCCGACGGTTGGGTCTTCATTCCTATAAATAATTGACTTTCGGAGTAATGCATACTTCAGTAATTTAACCGGAGTGGGACTTGTATCTCCTCACGTGTAGTGGCGAGAAATTTAAGAGGAATAATGTGCCAGTTCGTCACATCACGCTATGATGATTCAAAATTACGAAGTCCTTCACCATTAGCCTTTTGATGATGCTTCTAAAAATCAACTTTAATAAATCCAAACCATATAATAATGGTCGAAAATAACTGGTTAAGTCACTGGATTGCTTGTGTTAACATCGTTCTAGACCAGGGGTGTCAAACTCAAAAATTAACTCGAACTAAACAAACAAGGTTTAACTTTAGGCGGGCTGCAAAAAAATCAATATTCATAGAAACGTAGGTTTATTTTGAATAATATGTTATAACAAACAGAAATAGGAGAACAAAAAAAAAAATTTAATGTTCATATCCTGACACTTCACATCTCTTTTCTGCTGCTATCTTTCCAATTTCCGGAGAATTTTTAAAAATTTTATTATGTATTATTGTGTGGGGATATATTGCCAGGGCCACAAAAATACTTGTAATGGGCCGTGAGTTTGACCCCCTCCCTGTTCTAGACTATCACTACGCAATCAGGGGGCCATTGAAATTTTGAGGTTTCCACAAGAAAAAAAATTCTACTTCTAGGTCCATAGTAGGAACTAAGAGTTTAATCATAAAATGATACAAGCAAAACAATTTCAATAACTACGACAACCCCTCCACCCTATTATCCTGGAAAAGTCCAGAAATTTGTGGTAAGAAAATACTTGCATTTTTTGGAATCTTCTTTAATAAATGAAATATAATTGTGTACTAATGGCGCACACAATGAGAGGGGCACAATCCGCCACTCCCATCTTCATTGATTTTTTTTCGATTGACTATAATTCTGTGTATAATAATTTACTTTTTACTTTTTTTGTTCCCGACAATCGACAAAATCAAAAGAATATGTTTTGCGTAGTATTGGGGTATGAGAGAGAACGAAAGAGATGAAATTTCAACCTTTGACCCCCCTCCTGAAAAATTTCTGTCTATACCACTGATCTGTACATAGAACATTCTAGAACAGAGCTCCTCAAACTTTCAATATTTGCGACCCAATATTCAATCATAATTTTCATCGCGCTCCCCTCAATACAATAACAATGCATTGAATTCGATACTACTATACTTCGACGCTAAAGCTACAATAAGAATTTAACCTCTTAAGTGCCACCAGCGAATATAAACGCCTTACTGAGCTAAAGCGTTAATTGCTTCGGACGTATATATACGTCTTTCCGAAGTACGATCTTTTCTGTGCAATGCTATCCATACATTTATTCGGAAGGCTTTGGAAATAAAGCCTTCGGAAAAGGACCTTAACAGTGTTTACGAAGACTACTTATTTCAAAGGATTTGCTTATTTATTACTTTTTTTCCTTTCCCCATATATCATATACCTCACGCGTACGTATAAAACGGTGGCATTGGAGACTGAATAGCGTAATTATTAATCGGCAGTTAAGGGATTAATTATAAACCGTAAAAAATTATCAAGGTAAGTATTATAATTTTTGTGTATAATTTAATATATGATAAGGCCATGGAATCATTTGTAATTATTAAATTTGTTCTTAACGGTATTGTTAAATTAATAATAAAATGCATTGTGCAGTACTCTGATTTACTTATAAGTGTATTATAGCAGTGTAAATGTGTAGTTAATTTTTGACTGTGTCAGAATGTATTTTGTTTGTTTACTTTCAGTATATTAATAATTTTTTTTAAATATTTTTTTTTTTTTGTTTTTGACTTTTCAATATGCTCGTGGCCCCTCGTAGATTTATCACGGTCCTCTAGGGGGGCGCGCCCCACAGTTTGAGAAACGTTGTTCTAGAAGAAGAGAGAAATCGTTATTTAACCCTCTAAGCGGTCTGCACTTAAAGTCTTGCCATTCTAGAGATGCTTCAAAAATGCACCGTACATATTTTTTTTGCTTTCAGGTGGGGTTCTCATAAGCGGTTGAGCCGTATTTTTAAGAATGCGGCTCGGCCGCTTTTGGGGATCTTGCTTGAAGGCAGAAAAAGCATCTCTGGAATGGTGGAATTTTACGTGCAGACCGCTTGGAGGGTTAAACATGAACTGGTCTAGAAAATGTCAATCAGTCAGAGGTAGCTATATTTATATTTTATAATGAGCAATTAGTATGAGTGGAAATTAATTGTTTGTGTTATTGCCTTAGAGATCTGTTTCTCCAAAAGTATCTACAAGCAGTGGTCAGCTGAATCCTCCTAGGGAAATAAAATCTAAAAAAAAGTGAATTTTAAGTTTACTTTTCAAAAATATTTTTGACTCTTATGTTACAATTTCTTTTTCCAAAAAATTTGCAATTTACAGTTTTTGAACTGCTTTGGAAAAATCTTTAATTATTATTTTTTAATAACCTACAAATAAATATTTCAATAAGACTATTACATACGTGTACATCGAGGTTC
>BMAV01011217.1:88690-101266 GCA_019973955.1 Trichonephila inaurata madagascariensis
AAAACAAGAAAGATACCACAATAAACGATTTCTTATCAGTAAAATCAGGTAATTTTTTAGTTCAGAGAATTCGACAATTACAATTATTTTTATTACCATATATCGAAGTGTAAGGTATAAAAGAAGACTTTTACTTTCAAAATGTATTTGTTACATTAAAAAGTTTAGAAAATAGGTAATATAACTTACAGTTCCCAATGCTTAATATCTAAGCTTTATAAAAACAACAGTCTGTCAAGTCTACTGGGATCCAAGCGGTTCCCGCTCATCACTTGCGATGTTGCCGGCAATCGAAAAAAAAACGTTCCCCCAAATTACTTATTATTCCGTAACAAACGCAACATAAAAATGAATATTTATTTCCCTAATCACAGTATATTACGACAGTCAGTCAATCAAGTCATCAACAAGTGACGCAATATCAACAAATCTAAAAAGTCAGAGATTTTAAATGTAACTTTTTTTTATTTATTTATTAAAGAGAGGTGTTGGAAACTAAGCCCGCAGGCATCTCGCGAGAGTTTTTGAGTTATTAACCCTTTAACCGCCAACACACCGTAACATTACGGGTTTTAAGGTATCCGACTACGTTCGGAACCGTGATTTTAAAAAAGCGCATAAATGGATAATTTTCATGATATTTAGTGTCACATAGATTAGAATATATGTGTAAAATTGTTTGAAGGACATTTTGACAAAAAAAAAATTATTTAAATACAATATTTTGGCAAAAAATGAACTTATAACGTGTACTCAAAAATAACACCGGTGGCTAGCTCAAATAATTTTAATTGGTTATACTTTCTAATTGAGCACACAGTTACAAATACATAAAATAAAACCCAGTTAACCTTTATACAAATACTAAGGGGTTGGCGAGGACAGACATTGGCATGTCCTTGCTTCACCGAGGAGGCAGGCTGACTCTCGCACGTCCTTCCTTCACCGAGGTAGCAGTCAGACTCGTTACTTGTTCATACGGCCAGGAGAGGGCGCTCTATTACCATTCGTTACAAACTTAGAATAACCTTTTTTCAAAATGTTCTCCTTTTGTTAAAAATGTTTCTATTATAATAATAATTTGCCTGTATATATAGCTTAGACCACTTTACAGAGGCTCAACTATGATTTTGAAAAATTCACATTATTTTCAGAGTTACCACCGATTGAAATAATTATTGGTGTTTTGTTCTTAAAATTGCTCTCCTCTGTTTTCGTAAAATATGGATAAACCCACTTCTAAGCTATATATTTCAAAAAAATTCTAGTTGAGCCTCTATAGATAAGCCTGAGCTATAAACAGGCAAAATATTATTATAATAGAAGCCTTTTACACAAAAAGAGAACATTTTGAAAAAAAAATTATTCTAAATTAATTTTTTGCCAAGATATTGTATTTAAATAATTTTTTTTATGTCAAAATGTGCCCTTAAAACAATTGTATACATGTATTCTAATCTAAGTGACACTAAATATCATGAAAATTATCCATTTATGCGCTTTTGCAAAATCACGGTTCCGAACGTAGTCGGATACCTTAAAGATAGTATATTCAACTAATTGTTAATAATTGTATGGCTTTTACCAAAACAGAACAAATCAAATGCCGATTTTCTAGGATGAAATATCGATTCACTGAATCGATTCAGAGCTACATATCGATTTAAAAAATCAATTTTTTTTTTACCCGAGAAATCGATTCTTTGATTAATCGATCACAGATCGCCATCCCTAGTATCAGGCTACACGGCGGGCACAGATGGGATATTTTTTATAATTGTTTTCCTTTTAGAGGTATGTCACCAAGAAAGTTTTGAGACCATTACTGTATTTATCATAAATCTGCACTGTACGAGAATCTTTTTTAAAAAAAATGGAATAAGCATTTGAATGGAATAACCTCCATCATTCATTACATGATGACACATATTAATCACCACTTTAAATTAAATTCCCAAATCTTTCTTCCCAAAAATGTACACAAAATGAGCTTAAGTCTGTTGATTTATGCTTAAATATCTCATCCATTCGATTCTGAAAATTCTGTTTCACAACAAAAGGATTATTTATACTTCCTGACATCCCTGAGACGCCGAAGGGGGAATCTGAATTCGTTTAAATGAATAACAGACTAAAACTTTTTAGCTTTAATTTTTAACTTGGGAATAAAAGCTTTGTTTAAAATATTGTTATGTTGATCGAGGATTTTATGCAGATCAGTCGCACAGAACAAGACAGTTCATCCTGAGTGATGGAAATTTATTGTCGTGAAAACAATCCTTGAAATACAGGATTCACAGCAGCCAAATTTAAAAAAATAAGTATCAGAAGGTATTCACACCTTTTACAGCACTCAGACACAACTATCAATGTCTACACGCATGTAAAAGATTATTCACAAGCATCGTTCGTCCTATTCAACAGTCCAGCTAATCACTAGTCGTCTCTAAACGGTTAAGGCAAGACTACTTATCGCTAAAACAATACTAACTTAGTTTCGGTGAGCATCTCCCTATTTATAGCCTCGTGAATCCTTCGAGAAAGATCCGCTTGCGTCATAGGTCGTGAAATTAGTGTATTTCCACTAATTTACAGAAGAATCCATAGGGTCTCAAACTCGCCAACGTTCCTATACTTTCAAACGGCGTTTTTTAAAATTACTCTTTGTGTAAAAAACAGTGGCGTAACATATACCCCGCATTGCGGGAGCAGCAGGATGCTAAGGGGTCCAAAGTCTGACTGACGCTAAGTTCGTAGTCCTTTGTAAGATCCAGCTAGGGATCCAAAACCTGACTTTGCAGGGGAGGGGGTAATATTCTCCGTTATGCCTCTGATAACAATCACTCTGTTTTAAAGAAGAAACCTGAAATGTACTTGTGTAGGGCTCTAATCTTTTAAGTGATTTATTCGACGTACTACACCAAGCTTTTAAGCAATGGTATACTTCTAGGACTCAAAGTGTAAAGAGCAAGAAAGGCTTTAGGAAGTGTGCGGATGTTGGAGGCGAAAAAACATTTACAAAATGAAGCCAAATGTGTCATGTCGGAATATAGAAACAGAGTGTGAGTGGAAAATAACACCAGGTGGAATATAACAAAACTCGACATAATTCAAGTCATTTAAAAGTATATCTTACAATCGAGATGGAGAGTAAGAGGATTGTTTATGTATCGATCAAAGAAATAGTGATGTTGTTGTTGTCGTGCGTTTCGTATTGGGATACATATGAAAGACGAGAGATAGATGAGCAGAAACAAACATAGAAGAATATAGACTTTCTTACAAACGATGATCCCAGCATAGAACAGAAGGGGTGCGCTGCTTTCCATTCGAGACGGGAATCCTTTTCAGGAGAAAGTCCGACTTCTTTTCTCGAAGATACATCCATGCCTTATTTGGGATTCGAACCCGAGCCCACTCAATTATAAGAAGAGTTTCATAACCACCACACTAGGTGGGGCGACAAGTAATAGTGATATAATGAAGATAAAACACAATTTAATGATGTGCTTAAAGATATAATGGAAAATGAATATAATGCTTTTCAAGTAATCCAATAATAAGTTCATAAGAAGTTTCATTTGCTTTTATTAAATAAACATTATTTACATATACGTATTTATTATTTTTTTTTTACTGCTCATCTTATTTTTTGAGTATCATTTTTATATTTAGCGTATAACGCACACTTGTAGATTTCGATCTTATTTTTTGCGTTAAAAGTGCATTATTCCCCGGAATATCCGGTATTTAAAATTATATAAGTATAAAACTAAACGTAATATCACTAGAAAAAAAGCAGACTTTTGTTGTCAATAAATCTGCCAGTGTGAAGTCAAATATAGGATAAGAATTTTGGAGACTTAAATATGGACACAAGCCATAGAGTAAAAACTAAATTAAGAAAACTTAGCCAGATAATGAAATTTTAAATGTTACATAGTACCAACGAGTCCTTCAACCTGAAGAAATAAGTCGTATTTTTTAACTTTATGCACAAAGGCATTGATAAAAAAAAAAGGCGAAAAATACTACGAATGCAAATGTATCCAAGGACAATAAATAAAAAAAAAATCTGCACACAAAGAAAGAAAAAAAACGAATATAATTGCGAAACTATTTGGAGTACTCCCTTAGCAAGCCTATTAATTGCGATTGAAGTTTGTGTCCAACTGTGCAAGACCACACACTACACAAGGGCGTTGCAAACACGAACCCACATCTCATAAATAAGCATGTAGTCGACACCCCAAAGACCAAAGCACGACTCAATGGAAACAACTGAAAACTTTTATGAATGGAAGTATTCGAATGTAAATATTATATTCTAACCTCAATATATCTCTCGTGCACACAAACAGGATATTTTACTACATTGCTCACTTTTAATGCGATTATATATAATTCATTTCTTTCTACATAAAAGACGTTCCATACTTCGTCTTCTGCGTATGGTATAATGCTAAATAGATTTTTAATACCATACATTTAGATGTTTCAAAAATTTATAACCATTTAGCTAACTTCGTTTTTAAACACGCGAGGACATAGTTTAATATTGGAATTATGTTTCTATCGCAAAATGTGTTCCACAAATTTGGGCCCTGATTAATTAAGATAAAAACATTTTTAAGGTATCCGACTACGTTCGGAATCTTTGATTTTGAAAAAGCGTATAAATGGATAATATTTATGATATTAAGTGTCACTTAGATTAGAAAATGTATATAAAACTGTTTTAAGAATAGTATTACAATAAAAAATTATTTAAGTACGATATATATATATATATTTCGGCTAAAAATTAACTTAGAATAACCTTTTTTCAAAATATTCTCCCTTTGTGAAAAATGCTTCTCTAATATTTTTGAAATATATAACTTAGAAGTGCGTTCTTCCGTGTTTTACGACAACAGAGGAGAGAAATTTTAAGAAAAAAACGCCGATAATTATTTCAAATGGTAGTAACTCAGAAAATAATTTGAATTTTTCAAAAATCGTAATGGAGCCTCTGTACAGAGGTCTGAGCTATATACAGGCAAAATAGTATTATAATAGAAGCATTTTTCACGAAATGAGAACATTTTGAAAAAAAGATTATTCTAAGTTAATTTTTAGCCGAAATATTGTATTTAAATAACTTTCTTTGTCAACATGTCCTTAAAACAATTGTATACATGTATTCTAATCTAAGTGACACTAAATATCATGAAAATGATCCATTTATGCGCCTTTTTAAAATCACGGTTCCGAACGTAGTCGGATACCTTAATGAAAATCCAGAATAAATTTCGGCACAGAATTTAAACTTATTAAATATTTTTTAAGCTAATTTTTTTCACAGAAATTATTTAATTAGATCTTTTTTTTTCAAATAGAATAAGAATATAATTCGAATAGATAACTGCATATCAACGAATCCTCACACAAAAACGTGTTTTAAGTCATAATACACATCACGATATTTTAAATTCAAAATACTTAAACAGTAATATCAATAGAGAATTTTCTTGAGTACGTACAAAATCGAATAATTGACGCATTAATCCCGTTTACTTTTTGAGTAATACGCACATACAGTGGCGTACACAAGGGATGGATTCAACCCCCTATCTTTCATAGACCAACAGATTTCCAATTTTTACCATACAGATTAATTACCCCACGGTGCTTTCGTCTACATCAATGATTCCCTAACTGGTTTATACCGATCCCCAGGGGTCTATGTCAGCGAAAATATATATATAATTTGGGGGTCTACGATAATGGTTTTCATTAAACCAGATCATGATTTTTAATTTTAAAAGAAAATTTAATCAAATGGAAGTCAGATTTTACCTATTTAACAGATTTATTTACTAAATTTATTGAGGTTTACTTGCAATTACAAGGTGACACACAGCATAAATTGTATATTAAAACAAGAACCATCATTAAAGCGTTTATTTCGAAAATTAAGCTAAAGGAGTATAATATTGGACATCATGAATTTTCCCAGTTTCTCAATTTGTCACAGACAATCTGCCAGGAATTAGACGTTTTAACCTACTTTGAACATTTAAGTGCCCTTTATTCAGATTTTGAAACTAAGTTTGAAAATACTTTGACTATGGTGATACCACAGTAGAAACAAGTAATATAAAAAAAAAAGTAAGTCTCAATTCCTTCTTAGATCAACAAAGAAAAATTTTATTTTAGCTACTTTTTATTAAATAGTTACAATTAATATAAATATGTATATACACATGACAGAATCACAACATTAAGTGGTAATTATAATTTTTATTCATTATCATTTAAGTATCGTATTGTCATCCAAAACAATCGTTTATATAAAATTTCAGTTCAACTGAATACTTTAAAACGTGAGAAAAAAACTTTTCCAAATTTTTGCCAAAAGTCGCCAAAAGGATCGCTAAGTCGCCAAAAATGATGCCAACGTGGTTGTATTTTTAATTCTTTAAATAATTAGTTTTAATCAATTAATTCTTATTAATTATTTTTATATTATTGTATTGTCATCCAAAATAAACCTGTATACAAAATTCCAGCTCAATGGAGCGCTTTAAAATGTATTTTATTAACGATTGAAAATTCCACCCAGATAAATAAATAAGTATATAGATTGTGAGCTTATAGTAGGAATTGAAAAGGGGGGGGAGGGGGAAAAAGACTGGATACTAGTAATCGAGATTTATGGTTAAATCTGTCAAGACTGATGCATATGTTGAAAATTTGTCATAGACACACCAGATTCATCCCTCCCATTAGAAGCATTTGTTAGTTGCTCAGATATTTTATGTATTTATTATATTTTAATTTAATCAACATGCGTTTCTCTTAAGCTTTAAACACAATACTTCACTACAGTTAGAAATTTAATTCTTTTAAAGTAAGTAGTAGAACCAGCTGTTAAAGACATTTTTGATAAATTTGCAAAAAATTCAATATCAGGTTAGCAGGAGTCTACCCGAAACCGAAAAACATGGCAAGGGGTCTATGAGACAAAAAAGTTCGGGAACCTCTGGTCTGCATGTTTTTTAGAATGTTCCTCTCCCCCCTCCCCTTAGAGAAGTCTGTGTACGTCACTCGCATACACACTTAATATTCTATTACTTCCTAAAAGTAGTCTCAATTTGGTATATCTTGTATAATTACTTAAAAATCTTAATTATTCACTATTATGCTTAAAATTACATCAAGAACGTATGGAAAAAGGGATTATAATCTTAAAATACGAAAAAAACTGATATTTTATCAGCTAGCATCATCAAGTTATGACAAAAAAAAAATAAATAAATAATCTTGATTACAATACAAAGCATGATTAATGAAATGAAATGTATCAAATCTTTCTTCAAGTCGAATGAGGCAACAAATCACTGCAAGAAATAAGAAAAGAAAACTTTTATTTAAAAATATATAAATAAAGCAACTTTCAAAGCAAAAATTCTTTACAAGCCATTTTGGATAATATTAAATTTAAAATAGTTTCTTCATCATTGATATCTTCAGAAATCTTATATATCTTTTTAATGGATTTCAAGTTCCTATGATCAACTATTTTGTCCACAGATACAAGGGAACCCTTTACAGATTTTTTTATATCCTCTGAAAGTTCATTTTTCTCACTAAAAAGGACAAAAATGGCGGCAGTGCCCTCATCTTGTGCTCCAAATGTTTTCAATGAGTCTCGGATACTTTTAGATGGAAATAAATTGTACAAAAGTTCTGTATAAGGCGTCTTTGTCTTCAGTAGATTGTTTTTATGGTTGTATAAAGATTTGTGAGAAGCTACAAGAAGTTGATCGGAATGGTATATTAATTCTGGGTTTACAACGGCTGCTTGTAGTTTTCCTTTTAATAAAGAGTCTTTAATTTCTTTCATGTTTTCAATACTTTCAAAGAACAGGAACGTGACGTTAGGAGTAGAAAGTTCAATTTCAGGATCCGGCGTCATTTCGGTTTTTTTCAATCTTTTCGGTTCTTCTTCCATAGAAATAACCTGTAAGAATTAAAAACAGGATTATTTATGAGTTGATATTTTAATTTCACATCAAAATTCAAATGATAAAAAGTAAACATAAAACATGTTGTTACTAATGCCTGATCGGCAAAGGCCAGATCAAGGCCTACGAAATTCATCATGACAAAGGGACGCCTGTCGTTATCGTAGCCTTGAGCACCATACAGGTGACAGAACGATTTAACTCGGTTTCACCCCAATTTTGAGAGAAAACACACTGGGGGTGGTCAGGGGCTTCCCACCTCTCTTCCCTTTCTTTAACCTCAACAGAGGACTTGCGGCTCGACGGCTATTTAAAATACCCACATGCCGCGAAGGCACTATACATTTACAAACATCCATGTCTTCTCCGGGATTCGAAACTAGACCCAACGGCACAGCAGTCAATGTCGCTAACCACTATACTGGATGGGCGACAAACATAAAACAACAATACGATCACAGAGCATTCTATTAAGAGATATTGTTATAATATTCTACTAAAAACTTTTAACCATAAGCTTTTTGAGGCCCTGGGCATCTACGCAAAAAAGTAGGTCCTGAGCCCCAACACAAATGTAGCCCATCCCCCCATCACCCTTAAAAGTAGGCAGTACATAGCATACGTTGTCAAATACTGTACAAACAATAACCCGAAACAAAAAATTGTGCATGATTTACTATCGCACAAACTGGCTCGACCGATTACCGCCTTTTGACTTAAGGAGTAATGATGGTGTATGGTGGTAGGCCTAGAACTATACAAGGGCGACGGTCATCACATGTAGACAGTTGACATATCGTCCGAAATTCTCAGTTTTTCGGAGAATACAACCGGAAATAACATTTGACCGTTGAAACTATTTTAATCATGATCTTATTCAGGCTGAGTCAAGAACGAGACGAGGCCCTGGGCCCAATTCATGTGACGTCATATTCATATGACAGTGATAGCCACGTGATTTTAGCCAATCAATTCAAAAACTCATCTGACCTCATAATCACACGATAAAAACTACCTAGTGTTTCCTGCAAATCAGTTCAAGCGATCCGGTGTTGCCAAGTTTTGCTCTTTGCACAGGAACTTTCTCTTAAAAAGTTTTCTTAAAATACGATTTATTTTCTTTGTAATTTAACAAAAAAATTTTTGAAGAAATTTTTTTTCCTGACATTTAAATATCTTTGCCCAAATATGAAACGAAATTTTATCAGAGTTTTACAAATAGAACAACAAGTACAATTAGTTTAATGTTTGTTTTGAATTCAATGAAAAACACGTGTGTGTTTTAATCATGTGACTTCATGAATTGAACACATTGCTCCATGCCTTGAGACGTCCCTGGCTTCTGTAGCACTCTTTAAGTTTTTTTTTATGAATTTCTATTTCACTAGAGAATAGTTTGCCCATGATACGAAAATCGGCTAATAATGTGTTTTGATAGGTTAAGTCTGGTTGCGTATGTGCGCGCGTATGCAATTGAGCTAACTTTCATGATTGACAGGAATTCACACAAGCTTTCCAGATTTTTGAAATTGAATATCAACTTCATCTCTATATAAATACAGTCGGACCTCTATTTAACGAAGTCGCTAAATCACGAAAAAAAGTTCGTTAAACTGAGATTCATCTTTCAATATATACTTTAGAGATCCCATAAAACAAACTTTAAATTCAAAAACATTATATATTATTTTTTTAAAAAAAGGAATTAGATAATTAAAAAAAAAGTGAATATTCATTTTATATATTTTACCTATCGAAAAGAAATCTGCAAGAACAAGAAGAAAAAAAACATTGTCCAGGAATACACTGTACTTTCAACTTTTAAAAAATAATTTTTTCTAAAATTAATAAATTTTTTTAAACACATTTTCAAGACTACAACTAATTTTAAAGCATACTTTATTTGATAACCAATAATTTTAAGCATACACTATCACATGAGTCCTTAAATTTAATTACTTATAAAATCTGTTAATTTTATTTGAGTTTTTCGTTTGAAGAATTATAACAATATTTCATTGCTCTAGGTGAGTTAGGCACCTAGTAAAACTAGTATAAGGCCATTGATCACCATCCACTGTACTAAAAGGGAGATTTCAAAAACATCCCGACTTATTTTTAAAATAGGGAGAAAAAAAATCGAAACACAAGAGAAAAAGTTCGTTAAGCAGAAAATGCACTTCGCTGTCGGGAGGTTATTTTACGAAGAAAATAGTAAAATGTTCTTGGTTCCATGAAAAAGTTCGCAGAATACAGGTTGCCAGCATATAGAAAACTGCATGTAACACTACAAAACCTCACAAATACATTATACAAAAATGAAACCCATTCCAATTCTTCCTTCACTGAAGATTAATATGAATGTGATTTTAAATTCAGTTAAATTGTAAAAAAAAATAATGAAAAAGAATCAACTACTTATAGTTGATTTATGAAAATATTTTTTAAACATTAAATCATATTTCTGAAAAACACTATTTATTTTTTCCCCCCACCTTCCTTCTATTGAAATGGCTTTGGAGATAGGCACGACTCATTACGGATCCCCTGTGATTTTTTGTGGAAGTAGCTTTCAAACCCAGTAGCTAAGAATCCTTAAATTCTAGATATTACAAGAAAGTTATAAATATATAATAAACTGTGTGTGTAAAAAATTTTTTTAAAAAAAACTGCTCGACGTTTTACTATACTTTGATGCATTAAATTGTAACCATCAAGTAGGGAAAGATATAATACTGTATTTCTCTCTCTCTCTCTCAATGGAATTTGAAAAGGGAAAAAATCCCCTGCAAAAGCAAAACAAGGCTTACTTTTAGTATATAATGAAAAAATTATCAAGTAAGGAATATTTGTTTTGAAATCTTACAAATATTCACTATTTAACAAATAAATTGCCTTTATATTTACTTCCTAAAAAGTGTAAAATGCTGTCTTAGCAGTTGGCTTATTACCATTTTTGCTTTAAATAAAATCATTTTAGAGCATTGGATAAATTTTTTCCCCTACTGAACAGGGACTTAAGATGTTTTAAGGCTTGTTGAGGCCTTAGGCCCTTACACCAATATAGACTTCACTTATGACCCGGAAAAGTAGAGAGTACATAGCATACGTTGTCAAACACTCGTACAAACAGTAGCTCGAAACAAACGAATGTACATGACTTACAATCGCACAAACCGGCGCGACCTAATGCCGCTCTTTGACTTAATGAATAATGGTGTTTAGTGGTCAGGGGCGTAGCTACCGCTGTATCAATGATACGGGGCCCCAACATATGTGAGGGAAAATTTGCTAATATATTAAGGGACCCCCAATGAGGGTTTGGAAGAGATTTTGATACGGGGCCCACTCAGGACTAGCAACGCCAGTGTTAGTGGTAGACCTAGGCCTATACATGATCGACGTTCATCACTTAATAATACAGTCTTTCCACTGCTACTAGTTGACATAAGTTTCGAAATTCTCAGTTTTTTTTTGAGAATACACCGAAAATAACATTTGACCGTCAAAATTATTCCAATCATGATCTTATTAAGGCTCAGTCGAAAACGAGGTCCCTACTGAGGCCGAGGCCCAGTTGATTTATGCCTTAAGACCTCCCTGCTACTGACTGTTTATTTCAGTTGCAAAATATGCCTCAAATTTTAACATTTGATATGTGAGCAATGCTAGTTAAAATTATAATGTATAAGGATTTTTTTCTTTTTAATATACATCCAAATATTAACTCCAAAAGTGGTCTTATTTGCCCATATACACACGTTTCTACTGAATTCATTAAAAAAGAATTATAACATCAAAAAAGATATAAGTTAACACACACACATTCATTTCGAAAACTTACACAAATATTTAAGAGTTGAAATAAAATTTTTTGAAACATTGCTATAATATAATCTTGGTACACTATTTCAAATAAAACCAAACTGTTACTCATCCATTTAGGTAGATTTATTTTAATGTATTTAAGCTTTTCAAGAACCCAAATTTACCAAAAAACACTTATTATAAATAATTTGAAGAGCTTCTTGTGTAATCTTGTAAACATATATGAAATTATGTTATGAGTATTCATAGTTTGATAAAAAAAAAGTAATATAAATAAAAGTTAAAAAAAGGACATCAGTAATAAATAATAAAAAAAAAAATGAGAAAAAAAATCTAACTATAATTATAACTTTATAATTATAATTTTAACTAGAATAGTATGAAATTTCACTGCAGAGAAGAAAGCATAATTCTAGTTTCCCTGAATTTTGTATTGTTCTTAGTCACACTAATGTGTTCTATTCATTGAGCTAAATTCATGTCACGTGATAAATGCAATTGTTTACAGTCAATCAGTGCTGCACTGTAGTTAGTTTTAGACTTAAAAGAAAATTTCTATTAAAAAGTATATATGTGTATTAACATTAGCGTAAACAGACAAAAATGCATTGGATTTAAAAGCCTTTGTATAAAATAAATTATAGTTTAAAAAAACTAAAAAACACTTTTATAGTGAATCGAATTAAAAAGTAAAAAAATAATTCTTAATATAAGAATAAAATGATTAACGAGAAAATTA
>BMAV01011217.1:101387-113402 GCA_019973955.1 Trichonephila inaurata madagascariensis
TAATTTTCTCGTTAATCATTTTATTCTTATATTAAGAATTATTTTTTACTTAGTTTGATTAACTATAAAAGCATATTTTTTAAAATATAATTTTTTAGTTCAATTTACAATAAAAGGGTGCCTTAGTTTTTTAAACTATCATTTTTTTCCATTTTCAGAAAAACTGGGCAATTGTTTATATCATGGTAAGAAATTACTGATGTTAGCATTTTCACTTAAAGGTTGTAACAACCTTTTGTTCGCCAAATTTGGAAATGGGAAGTCGTTAATGCTGATGATCCTGATCAGGACAATGAAACAAAATTATTAAATTATTGTATTGCCATCATGCACTGTCCGTGACAAGTGTGCAAAATTTTGAATTAATTTTGAACTTTTAAAGTGGTAAAAATTGAGTCCAAAGATTCCATTACATACAGGTGAAACTTATAAAAGCGTGTTAACCCCTTAACGATCATATAATTTTCAAGAAAATGGTCCTAAACGTGCCTATTTTTTTTATTCAAGCAAATTATCTAAAACTAAGTGTATGTTCAAAAAATATATTTATTTTCAAATTTTGCGTAAATTTTTAGCTTGAAATACAAAATTGAAATTTTTATGAAAAGTCAACTTTCTGGGTTATTATGACCGAATGTTAGTTGTCCAGCAAAGAGAAAAAATTTAAAAAAACATGTGATTTAAACATTAACCCTCCAAGCGGTCTGCATGTAAAATCCTGCCAATATAGAGATGCTTCGAAAATGCACCGCACATATTTTTTTTGCATTTAAATAAGATTCTCAAAAACGGTTGAGCCGTATTTTTAAAAATACGGCTCAACCATTTTTGAGAATCTTACTTGAAGGCAAAAAAAGCATCTCTAGAATGACAGGATTTTACGTGCAGAGCGCTTAGAGGGTTAAAGGAGAATTTTATTATGCTTATGTAAAAATACATTATAGTAATTTTTTTGCGAGATAAATTTCAAAGCACAAGATAAAAAGGCAAACATTGCAGGTAACAGTACAGATCCATCATCACTGCTCTTGGATTCACTAACCGAACTTTCAAAGCAATCAGTTATTTCAGAATAACTCTCAGATCCATTTATACTTAAACAAAAATTTGATCCACTTCCTGATTAACTCCACAACATGTTTATAATACTATAAAAAATATATATATATTATCAAAGAACACAATCCACGAGTATTCAAGAGCGGAACTAAGTAGCTGAGCTAAGGTTACAAAAACATATCGCTGATATATATGTTTAATTGTGCTAACATCTAATTTAAAATAAAATTAATAAATCTAAACACGTTACTAATAATCTAACACTGCCATCTAGTGAGAAATAAACATAATTCAGGGCATAAGAAATACAGTTTTTATCTCTTTAGCATGTTATTTTTAAACCCAGAAACACATGGACACGAGAAATAGAGAGGGAAATTTCATGGGAGAAAGAAGGAAGGCGTTAAAAAGAAAAATTATTTTGAAAACTTTTTAAAGAATCTTATTAACTGGCCATTTTTACCCAATTATGAAATGGAAACTGTATATGGATTTTGCAAGTATAATAAGTGCGAATCTGGGGTCAACTTTTAATTTAATGGGAAAACATAAGATTATATTTATCATGTGATCGTACAAATTTAGCCCATTGCAAGTCTCCAATCCAAGTATTTCATATCAATGTAAAATACTTTGTAAAGAAATAAATCTCTAAAGAAGCAAAAAAATAGCTCTATTCAAAAAGCTAGTCAAGATGTGCCTCAAAAGCTCTCAATACATAAACATAAAAACAATCAAAATTATTTCCTCTCTCTTCTCCCACCAGTAATAATTTTTGCAATGTGCTATATTTTTAGCAGTTATTTAATAGTATAAACCATGAAGACAAACACAGTAACATATAGAAAACACACTACATTCTGTTCCCTCATTGTGTTTATACTGAACGTGTTTTACTGAAATATGCATCTTTGTGTGTGTGGTGTAACAACTGAAAAATGCAGTTGTCAACTCACTGTGCCAAGAACCAATAGTACCACATTTTAATAAAGGAACCAATAAGATGCTACAATTTGATAAATGCTTAAGATAGAAAATGCTTACTTACTCTTTTAAAAGAAAAAATAGTTTCGCTTAATTACTTAACTTTTAAACAACTTAACCCAAAAGCAAAATTAGATGTAAATGTAAATACACCAATAAAATACTTTGTTAGTATGAAAATGACTAATTATAACAATTATCCAGCAACTCACTTTACATAATAGTTTACCTACTTTTGAAAGTAATGTTTCAAATATGGAATAGGAATATTAGCAATAAAATGAAAATTCGAAAAACTAAGTTGGTAAGATAACCTAAGAGATAATTATAGAAACAAGTTACACAACACTCGGAAAAGAACACAAATTAAAAACTATAAACAAATGCAAAACATTTTAATTAAAAAATTCAAATACAACCAAGACAAACATACACGAATAAATCACAAAATCCTCAGAAAAATCACACAAATGAAGTAAAAGATAATATAATACTTGATTAAGTAGATATAAAGTATATAATACACACTTTAAAACATAGAAATCAGTTTGACACACAAATGTACAACATTTTGAAAAGTTATATCATTTCACAACATTTAAAAAACAGGCATATATTACAATCGACCAATATTGTCGAATTAAAAGATGTTGTCCATTGCTGTGACATTTTTGCAAAAGTGCAAACTGTCCCCATGTCACAGGGAAATGGTGAAATTAGGAATTTCATCAAATCCCTAAGGGATCAATTCATGGAAGATGTTAAAATAACATCTGTTTGATGTCATTTCCCTGATGGAAGTAAGTGATTTGAAATGTTTTAGTGAAATGATGAAATGAATAAAGCATTTGCAGAGGCTCTGTTTTTGCTTGTTACCACTCCCTTTCAACTCCCCTCTCTTCGTCCGTGCCACGCAGCGCAGGGCTTCTGACGTGACACACACAAAACAAAAAGACCTAAATATCATTTTTTATTTTTATTTGGTTACCATCTTTGTATTATTATCTTTTGATTGATATATCACTATTGTATACCTGAAAATTAAAAATTGGAAAAAAACTTCAATGGGCTTGATTCATGAAGTCACATGATAAAAACAAACACGTGTTTTCCACTGAATTCAAAACAAACATTAAACTAATTGTACTTGTTCTATTTGTAAAACTCAGATAAAATTTCAAATTTCATATTTGGGCAAAGATGTTTAAATGTTAAGGATAAAAATTTCTTCAAAAAAAAATTTTTTAATTAAAAAGTCATATTTTATGCTTATACTTTTAAATAAAATGCATTTTGTATGCAATGTACTTTTTAAGAGAAAGTTTCCGCAAAGAGCAAAACTTGGCAGCATTGATGCACACAAACTGACTAGCTGGAAATACAAAATGGATTTTATCATGTGACTATGACGTCACATGAGTTTTTGAATTGATTGGGTAGAATCACGTGGCTTTCACTATCATGTGACTATGTCACAAGAATTAACCTCATTAAAAAATGTAAACAAATTAGGGAATTCGACCATACCCCTTTTTAGATTAAAAAGAAAGCTAAAAAAAAGCTTTTTGATAAGAAAAAATAAAGTGAAATAATAATGTAATTTTTATTTCTTTTGAAATGTGCTCTGTTAATTAATTTTGAATAAATAATTTGTAATTCAATGATTGCTACATTACTTACTCTACTTTTAATGATGCACCACATATTTGCTAAATAAACTCTTGACCATATTATTTCATCATTTCACTGAAATAGGTTAGAGATTAATCAAATCACTTACTTTCCTTAGGGAAAGCACCATACAAAAAGTTCTTACTTTAACATCTTACATGAATTGATCATCTCCCATAGGGATTTGATGAAATCCCAAATTTCATCATCTTCCTGCAACTGCCACACGTGTTCCAACATAATAATAATAACTATGGCAGTATTTGGCAATTTTTCTTAATTGATGAAATTGGTCGATGGTATGATATGTAAGTACCAAAAACAATTGCAAAGCAATGAATCTTTAATTGCACTCTGAATTACAATACAGTTTACTATCTGTTTGAAACTATAAAAATTAAAAACATAATACAAAACTTCTCTCCTATTTATAAGATTTTTTTTAAAATAAACTTTAAAAAAAATTAAAATATTCTAATATTTTTTTTCAAATTATTTTAAATCCAAAAATAAATTCAATACCTAATGACTAAAAAATTGAAATAATTTTTAATCCTACTTGATACTTTTAACATAAGACAATATCACAAGCATTAATTATTAAAATTAAGTAAAATATATATATATATATAACCAATAATAAATTCCAGCACCAACTTCTTCAAAAAATAATATCTATCTACGTTGAAGGTTCTTAAATTGGTTAGATATAAAGATTGCAGAAGTTTAAAAATTAGTTCAAGAAAATCTTCATTTTCAAGATCAATTAAATTATTTAGGTCTTCAATAAATTTCTGCAATAAAATACATTAATTGTTAATTCTTCAATATGCTATACCATAGTTTATAATACTTTGAACATGAACATACCAATCAAAAGTTACAGACAAAAAACTTGACATTGTTTTCAATATATTAAATGCATTTTTATCCTAAGATTTATTCAAGGTATAGAATATGCAAATTCTCAAAATTGTAATCTTTTCCCATCATTTTAATTTATGAATATACATGCAGATTTCTAAAAAAATGGCAGAACACATACATTGGGTAAAAAACACACATATATTGGTTTGTTTCATAAAAGAGCACAACTGTGTTTAACAAAGAAAACTTGTACATTTATTTTCATTTTATGCTTTTTTTTTCATCTTGGAAGTAACACTTTTACTAATAAAGCATGAAAAATTTAAGGTTCTAATTTGGTATTAATACACAACAGATTTTTTCATCAAATAGTAGAAAATTTCACCAAGATGGATTTAATAACGGATTCAATATAATATTCAAATGGCAGCTAAGAAACTATTCGGCATGATTTTAGAATTATGCCAAAAATGAGTAATGTACAATCATCAAATTAGTTCCAAATTGAATCATGTATTTTACAATTAATTCTAAACATTTAATTATGAGAATATTGTGGGAATAAGTCAGGCAAACCATTTTCAAAAAATTAAAAAGAATACTGTATATATATATATACAGTCGAGCCTCTATTTAATTAAGTTGTTAAATACTATAAGAGATTCATTATGTAGAAAATTAGAGATTAATTTTTTCCAGGTTCTTGGAGCCAGGAAAAAGTTTGCAAAATAGAGGTTCCTAAAATAGAAGTCCGTACAATAGAGGTCTGATTGTATATATAAGTATTATGTGCTTAAAGAAAAAAGAATCAGACAATATATTTGTAAAATAATTCGCAGAATATATTAAGAACCCTCTTCTAGAATATGAAAATGATTACCAATGAATAACATCAAGTGTATATAAAAATTTAAAAGAAATCTTCACAACCAATGAAAATAAAATGAAAAGTATTTTAAAATTTTATAATATTTGGCACACCAAAAGGGAAAAGGAAACAAAATAGCAAAAAAAAAAATCTCAAGTAAAAAATAAGAAAATTTCTTTTGTAAAAGGATTCAAGAAATTTAATTCTACATGAAAGAATTTCTTAATTATTCTAATAAAATGGGAAGGGAAACCAAAAATTTATGAAAAGAAAAAAGCTGATCAATTTTACTTCATGTCATAAATTATCAATTTTACATCTTTTTTACAGTCAATCATACTAAAATATATTACATGGTTAAGAAACAAGTAATACTTATTATATTTTAGGATACGTAAAGCAAAAAAATTAAAATATATTACAATGAAGGATTAATTTTCATCGCATATTTATTTTTCAAAACAAATTATCAGTCGTAGATTATTAAGAATAATACTTTATAGACACATGAACAAACTAAGACTAAAACTTTAGAAAATCTAAGAAAAATTATAGCACATTTTTTCAGAAGTCACACTTTTTAATCCTCATGCAAATTATGAAAAGGATAAAAACAAATAATATAATACTTAATCAAAAAGATATGGGCAAGTACAAAAGGACGGATTTATGGGAAAAGTCACTTCCAAATTTAGGTAATATCATTGCTGATTTTAAAAATACATATTACTCGTACATATTTTGACTAGAACTACCATATTGAGCATTTTTTATCTGGATTCATAGGAGAATTACTTGGACAGTTAAAAGCTTCAGAAAATGATTTAGAATTTGAGACCACTACATTTGTTCTCAAATAATTTGTACTATGCCGCCTGTCATGATCATGATAACCTGGACTTTTTTTGTTGCACCACAAAGATCCAAAAGATAGGAAAAAAAGTTGATCTGAAGAGTAATCCTTCAAGATAGACTTTTCTGGTCCATTATCTTTTTCCCACTCCTTATAAGCCAAATATGTCAAATGTAAACCTTCATTATCAGCTATATCTTCATCCAATGTATCAATATTGCTATTCAAAGAAACATTGTCTCGTTGTAAGGTATATTCCTCAAAAAAGCATTTAGAAAGCTGCTTGAAAACTTCAGATGTCTTATTTGACCACCATTTTTGAAAATTCCCTTTAGGACCCCTTTGACATCCATTACTGTCAAACCCATGCATAATTTCATGACCTATAATAGTGCCTATAGCTCCAAAGTTAAGGTACATTGGTCCCTCATAGTAATAAAAAGGTGGATGATGTATGGATAATGGAAGAGTAAAAATATTTCTTTGCAGATCATAATATGCACTGACATCAGTGATAGATCTAAATGTAAAGTAATCAGAATTCTCAACCTTTATTTCTTTAACAAGTAATTGAGTGTAAAATTGTAAAATGTTAAATTTTGTTTCCAAGAGATTGGTGGTTAGTTTTGGGAAGTCTTTATATGCTTTGCTGAAAGATGCTTTATTGTTAAAGTAAGAAGGAAAACCAATGATTGATTTCATGGAATCTAATTTGAGAAGGGCTGAATTTTTAGTTGTATCATCCATCCAATCTGAATTACTTATCAGCTCTGAAAAAACTTTTTTAATATAATGAACCAACACTTTTCCATCAGAAATCCCAGAGTGAGAAGAATTATGTATATACAAGTAATTAATACTACACTGATACAATCCAAAGACAGCATCAAAGCATTTTGAAGTTTGAATTTCTTTAAATTCCTCTTCAGTATAATCAATGACCAAAGAATATTTCCACATCACACCAGGTATATAGTTCCAGATACTTTGAAAAGCAAACCAGCCAAAAAGATTTGCAACTTCTAATTTTGAAAAAGTATCCAATTGAAAACTAGAGATAGATTGTTTAATGTAATCCAAATCTTCAACAACAACAAGGTCTTGAGAGGTAAGATGTTGATTTAATTCTTTTAAAGTATCATTCATTATTATTTGAAAGTAATACAGCCAATCAATATTGGGTATTTCATCATTCAATTTTTGTATAGACATGGTGGTGCGATTAGACTTTCGAGGTAATGTGTGAAAATGCTTCATCCATTTCCTTTCTGTTATCAACATTGCATGAATAGAATCTAAAACATAAGTATAATTTATGTTATGATCTATAGTTGACAAAGCTACATACAACATATGTTCAGTATACGAGCCGTCTAAGGAATTATATGATTTGTCAAACATTGGTGGTTTAATGTAAAGAATTCTTTTGGATGTATCATAATCATCCATTAAACTGTTCAGATTAACAAAGGTATTAAAATGTAATGTTTTGAGTAAAAACGCACTGGCTTTAATCACATCAAAATTTTTTTCATCCCAATGTTCATTTAATATTGGCCAACCATTCATCAGTTGACTGAAGTAGTTTAACAGGTGTTCTATAGATTCATGGGGACTAGTATCGTTTTCAGAAATGCACAATTTGTAATATCCAATTGCATCATTGACGGTTTCAGGAAAACGTTTGGACATTCGAGCTGTCTTGATGATATTTTTCTCCTTTTTGTTAACATACAGTTGCAAAACATCAAAAGTAGTAACTTTTCCAGAATCTATATTCTGCACTATTTCATTTTCGGCCCATAATCCACAGGTGTAATCGTAGAAATCAATACACGGATCAACTGATTTATTTATTGATTTTTCAAAAGGAACGTAAGGCGCAAACATAGTCTTAATATTTTTATTCGATTCTTTGCCATATTTACTTACCACCAAAGTTACGACAAAAATTAAAAATAGAATTAAAATAGTCAGAACACCAATAATCACCCGTTTTCGTACAGGCACACCTAATACATTTCTGTAATAAATGGAAAAATTACGTTCACTATCAGGAACATAATCCGTAAGAGGCATAATTTTTTTTTTTAAATTCACAGTAGATTATTACACACAAAAATTAAACACGACTTATTACATGGATGTCTCAGATCAAATAAGTTGAGCTGAATCAGGATTCAGAATGCATAAAGGACTGTAAGAACACGATAAGCACGTAAAGCATAAGTGATAGTGTATTTAACAATGTTAGAACAATACTTACACAATTGCTTGACGCTTGTTTGTTTCACTTTGACCAATTTTAACCGCGCCGCCGGAACTGCGAGTTCTCGGATTTACTTTGGGCTTGTCTCCAAGCGGAACTACAGCTACAACTTAATTTTGAGTTAGGCTGTTCTAGTAAAACACTTGGATCTATTAATGCAAAACTTATATCAATCATTCCACTTATGAATCCAAAAAAATATGGTTTCTTAAATAAAATGTATGTATGTCAATATTTTAATGCTCCAATTACTGTTGGTTGAGCTATTTTACATGCAAATGATGATAAACTGTCGCCTCAACAGCATAATGGATAACAGCATCAGTACAAGAATAAACTTATGTAGCTTATAAATGATGCCTTTATTCAATAAAAATTATCATGATCTAGAAAAAAAAATGCATGTAAGGTTTTGTTTGCAATTTTGAAAATGCAACAAAAATAAATTTCAAACACAATTTTAAAAAAGTCGAGAGAAAAATTATGTGCAATGAAGAGAAGTAGGTATATATTTGGATAAATTTAATTTACAAAAAATATGATGTAGTTCTTTAATTTATCTTTGAAAAGTGTCATTCTTGCACTATTTTCGAAATAGGCTACATTTACATGACGTCAAAATCACGTGATACATGTTTTTATGTGTTTCCCACATAACTCAAACACTACAACAATCATGTAATTCGTAATTATTGTTCAGTACTCGCGTGTTTCATTTAACGTGTCGTGCTTCGCAGCATACGGTTAAATAATTGAAAGGCAGGAAAAAAGTTCTCCAGCTAAATCGTTTCCTGGATTTCTTTTGAAAAATCCCATTCTGCTCAAAACACGAATAAAAATAATTAAATAGGAAAACCTCTAACTATTTCCTTCCTTTGTGTTATGTCCCTACTTCTTCTGGAACTCATATTTCCAATAGTAAGCACACATAAATAATTGACAGTTGAAACCGAATTCCCCTCATACTATATTTTTGCTTAGAATAAAAAAGCATTGTCTTGAAAGATTTTAGCTAAATGTAAGCGTATTTCTAGAGGAATGCAAATATTCAAAAGAAAGTATACTTAACTCTCTCTCTTACTTTAAATTCTTAAAGTACGTTTTCACATCATTAATTTTTTTCTATTTCTTGATCTAAATTAAAATTTGTGCAATTCATTTTATATTAAGGTGAGCATAAAAAAAAAGCCTATTTTGTTCCAAAATATTACACCATATTAACAAAAAGCAGAAAATAATATTTTGGAAGAATATTAGTCCCATAACATTATTAAGCAACATAAAATGTAAAATAGTAAATGGGATTTACATATTTACAAATCTTTTTTAAGGGATTAGAATCATTATTATGATATTATAGTCAGAACCACAGGATGCTTTTAAGATAGTTATTTATTAAGTTTGCTTAGGCTACGTGATGCTTCACGTTCTACATGAGGAATAAATGCCGTCCTCTTATTAGATTACATAACATAAACAAATAGATTTCATACATGTGGCGCCATCTATTAAGAAGTATCAACTAATATCTAAAATGCTCTTTTTTTTCTTTCAAAACATTGAGTTCAATGAGTACAATTACTTAACTATGAATACAATTGCATATTTAAAGTTTACTCAATACAATACAACCAAATATTAAGGACAGCAAAACTTATCTAAATTATTTTACAAAATTGTAGTTTTACTTTAAAATTGTTAGTTAAATTTAACTCTTAGATTAATTATTAAACTTAAAATATGTTTGTCAGAGTTCTTTCAATTGTCTCTATAGCGAACAGGCTTCACTATATTTCTCGAAGACTTTCGTACCACAGTATTGCTCTGCTCACTAAATGTTTCAATTGGAACTTGAAATTGCTGGTTATATTGCTTCTGTTTGTTTTAGGTGATGCATTTATTTGACTGTCTGCAGAATCATTTGGAATTCTAGAAATTTCAGTAGCACCACTGTTATAGAGATCTCCTACAGTTCTTGACCAACGTGGATTATCATTCTCAGTGTTGTCTTGTCGAATGTGAAATCTGTTTCTCCTGAAAACATCTCCATCCTCTCCTTTTATTATATATGAGCGAGGTTAAGGACCTACTTGAATTATAGTTCCTTGCTTCCAAAGCTCTTTCATTTTATGTTTAAACCATACTTTAGCATTTTGATGTAGCACAGGCAACACTGTTGCATGCTTGTTATCATATTTGTTTTGAATGATCTGCCTTTTCCTCAAAGCTTCTCTTGCTCTTTCAACATCAAATGTAGGTTTTAATTGGCCTGGGTGTGATGGCAGGAATGTTCTTAGCTTTCTTCCCATTAAAAGTTCAGCTGGTGATGGCATGTCCTTTGCTGGTTGTATCCTGTAGTCAAGCAATTCAACATACAAATCTTTTCCCTTTTCTGCAGCTTTAGTAAGAGAATTTTTTACTGTTTGCACTGCTCTCTCTATTTGTCCATTTGCTCTAGGAAAATGAGGCGGTTAACATGATGTTTATTTCCCATTCTCGGAAGAAATTCATCGTCAAATTTGAGTTATAGGAGAAGGGGGGGTCCTCCATCACTCACAAGTTCTTCTGGTATTCCACGTGTTGCATAAATGGATTTCATGACTGTAATGACAGATTGTGCTGTTGTACTGTTAAGTGGTTTCAGTTCAACATACTTGGACAAATAATCTATCATTAACAGATGTTCTTTGCCTATTAAACAAAAGAAATCCCATGCAACTTTTTGCCAAGTTCTGCCTGGGCTTTCTGGATTGATAAGAATTTCCTTCTGGTTTTCTCTTTGATATTTCTGGCAGATTTTGCATTTGGACACATATTCCTCAACATCTCTATTCAAGTTAGGCCAGTAAAAATATTCCCTAGCTTTGATTTTACTGGAAACTATACCTTTGTGTGACACATGCAATAGCTTCAATATTTCTTTTCTATATTTTACAGGTACCACTAGTCGTTGTCCTCTGCAAATAATTCCTTTTTGGGGAATATAATTCTTCTTTGTAATGCCAATAAGGTTGTGCAGCTATTTTTATTTTCTTTTTCTGTGGCCACCCATTATTAATGTGAAACAACACATCTTGCATTTCAGGATCACCTGCTGTTAGACTTGCTATTTCCTCCCACTTAGTTGGTGAAGCTTGTGTTAATAGATTTATATTCTCACAGTTGCCTCCTGGCCTAGAACTTCATCAAAATTATCAGTGGTGGATTGTGCTCTTGATAGGGCATCTGCTATTACTAGGTTCTTTCCTGGAACATATTCCAACTGAATATTATATTTATTGAGTCGAAGTAACATACGTTGAAGGCGACGAGATATTGTATTGTATGGTTTCTTACTAAGGCCCAGTATTGGCTTATGATCTTTCTGGACAGTGACAATCCTTCCATAAGTATAATATAGTTGAAATGCTCCAACCCATATATCACAGCCATTAGCTCCTTTTC
>BMAV01011217.1:113802-151296 GCA_019973955.1 Trichonephila inaurata madagascariensis
GCTATTTCCTCCCACTTAGTTGGTGAAGCTTGTGTTAATAGATTTATATTCTCACAGTTGCCTCCTGGCCTAGAACTTCATCAAAATTATCAGTGGTGGATTGTGCTCTTGATAGGGCATCTGCTATTACTAGGTTCTTTCCTGGAACATATTCCAACTGAATATTATATTTATTGAGTCGAAGTAACATACGTTGAAGGCGACGAGATATTGTATTGTATGGTTTCTTACTAAGGCCCAGTATTGGCTTATGATCTTTCTGGACAGTGACAATCCTTCCATAAGTATAATATAGTTGAAATGCTCCAACCCATATATCACAGCCATTAGCTCCTTTTCAATTTGAGCATAACGTTGTTGCGTCTGCATGAATGATACAGATCCATAGGCTACTGGTTGACCTTCTTGCAGAATCACAGCTCCCAGTCCATTTTTGCTAGCGTCAACAGAAACAGTTACTGCCTTGTTTCCGTTAAAATATTTCAAACAGGGAGATTTCATTACGCCTTGTTTTACCAGCTCAAAATCCCTCTCTGTGTTTGTATCCCAGATCCACACAGAATCTTTTTAAAGAAGCTGCCTTAGATTATGCGTTAAATTTGAAAGGTGTGGTGTAAATTTTGCTAGATAAGTTACCATACCGAGAAATCTTTGCAAATCTTTGCAGTTAGGTGTTTCAAACTCTTCAATGGCTCTTATTTTCTTGGAATCTGGTTTAATTCTTTCATCGGACAAAGCATGACCTAGATAGTTAAATGAAGTTTGTGATAGCTGCGTTTTCAACACATTAAATTTTAAATTGGCCTTTCTTGCTTTCAAGAGTATTCGACGTAATAATCTGCAATGTTCTTCAATGGTAGGTGAACCCAGTGCAATATCATCAAAGTAAGGATTTATATCTTCATCTTCTTCATAAATTTCATCCATTGCCTTTTGAAATTCTTCAGGAGCAGAATTCAGGCCAAATGGCAATACTAAAAATCTGTACCGCCCCCAAGGTGTACAAAATGTGGTTAGATATGAAGATTCTTCATCTAATGGTAACTGCCAAAAACCATTTTTTTGCATCTAAAATAGTAAACACTTTACCACCTTGTAGCTTTGTAATTAGTGCATCTGCCGTAGGGATTGGATAATGAGGTATTTGAATAGCCTTATTCAGTGGCCTGGGATCAAGACAAATCCTTAATTTCTTAGGCGAGTCGATTACAACCATGTTGCTCACCCACTCAGTTGGCTCTTCAACTTTGCTTATTATACCTGCATCTACCATATTACTTAGTTCTTCTTTGACTTTGTTATGTATAGCAAGAGGCACTTTACGAGGGGCTGCTACATGAGTAACAGAGGTTTCTTTTAATTTAATTTTTACAATTCTTTTAAGACTTCCTGTACCAGTAAAAACATCAGTAAATTCTTTCAAAAATAATTCTGGAGTTTTAATAGGACTGTTATAGATCATATTCAATCTCTGGATCAACCCTAATTCTCTGCAGGCTTCAAAGCCTAAAATTGGACATGAATTTAGCTTGTGTAACTATACCTTTTCTATACCTTTTTTAGTTTCACAGTTGAGGTAGCACTCACCTAGAATTGGAACTCTGTTATCACTGTAGTCAAGCACAGCAATTTTGCAATTTCTTACTACTGGCTTTTCAACCCATTTTAAAAGTTCTGACTTGGGAATTACATTCACTTGAGACCCAGTATCCAGTTTAAACGTTACAGCATTTTTATTTACTAAAATTTTTCATACCACACACAGTTGGTTTCTTTCGCGTCCAGTTCATTTACTGACTTCAGTTCCCCAATATAAATAGTTTCAGAATTCTCGCTGTTTTCTTCCATAGCATTCACTCTTCGAGCAGCCATGTTTTTCCGTTTACTTTGGGTTCTGCACATCTTTGCCCAGTGATTTCTTCCGTCACAATTTCGACATTTAGTTCCGAATGCCGGACATTTCTTCTTCTCATGTTTTTTCCCACATTGCTTGCAGTTGAACTCATTTTTCTGATTATTAATGCTCTGCTTCCGATAATTTTTAAAATTCTTCAAAGCATTCACAGTAAGTTTTTCGTTCATGACTGATGCTTGTACCTTACTGTTCTCAGCGGTTTTGCATTCACTCACCACCTCCTGTAGTACCCTGGTCTTTTTACTTGTTTCTCTAATTAATCTTTCCTTCAATTCTTTGTCCAACAGTCCTTGAATTAATTTATCTCGAAGAAAGCGGTCCTGTTATTCACCATAATTGCATTCTACAACAGTGTTACGAAGCCTAGAATAATAGTCCGTAAATTTTTCTCCTTGTTCCTGTTTTATTTCCAAGAACTTTAAAGAAGCAAAAACTTCGTTTTCATAGTCCAAAAAATATTTATCAAATTCCTGAAGCCCTTGTTGCAGAGTCACACCCTCACAACCATCGTTAGGCTTAAGGTCAAAAGCTCGTAGCTGTTTTTTCAATTCTTCTCCGCATAAATGACGGAATAGAGCAGTTTTTGTTTTCTCTGGCGCTTCACTGTATCGAAGGGCTTCCAAATAATCTTGAAAATCTTCTTTCCATTGTCTCCAAGATTCCGATGGATTCGTACCCGCTTCAAATGCTAGAATCGTTGGTAAATTGTTTGCCATTTTTAAAACTATTTTCTAACCGTCTCAATTCGCAAATTTTAAGTATTTTTGAAGGAAATGCGTGGAATCTTATTCTAACACCATATAATATTATAGTCAGAACCACAGGATGCTTTTAAGATATTTATTAAGTTTGCTTAGGCTACGGGATGCTTCACGTTCTACATGGGAATAAATGGCGTCCTATTAGATTACATAATATAAACAAATAGATTTCATACATGTGGCGCCATCTATTAAGAAGTAACAACTAATATCTAACAATTATAATATCAATATCATGCAAATAATATCAATAACATTATTGAAAATCTTTCTTTTTTTTTTCTTTTTTTGTGTGTGTGTGTTATCCAAAACAATAAGTTAAATCAAGACAAAAATGGTAAATACGTGAGTAATCATAACTGTTTAAAAATATACACTACTGGTCATAAAAAGTAAAGGCGACATGCTATAGACATGAAATTTAAACGACAGGAAGAAGATGCTGTGATTAGCAAATTATTAGCTTTTCAAAGCAGTCAGACAAAGCAGGAGCAGGTAGCAACACCCACAATGCGTTTAAATCAGGAAATTGTTAAGCCGGTTTCTCATACACAATATCATTTAAACGTTGCTGCCTGGTGAAGAATTGTTGTGATGCCTCGTGTAAAAAGCAGAAATGCGTACCAGCACGTTTCTGACTTCGATAAAGGTCGAACTGTAACGTATCGGGATTACGGTTTATTGTATCTCTGTACTGCTGGTCACGTCGTTGATTGTCCAATGATCCAATGACTGTTGGCAGAAAATGGAATCGATGATTTCAGGACGGTAGCTTAGAACTCCGTGGAGGATCTCAATGGCCCCCTATCATTAGCAGCCGAAAACACAGGCGTGTTGCCTGCATGGCCTTAATGGATCATGCAGTCACATTACGAGCCCTGAGTTAAGAACTGAAGTCGTTTGCAAAAAAAAAATGTCTTCAAGAACAGTTCGATGACGTTTGGAGCACCATAGACTTTTAGTTCGGAGACCATGGCTGCGTCTATCCTAAACGCAGCATCACAGACATGAACATCTTCAGTGGTGTGATCAACGACGAACCTGGGTGCAAGAACGGTGAGACGTCATTTCAGATGAATCCAGGTTCGTTTACAGCATTAAGATCATCGCATGTCTTTGGCGACATTGTGGTGAACGCACATTAGCAGCGTGAATTCATCATCGTCATACTGAGCCCTCACCTGGCATGACGGTATGGGTGCTATTGGATACACGTCTTGATCACCTCTTGTTCTCATTGATGGCACTTTAAATAACGCACGTTACATTTCTAGTGTATTGCGCCCCTTTGCTCTAGCCGTTATTCGAGCCCTGCGAAACCCTACGTTTCAGGAGGATAATGCACGATCGAATGTATTGTACGGACTGTCCTTCATACGGAAAATGTTCTGCTTTTGGTCTGGCCTGCGCGTTCACAGGATTTCTCACCAATAGTAAACGTCTTGTCCATGGCTCGTCACCATCGCGCAAAATATATCATTCTACTTCAATTTTACAGATTGTTAGAAATTATTAAGTTGAAGTTCTGTCCTTTTTATATCAAGAGGCGTGAGTATAAGAGTACATTTTTCAATAAAATTAATTCTTAATGCTGGGGCTTCGATATCAATAATTTATATGTATATAAGTAGTATATATTTATAAAACATCAGGAATTATCAAGTGAAGCGGGTGGGTAACAACTAGTTTTAAAATAAAATAATATGCACAGAAAAAAAATTGTTTATTAAGTAATTAATCACAAATTAAGAGTACATTTAATGTCTGATTTGAGCTTGATAATTTTTGATAATTTCATTTATATTTGGTCGTAAAAATTACAATGTCACTCTCATTCCGTCATCTGCATTTAAAAGTCTGGATCAGTTTCATGTTTATATTTGTTTAATGTTGAAAATTCGAATCCACGCAAACAACGCGTAGAAAATTGTAACATTTTTAGTCTTTTTTTAGCTATTATAGGATAATCGCCTCTATTTTTAATCTGAAATGAATTAATTGACTCTTCCGAATGTTTTTAAATTAAATCTCGATTTTTGCAGAGTGAAATTAGTTCATTCAAGGATAGTTCATGTACAGATGTATTCGTTATCATAGATGGATTACGAACACAATCAAATTTTTTTATATCTAAATTTGGGAAGTAATGTTACGTCGAGGTAACACTTTAAGTAACACACAAGTAAGAATACACACTTAAGTACACGCGAGTAAGAATTTAAGAAACATTTGGCGGCAAAGTGGTTGAGAATCACTGACCTAAAAAACACGCTTTTCCACTTTTTTATTATTGCTTTTGCTATTTTCAGAACCTCTCCCCCTACTATATTAAATGTATCAACACACTCTTAGCAGAAATCATAATACCTAATCAATAGACATTTCGTTGTTTAACAAATTTCTTTCTTGCCTTTCCACACCTTCACCACAAGTAATTGCGTACTTTTAAAGAATCATTAATAACCTTAGTAAATCTTATATCAATAACGTTCCGAAATAATTTCGTCTCCTCCATTAAAAAATTCACCAATCCTGCCAATAGAACCAGGGACGTCTTAAGGCATGGGCCAACTGGGCCCAGACCCAGGGCCTCGGCTATTCTTGGAGGTCTCGTGGATCATAAATGGAGGTCTCGTCTTGTTCTTGACTCAGCCTTAGTAAGATCATGATTCGAATAATTTCGATGGTCAAATGTTTTTTCCGGTTATATTTTCAGAAAAACTTTGAATTTCGGACGATATGTCAACTCGTCCATGTATAAGCCTAGGTTTACCACTATACTTCATCATTACTCATAAAGTCAAAGAACGATAGTCAGTCGAGCCGGTTTGTGCGATTAAAAGTCATTCACAATTATTTGTTCCAGGTTATTGTATGATTATTTGACAACCTGTGCTATGCACTGTCTACTTTCAAGGATCATAAGTGGGGCTACATTTGTGTAGGGGCCCAGGACCTCAAGAGGTCTCAAAACGTCCCTGAATAGAACAAAAACAATTAACACTCTTCATCTTGCTAGTAGAATCCATCGACATACCAGCAAAATTTGTAATCAGATAGTGTCTGGAAATTACAGCAATAAAACAAATTTCCCTCTTGTAAAACTGAACTTAATAAACTTCAATGTTTTACTAAAACAAAGGAAATTAAGAGTAATAGATATGAAACTACTTAAAGAACTTAACCCGAATGATTACACTTTTCTAATATGAATGAAAAATCACTAAGGATATAATAATCTTTATTTCATCCTACAAACAGTAATGGGTTTGTTTATTCGTCTAAACAGCGGTTCCTAAACTTTTTTAACCCATGGACTTCTTTTTATAGTCAAAATTTGCCCATGGACCCCGTTTTATAGTCAAAACTTGCCCACGGACCTCTTTTTAAAGTCTAAACTCCCAAAGACCCCAAGTGTAAAAGCAACATAAATACATAGCATAAAATTAACAAATTTAGAAAAAACAAACATTTTGCTGAAGAATTTTTTTTTTTTTGAAATTTTATAATTTTTGTTTAAAATAAAATAAAAAATTTAATGACTTGGATAAACTTGAAGAGATATTAGGAGTGCATTTATGTCCATCTCAAAGTTTGTGTGTGAGTAGCAACCGCGAATCCCCACAAGCACTAGTTTTTAGTTGGTTTCTTTTTTGTGTGCGTGATGAGGTTTTTACGGCACTGAATCCACGTTCTATACCAAATTGGAAGATGGGAAAGTAGTCAACTTCTGTATAATAAACCCATAATGCAGGATGTAAAATTGGGATCTGTTTTTGTAGCTAGAATTTGTGGTATCCTTGTTCAAACACACACACACACACACAATGAGTCAAGTCCCTCATTTGTGGATATTTCAATAAGGTGCTCCTTTATTGGTATGGATTCATCTGTGTTTGGGATCTGAGTTAGTAAAAGGGCTTAAGGTGACTTCCTACCTTGAAAATGTCGTTTTACGTCTACATAAGGCATTTTTTTTATTTCAAAATCTTATATACATTTTACTTCCTTATACATTTTTCTTTTCAAAACAGTTTTTCTTTTTCCTTTACGCGAAATAGAAATAAAGTTATTGTGATTTTTAAAAAAAATATCACTCTATGCAAAAGGGCAGTAAGATAAAACTTTAAGGCATGGGTCAAGTGGACCCGGGTCTAGCCCCTCATCCACAATCTCTTCTCGTTTTCAAAGCCTTAAGGGGATTCACCCATGTGATGGGTTCAAAAAATAAATTGCTTTTTTTTCTAAACTACTTCCTTGGTATGTCTAGAATACGGTGGTAAAGTAATTTTTTTTAGATTCGAAGTCGTTTTGAAAAAGCATGTTTTAGAACAGCTGTTCAGAGCGCTAAGTAAAAATTTTCATTGTTTTAATCGAACTTAAAATTTTGAATGCGTTTTTTCCAAGACTGTGTTTTTTCAAACTTTCCTCCATCCTATCTCAAGAACGGTTTGACCGAATGACATTCAATTTATAGGGTAGACTCAGCACTTATATACGCAACAAATGGACGATGATCATTCCAAAATTCAAAATAGCTCTATTTTTTCATAACAGCAACAACAACAACAAAAAACACAGGAAATTCGAAACTTTTTCTTCATAGGCCTACCAAAAATCCAATTTTTGATATTTTCAATTGAGTATATTCCTTTATGTGCATTTAAGCTTATAGATTAAAGCGCCGTTAATTTTTTTTATTTCAGATAAGCGAATCAGCAGAAATCGTGGAGGAAGTGAGCGTCCATTTTTTTAGAGGCGGATGTGTTCAGAGCACTATAACTCATGTTCTATTAGGCATTTTGGCTAAACATTTATACGTACACTTAAATACATATAAATAAATGATAAAGTTCTATCTTTTTACTGGTCGTCAAGAAAATCCCCTAAGAATGCTTAAAAAACAGGCCATCACATGGGTGAACTGAACTCCCTTAATAAGATCATGATTCGAATAATTTCAAGGATCAAATGTATTTTCCTATTGTATTCTTTGAAAAACTCGGAATTTTAGATGATATGTCAACTGGCTACATCAGACGACGCTCGTCCACGTACAGGCCTAGGTCTACCATTATTACTCATTCAGTTAAAGGGCGACAGTCGGTCCAGCCGGTTTATACAATTGTAAGTCATGCACATTTATTTGTTTCGGGTTATTGTTTGTACGAGTATTTGATAACGTATGCAATGTACTGTTTAGTCTTAAGGATCATAGATGAGGCCTACATTTGTGTAAGTGCCCAGGGACTACTTTTGTGTAGGGGCTTTGGGCCTCAAGAAGTCTTAAGACGTCCCTGCTCGCGAGAGTTTAAGCGAATCTGGAAGTCTACTGGAGAGAGAGTCCATTGGAATGTGTTGGGGCGTTATAGAGTGTTGAAGCCTTGTGACGAGGCTTTGTCGGATTTTCTTACTAATCATCTTGGGAAATCTTTTGGGGCCAAAATGGTATTATTTCAATCCAATCCTCTCAAGAAGAAACCGCGATATGCAGATTAGTTAATAGATATATAATGGAGCTTTAGCATTCGCGTGTTGGTAGAATGGGAGTATAATAGAAGTAGAATAGTAGAAGAATAGTATAGAAGAAGGAGACCGAAAGCTGAGAGGCTGATCGCCGTGAGATATTGGTAAGATATTAATTATAGAAGTGTAATTATAGAACGGACATTAGTGTGTTAAGGAATCTAAGGCTTATAAAGTATCTTAGGATAGCTTTTCATAAAGATAGTGATTAGGATTCCAGGCGCTATTTACTTAGAATTTAGAATTACGTTTTATCACTCCTGATTACATCCCTATAAGTAAGACTTGTGTTGTGTTGATCAATATATTGGAGAACAGTAATAAATTAGATTTATTATGACGAATTTGGGTGATCAATTATTTCCTTCTACAAATCTAGGTCACGTAGATGAAGAGATGATACTCCCTGGCGGTGGGGTATCACAGCCTGTAGAAGTGTCTCTGTAGCATCTGTGACGCTTCTTGGTTTCTCTTTTTCGTGTCTTTTTAAAGATCGAATACTTCACGCCCTTCGAAACCGCACGTGATGCATAATCACTTCTGTTTAAACGCAGTCGGGATTACTTTTTGGCTATTGGTCCTTGTCGCCAATCACGCGGGGATTTTGAAACTGGAGACTGGTGTAGGAACTGCACCGATCACCTCTCTGTCGGCTGGATAAAGGGAGGTGACTTTTTTAGAACATAAGCGTCGGGGTGTCTGGTCTTGGATACTTTCCCACGCAAAACTACGGGACCGTTGAGACGTCATTACCCTTACAGGAATCGGTCTTTTTGTGGAGATCGCCGCGGTTCTGTAACGACCTGTTAAGGAGAATCTTACTAGAATCTTACTTATTATTAATTATAAATATATTACTTTTTATTTCGAAATTGGTTTATATATATGCACATTCACACAATGGTCCTCAAAATATAGACCATTTAGTTAATACAGAATAAAAAACACAATATTTAACAGAAAAAAATAAAAGAATTCTGTTATATACTTGACACTTCCTTCACTTCTCTTCATAATCACCTTTTACAAACATTTATTGAATATGTGAAAAATATACATTTCTCCCAGCATTTCTTGATTTTTCGAAAACCCTCATTGTTGGACTTAGTAAATTGAGAGAGAGAGAATCGAAAACCATTGTTTCTCCACTTGAATGACGTCATTCGAATTATCAAATATCCGAAACTTCAATGGATTTTTCAGTTCAGTGTTTTAAAGAAAAGTTTCTTGACGCAAGATAGGGAAAATAGGATGGATGTGGTGAAATTTCAAATCCATATCACATTGATTCCTCAACCACCTCTCGCATTATGCATTGTCGGCTAGAAGATGAGTGCTTTTGATGACTATTTCTTAATCAGAGCATCGTGCAATTTGTACAGAAGTATGCAGTTATACGCACAGTAATGATATGTCTCTTCTCCAAGGAGTTTGCTAAGATGATTTCACAACAGTCCCAAAAAGGATTTTGACTTTTTCTGCAGACTTCACTATTTCCCCCCTTTTTTTTCAGGTAGGAGAGAATCGCAATGCTTCCCTTCCTAGCTCACTTTCTTGGTCTCTGGATCATATTGATGTATCCAAGATCCATCCATAGTTACCAAGAGACACAGAGTCCTCTTCGTCTTGTTCTAAAAAGAGTGGTTCCCAAAGTGGTCCCTACGTACCCCCAGAGGTCCCCGATGTTATTCAGGGAGTCTGTGAAAAGCTAAAATTGTTTTGGGGGGCCCACGCAAGGTTTAATATAATTTTTTTTTAAAAAAATTGATCAATTTTTATTTATATGGAAATTTAAATAAATAACAATAATTCACTTGGATATTCCTGACTGGGTGACTGCCTACCTTCAGACTCAATTTTTTTATAAAAACAAATTTTTGAAACAAATTGAGTGTTTTTAGGAAGAAAAATAAAAATAAAATATGTAAATACATAAAAATGTTTAGATAAATTTTGTACTTTTCGAAAAATCGGTTGTTTTCAAGGAAATTTTACCAAATTTTTACTAAAACGGGTAACACGGTATAAAAATTTCTAATACAATTATCAAAATTTTCTTTCTACACAACATACATATTACGGTGCTCTTCAAAATGAACTAAAATCTAAGATAAGTACTAAAATACAAAAAAATTACAGACAATTATACATCATAATATGAAAATTTTTATATTTTTTAAGCTTTTTCTTTATAAAAACTACCCTAAATGAAAAAGTTTTTAACCTTCAACCAAACTTATGGTCAACTTTATGAAAATTAGTATAATAAACATTCCCACACAAAATTTCGAAACGTTATCTGGTTTGGTTCTTAACATATCACGTATCTGGTAAAGAGTTTCTTTCAAAAACATAATTTTAAGAGAAACTCATTTAAGACGCCCCTGCTCTCGAGCATGTTAATGTCGTCCTAACGCAGCCTTTAACAGGAGTGAGCCGGCCTGAACAGCGACCCCGACAGTGCTGCACCTTAGCAGAACCAAATTTTGGGCTGAGTAAAGAAATAACTAAACTATAATTGATAAACAAAAATGAGAAAATATTTTTTCCCCGGATAAGCTTGGGAAAAAATTACACCCATATTTACTACAAAACATCTTAAAATTAAATACAGTCGTTACAGTTAAATTCTCTATATTGTGAATTTTTCTATATAGCCAACTTTTTCCTGGAACCTTGAACATTTCATGATTTTCTTCGTAAAATAACCTCTCTATAGCGAATTGCATTTTTTATATAACGAACTTTTTCTTTTGTGATTCAATTTTTGTTCTCCCTTTTTTTTTTAAAGTATTTCTGAAAAAATTTCAAGTTATTCTCTTTAACATATTTTATGGTGGTCATAAATCTTGAATTGGTTTTATTAGGTCCTAACTCGCCGAGAGCATTAGAGTTCTAGACGTTTCATCCAAGAAGTGCAACCTTTAACCCCCTAGAAACATCTTCGATATCCTCTTTCAGCCGCAGTGGTGTTGTCCCGTATCCCCGTGTTTAATTATAAAATAATGTGTGTTTAATATTACTTGTATGCTTTAAAATAAATGTCCTTAAAATTAATTAATTTTAGTATAAAATTATTTTCTCAATATTGAAAATACAGTGAATTCTTCGACATTCTTTTTTCTTGTTTTCCTTGCAGTTTTTCTTTCTTTCTTTTTTGATGGGTAAGATATATAAATTAAGCATATATTAGTTTTAAAAAAGGTGTGAATAATTACTTTTTTTTTAATATATAGTTTTTATGAATTTAAAATTTGTTTTATGTGGTTTATATAAAGCATATTAAAAGATGAACCTCTATAGAACGAATTTTCCCTATAATTAACTTTTTTCCGGGATTTAGTGACTTCGTTATATAAAGGTCCGACTGTATTTGCAGTATATAACCTTTTTTTTTAAGGATCAAGTTTTCATTCATTTTTCATTGGTTTTGCATTTGCCCCATATATATCCATTGCTGCGACAATAACTGAAACAGATTTAAAAAGTTTTCGGAAGTATGTATTATATATGGGATTTATGATCTGATTTTTTAATAATGTATGATTGATTGATTGATTGAATATTAACGTCGCACTGTTCAGCTACACGAGGGCTTTTGGCGACGGACCACGTCATTTTGAACCATGGTCAAGTGACGTGGACGACACCTGTGAGCTGGCACCCCCCTCTCCTAACTACCACACCACACCAACGGGAGGACGTTTCAGCTCTCGACAGATTTAACGTGCATCGCTGCCCTACACGGCGGGTCTTTAGTCGTACTGGGCTCGAACTCGTGACAAGACAAGCCACGGTCCGATACCTTAACCAATCGGCTACCGCGGCCTTTAATAAGGTAACACGAAGGTTTCTGGTAAGTGAGTGAGAGCTTATTAACGTCGCAACATAAAACAGAACGAGGACTATTGGCTACGGACCTCCTGGGCTGGGCTGGCACGCCCTCTCTCCGAACTTCCATACTACGTCACCACGGGAACTTTGATCCTCGACAGATTTAACGTGCCTCAGCCCCTCTACACCACCGGTCTTCAGTAACACTAATACTTGAACTCATGACCCGCTGGCCACGGGTCCATGATCATGTTCACTAGGTTACCGTGGCCTGCCGAAGTTTTTCTTTTATTGTATTAACACCGCTGACGCGCGCGTTTTCTGAAATTTCACTCTCCTGATATCCACACTTCACCAGATGAAGCTGCTGCGTGGGTATTATATTCATTGAGACATATTACCATTGGCATTTTTCACGCAAACAATAACATATATACAGGGTGTCCGGGCTTAAGGTATCCAGCTACGTTCGGAACCGTGATTTTGCAAAAGCGTATAAATGAATAATATTTGTGATATTTAGTGTCACTTAGATTAGAAAATATATATAAAATTGTTTTAAGAATAGTGTTACAATAAAAAATTATTTAAGTACAATATTTTGACAAAAAATGAACATAGAAGGGCCCATTTTCAAAATATTCTCCTTTTGTGAAAAATGCTTCTATTATAATAATATTTTGCCTGTGTATAGCTCAGACCTCTGTACAGAGGCTCAACTAGAATTTTTGAAATATATATCTTAGAAGTAGGTTTATTTATGTTTTACGACACACAACAGAGGGGAGACATTTTAAGAAAAAAACGCCGATAATTATTTCAAATGATTGTAACTCTGAAAATAATGTGAATTTTTCAAAACTCATAGTTGAGCCTCTGTGCAGAGGTCTGAGCTATATACAGGCAAAATATTATTATAATAGAAGCATTTTTCACAAAAGGAGAACATTTTGAAAAAAGGTCATTATAAGTAAATGTTTTGCCGAAATAGTGTATTTAAATAATTTTTTTTGTCAAAATGTCCTTATAAAACAATTTTATACATGTATTCTAATCTAAGTGGCACTAAATATCATGACAATTATCCATTTATCCATCCATTATGACAATTATCCATCCAAAATCACGGTTCCGAACGTAGTCTGATACCTTAAAGTATCTAAAAGAGTAATGGCTTATTATTACGGAACTACCCATCAGAATGCAACAAACTGTTCATTCATGGATCAGGAAACTGTCCGAGAATTTTTTGGGTCTAGTCCGATCGGCTGCACGTGCATGCATTATTCGGCAATCACAGTCGATAGATTTGTTGCACTAACTTCATTAGTACAGATATTGACGCCACAGTAAAAGGTGAAGTGGGTACTTTGGTTAACGGAATTTTAATCAGTTACTCGTGTACAGCGACGTGTTCGAACAGAATGGAATGTCGTTACTGGCTTGCCTAATAGACTTATCAGGACTCCTACAAAATGAATCAGGTACATCAGCAACAGTGTCTTCTATCACGAAAACTTAAAGATACTTGTCAGTTTGAGACACCTAAGTTCCTGTCTCCTTTAAAGTTCTTTCCCCTTGGCGGATAGATTTTGATGTCGGAGGGTCGACCTTCCATTCTGTTCGAACACGTCTCTGTACATGCGAGACTGATTTAAAGTCCATAACTTAAATACGTACTGCATCTTTTACTCTGGCGTCCACATTTGTACTAATGAAGTCAGTGTAACAAGCTTATAGTCTGCGATTGCCGAATAAATCGCGCAGGTGCGGTGGATCGGACAAGACCCAAAAAATCTTGGAGAATTTTCCAATCTCCGTATGAACAGTTTGTTGCATTTTGATGGGTAGTTCCGTAATAATAAGCCATTACTTTTGGATATACTTTAAGCCCGGATACCCTGTATTTAAATGTATTCACTAAAGACATGTGAACATAAGAGTTTAATGAAAAATTAGAAGATATACACCTTTATTCAAAAGGTGATTTAAAAATAGTTATTATATTTGAATAGATAACTTAATATATTTGTAATGGAATAATTCTTTATATTCGCATTCGTAAGCTTTAGAGAAAACTAAGTATCAAAAAATTTCTGTGAATACCAGAAAGAAAAGAGGCAATTTTCTTTCGAAATTTTTATTTGTATTAGTAGATGAGAGCATACATATATATACATTTCATAGCAAAAACAAAACAAAAAAATATTTCAATACAAGTATTTGTCAATATAAATTGGGACAGAAATTGTCACATCTAATATAATTGAAAATTTGATCTTTTTCTTCCAATTATACAAACATATCCTAAAAAAATTTAAAAAATGAACAATGTTTCAAGAGGAAAAATATGTCTTTTGCTCGAAACGTTATTTATCATCAGTTATTTTAAATTTAATTGCAAAACAGAAAATTTTTTGAAAGACATTAAGGTGATTTTTTTTTTGTGTGTGTGAAACAAAACATATTTCCTAATTATATTTCCACATCAATATTTACTCTGTGCACAAAATACTGCCTTTTTTTAAGTGTTAAATTCTATAATACTGCATTATTAACAGTGTCGTATAAATATATCATAAAAGCTTCGGTTCTTTTAATTATCCTGTATTATCACTTTGAAATATTTTTGTATATGCCTGTAATAAAAAAGATATTTTCTGGGTACAGACTATTTGTAAGTCACTTCACATTTCATTCCTAATATATTAGAGATTTTTCTTATCCCAAAAAACTAAATTTATTTCAGCAGTGGCGTACACAGGGGAGGGGTTGCGGGGGGGGGGGCATTTAACCAAACGTAACGATATATCAACTCTGCCCAAAATTAAAAATCTCTCGATATATTGGACCGCTCAAACCCCTCCAATATATCAAGAGATTTTTAATTTTGGGCATAGTTTACATATCGTCACTTTCATCTACGTGTTTCTTAAATGCAAACCCCTCTTTTAAAAGTTGTCTGTGTACGCTACTGTAATTCCAGTATCTGAAACTAATTGCTGCAAAATCTCGTGATTCTAAATCTAAAAATACAGCATATTTCCTTAACTATTGCAGATAATTGCATACACTTTGGGATTTATTGTGATTCCATATAATATATATATATAGTAAATAAATTTTGCATGTTACCACGGACGTGTCTTAAGACTTGTTGAAACCCTGGGGCCCTACACAAATATAGGCCCCACCTATGACCCTTAAAAGTAGAAATTTTTTTCCCCTAATGGGCTGCATATTAGCAACTAAGCCTTCGCATACATGGCAAGGGTCTGCCATGTATGCGAATTTAATAATTACTAAACCAATTTACTAAGAACTAATTATTAAATTAGTTCTTAAATTAGTATTGTTAAATTAAATTATAAAATACATTGTGCATTGTGATACATTTATAAGTGTATTATATCAGTGCAAATGATAATTTTATTTTTTATTATGTCAGAATGTATTTTGTGTGTTTACTTTCAGTAAATTGACAATTTTTAAAAAATAATCTTTTTTTTTCGATTTTTCAATAGGCTCTTGCACCCCTCGTAGAGTTAGCATGCCACCTTAGGGGGGCGTGCTCCACAGTTTGAGAAACGCTGTCATACAATCGTCACCAATTGAATCTATTACGACAAAAGCCTTTTCAATAATGATCACAGGTAAAGAATGTAGTTCGGTTATAAGGCCCTACAACAAAGTGATTTCATGATAGCTGATAGCACTATTTTTTTTTGTGTTTGAATCAATTTGTGTGTAGAACAGAAGAAACAAATACACGCTTTTCCTTTTTCTTTTTTTTTTTGTGTGTGGCAACAGTATATACATATAAGAAATGCATTTCAAAAGTTCCTTTCTGTATGTTTTGTAAAATTATGCGTAAAGCTCAAAACTTCGCAAGTTTGCTGCACGATAAAAATATAACTGTAAGCCAATGCAGAGTATTCCAAAATATTTCGTTCTCTTAGTTAAAAAAACAGAAATGATGTGCATATTTCTTCTGTTTATGCGTAAAGGACTTTAAAAAGATGCAATTAGTTTATATTGTGGACTACTGAGGGATTTTGTATGTAATCTGCAGTGCAGTGATTCTCAACCTTTTTTTGTTGTGGTGCTGGTGCACTTTTAACAATTTCAAAATTTCACGGTTTTAAATAATGAAATAAGTTTAAAAGAATTTTATATTAATCTGTAATACACTATGTAAAATAGTTTATGATGAGAATTTTCAATGTTAATTAAAATAATGTGCACGACAAAGACGACAAAATGTTTATTCGGTAGTCAATTGCAAATTAATTATAAGAATACATTTAATTCGACATTTGAGCTTGATGCTTTTTTGATAATTCCGTTTTATTGGGTCGTAAAAATGATAATTCCACTCTCATTTTGTCATCTATATTTTTGAAAGTTTCGATCTTTTTTCCATTTTTATATTGTTGATGCTGAAAATCCGAATTCACGCTCATAAGATGTAGAAAATTGTAACAATATTTAAAAGTTTTTTGGTAATAATGAGACAATTGCCTCTAATATTAATTCAAAATGAATTAACTGATTTTTCCGAATATTTTGAAATTAAATCTCGATTATTACACAGAGCGAAATTAGTTTTTCCTCTTCATTGAAAGTTAATTCTTATTTATATGTATTCGTTATTGCAAACGGATTACGAACCCAATCAACTTTTTTTATATCCATCTATCCACGAAAGAATAAGTTAAATATACCACGAATACTCTTAGTTTATTTCTATAAAAGGGCCGAATGTTTCGAATTTTATTTTTTTCTCAGACTATAATTAATATTTTTAAAAATAATTTGGCAGCACACAAAAGTGCCGCGGCACAGAGGATGAGAATCATTGCTGTAGTATATGCTGAAATGCCTTTAATTTTTCTTTAGTGAAATTGTTTGAAAGGCGACGTGTTAAGTTTTTACACAAAAAGTAACATAAGAAATGGCATTATATACATATAGGACTTAAGAGGAATGGAAATTAAATGATTAAGGTATCCAACTACTCTAAAATTGTGAATTTTTTCAAAAATTGACATTTTTTTATGATTTTATTTTACAGACCATCTTATCAGCTTTACAAAAATTCCAAGTTTTTTTTATTTTACATTCATTAGAACAAAAACGACAAGTGTTTTAGTAAAAGCAGATGCCATCACTTTGAACAAGATGCCAAACTTTAAAATGCGTTTTACTCGAAATGTGTTTTTTAGAAAATGCTCAAATAGGGACAGAGACTGCTCAAAAAATTTTGAAAATAATTAACTGAAAATTTTGTGTTTGTTCTGTATTATAGTAGAAGTGTTTTAACACCATCCGATTTATCAATCAATATTTTATTACAAAATTTGCAGTCACTTATGTGAATATAATCACTATTTTTTAAGCAATTGCATGTAATAACTAAGATAAAGTGCTCCAGTTTTGGTAAACATTAAAATATCTGTTATCCTGAAGGTCATTTCAAAAATGAATGGCAAATTTATTTCAAAAATGGAATACATCAAAATTGAAAATTTGTTCATAAACTTTTTGGACAGAGTGGGCCCCGTTTATGTAATTTTTTGTAAATTTTTACCCTTTAAGTAATAATAATTTCTTTTTCTCTTCTTAATTGTAGCATTTTTTTCTTAAATTGTACTACATAAATCTAAAAACCACAAAAAAATCTCCATAGCTTCATTTTTTTAAAAAAAAGTTGTCGCAAGTAGTCGGATACCTTAAATTCTTACATGACAAGTTTTGGAACATTTTATTGTATAATTTTTGGAATACTCCGCATTTTACATCTCATTTTTTTCAAGGCATCAAAAATATTGGGTAATGATGCGCGGGGATACTCTTGCTGTAAGTATTTATAAATATTGGATAATAATGTTTTTTTATAAATAGATTCTTATATAATACAAAGAAAATCAACACATTAAAAAAGTAGATAAGCGCACGGAAAGTCGAAAATAAATATCGTCATACACTGAATTCATTTGAGGAGAGAAGACATTGATTTTCATAAGGTCCCATGTTTTGTGTACTCAACTTAGGAAAAGATGTCAGCTGGTGAAGCATTGATCCATCATCTGGGAAAAGAAATACAAATGTATTTTAAAAGGGACCTCTTTACAAGTATTTTTAATCATACAAAAATAACAATATTTTTGCATGCAAACTATTTTTATTTAATAAATATGGAACTGACATTTAACATATTTTCTTTTTAAACTGTATTTGATGCATTTACTAATATTTGCAATTTAAGAATTACGATTTATAGTTATAAATGTGTGTGAGAATATCATTTTTTTGCTCTTCATCATATTAATTATAAAACACCCAACAGAAGAAGCCGCAGATATCTAATATTTATTAGAAAATTAATTCATATTACTGTATTTTTAATTTTTTAGAGATGTTCCCGAATGTGCCTATTTACGTTATGTGTGTGTTGGGAAAAACATAAAAAAGAGAGGCAATATAATTTGAAAGCTGTTTAATTCTGTATGGTAATACAATCGTAAGCTGTGGCGCCATCTGTGGGGAAATTAATATAATATTTTTAGCCTTAAATTTATGTTAAGATGTAATAGAGTGCACAAGAACCGATGGATCCTTTGAAGATGTTTAAAAGTTTAGATTTATTCTCCTCCATTAGATAATACACTGTAAAAAAATCGATATTGATTGAATTGAAATCTTTTTTTAAAAATAGTTAAGAACAAGATTTTTAGACGATTTATTTGTACGCTAGAACTAAATTAGCTGTTTTTTTTCATGAGAAGAAATATACATATATATAATATAGTATTTTCTACGTATTCATTTAACAACATAAATGTAAAATTTATGCATTTCTTAATATTTGTACTTCTTTTAATTTTGTCGCTGTGGATTAATAGATATACAATCTAATAACTTCAGAAAATCAATAAACGCGTACATGTTATTTCAAATAAATTAATGAATCTATTTAAAAATTCTGTAAATTAACAAATACAGTAATAAGCTATCCTGACTTACGTGATTTTAAAAACTCGTTGATTCGTCTTTTTTTCATTTCATTGCTGAAATTTAAGTGGAATCTTTCTATGCAAATCAATTTAGAAGTGGACAGTGATGACGTCCAAGAATGCTAGATTCCCCCTCAATCAGGAGTTGACGATTGATGAATTCGAAGAAGTGCATGAGCAAAAGCATTGAAGAATTTGAGTCATTAAATCCAGTTCAATTAAAAGATCGAATGATGTTTGAGAATTTAACAGAGGGCCTCAATTTAATTGAAAAAGGGTTAATTAATTTATTTTTTAAATAAGAGACTAACGTAAAACGGTTTTTTTTTTCAATAAAACAAGGAATAAAAAAAAATTATTAGCATGCTACAACGAAATTTTGCGGAAGAAAAAAAAACATTTCCTCGTGTGTTCGTAAAAAATTTCTTAGAATTTTTATTTTTTAACAAAACTTCGGAATTTTGAGTCTCCTTATTAATATTTAAATATATTTTCACAATATCTTAAATATGTGAAAACATTTTTATACTTTGCACTAAGAAAGAGTATAAAATTCCATATCAAGGTTCTGCAGTCATGCACAAAATGCTTCCCTGAGATATTAAAAAAACTCTATTGTGCATTCATAAAGCTCTACTATTGAAGGCTAACAACATCCAAAATATTGTTAATAGCAGGGTAAAAGTATTGCAGAAATACCTCGACTTACGCGAATTCGGAGTTACGCGATTTTTAAATCAAGTCGACTTTTTTTCCACCACTCTAAAACTCATGCTGAATCAGTGCGAAAACCTAATGAAATTGGTAATTTGTTTGAAGAAGTTGTCCATCTAGCCAGGCAAATAAATTTAGAAGTAGATCGTGAGGAAGTTCGAGAAATGTTGGATTCCCACAATCAGGAGCTGACAATTGTTGAACTCGTAGAGTTAGTGAGTGAATATTTACGTCACACTGTTCAGCTACTCAAGGGCTTTTGGTGACGGACCTCGAAATTTTGATTCCTGGTCAAGTGTTGAGGATGACACCTGAGCTGGAACCCTCCTCTCATAACTACCACACCAACGGGAAGATATTTGAGCTCTCGACAGATTTAACGTGCATCTCTCCCCTAAATGACGAGTCTTCAGCGGTACAAGTCTCGAACTCATGACACGCCAGCCACGAGTCCTTTACCTTGATCACTAGGCTACCGCTACTACTTGAACTGTAGAAGAGCAAGAGATTGAAGAAGTTGAGTCTTTAGATCCAATTCAGTCAAAAGATCGAATGAAGGTTAGTAATCATACACAGAAGGGCTCAGTTCAATTGAAAAAGAGTTACAAATTTTAGAAAATACAACTCCAAAGAAGAGCGTATCAAAACAAGGAGTAAAAAAAATGATTAGCATGCTACGAAAAAATTTCCCTGGAGAAAAAAAAAAAAATCTTTGAGCCGGCAGACTACTTGTTAGATGTTATGAAACCTTCACATCAAAATAACTTTGGTTTGTGATTTTCTTTTTGTGCGCTATTTAAGTTATTATTAATCCCCCTAAATTACTATTTACTTCACTAAGCCCAGTGGCTGAGTGGTAGTGTATTGCGCTTCAACGCCACAAGTACAGGGTTCAAATCCCGGACTGGGCAAGGTCGACTCAGCCTTGCATCTCTTCAGGAGGTCGATAAATGAGAACCAAGCTTGCTTGGGAACTAATCCCTGAAGGGTTTCACGTCAGACTGACCACTTGACCGAAACATGTACACATGCACCCCAGCGCCTATGGTCACGTAAACTGAGATAGGCACAGTAGGCCTTGGCCTTCATGGGCTGTTGCGCCACTGAGTTCAGAACTATTTTCTTTAATCTCCGCCGCTAACTAAAAATAATTTATACGTATTTATATACGAAATTATATCCCGAGTTACACGGTTATCACACTCAGTCCCACCTTTCGCTTAAGGTATCCGACTACATTCGCAACCGTGATTTTGCAAAAGCGTGTAAATGGATAATATTTATGATATTTATAGTGTCTCTTAGATTAGAACACATGTATAAAATTGTTTTAAGGGCATTATAACAAAAAAAAATATTTAAATACAATATTTTGGCAAAAAATTAACTTAGAATAATCTTTTATCCAAATGTTCTCCTTTTGTAAAAAATGCTTCTATTGTATTAATATTTTGCCTATATTCAGCTCAGACCTCTGTACAGAGGCTCAACTAGAATTTTTGAAACGCATAACTTGGAAGTCGGTTTATCCATGCTTTACGAAAACAGAAGGGAGAAATTTTAAGAAAATACGCCGATAGTTATTTCAAATGGTTGTAACTCTGAAAATAATGTGAATTTTTCAAAAATCATAGTTGAGCCTCTGTACAGAGGTCTGAGCTATATACAGGCAAAATATTAATACAATAGAAGCATTTTTTACAAAAGGAGAACATTTGGAAAAAAGGTTATTCTAAGTTTTTGCCGAAATATTGTATTTAAATAATTTTTTTTTGTCATAATGTCCTTAAAATAATTTTATACATGTATTCTAATCTAAATGACACTAAATATCATGAAAATTATACATTCATGCACTTTTTTAAAATCATGGTTCCGAACGTAGTAGGATACCTTAAGTTCGGGGTATTACTGTACATCAGTTTCTCACCTTTTATTACACATTTCAAGGGTTGTTAGAGTTATTGAGAGATATATACTTACCTCTACTCCTAAGTCTTTTCCCATGAAATACGACAGTTTCCTCCTGTGAAGCTTGCTGGTGCTGTAATAAATAAATAAAAAATGCAATTGAGATAAAGGTTACTTGAAGAGGTTTTAAATTTTTTGAAAATAAATATTTTCTTTTTACTGAAATATTCACAGACGATGTGCTGCTTTATGAAAAATATAACCATTATTAAATTCTTCTTTATGTAAAAATTCGAAAACACATTTTATGGATGATCTCATAAATCGTGAAATTCATGTATAATTTATATGTAACTTAAAAAGTATTTTTACGGAACTGCATTTATATAAAAAAATCTTGTTATCATTATCTTGTTGTGGAGTTGCTCATAGACAAATAAATACTTAATAAACCAAAAACATTCTGATATAAGAAGATATATATAACCCTTTAACGGGCACAAAGCTAAAATACACTTTTCTGTGATAAAGTACTTGATAAATATGTAATGTTCTCATCTCCTATAAACATTATTTAGTCACAAAAAAATAATATCTGATCAAAGGTTTATTTTCTAAGGAGTAGCTAGACGTCACAGCCACTGCGCATTTAGGACATTTAACTTACTTTTCAGGACAGAAATAATGAATCACATTAGAATAAACTTTTTGTGAAAAATTGACATTTATGTAATAACTATTTCAATAAAACAATTAAATACAAAGTATAAGTGTAATTAAATAATAATAAAATAATTGTGCAACATGAATACTTACGAAGGATATATATAGAATACTTAGAATATACATTGAAATTGGTATATATCCGCATTTTATATTTATTTAATTTTAGTATAAAAGGTTAGAAATAAAGTAATATTTTTGAGAATTTAAATTAGTTATTTCACAAATTTGATGAGCTATTTACTGTGGAATTTTATAATATGTAAAAGTTTTTTCCGAGCAAAAAAGCTGTAATGAAAGATTTTCGAACCCGTTAATCTTGTACCACATATTGTAAACAAAGTTTGTTAATATTTTCGAACCCCAACATTCTCACATGATTCTCAGTGTAGAGGAAAGCGAAAATTTCTAGGTCATTTTCCTGTTCTATGTGGGCAGTGGATAGAGCCTCTAGCCACATATAAAAGCTTTCCAAAAACCTAAATAAAACCTTTTTTTTTTAATTGCAAATTTGCTTAATTCATTCAGATGAGAAAAGTATACTTAAGACATGTCGAAAATTTTTTCAAAGATCAGAAATTTTATTTATAGTAATCAAAATACAGTTTGTAGATTTACACCAAGAAACACTGTTTTTAACTACCCATTAGGGTACATGAAATGCAAAAAAAAGGTATCGTCCTGTGCCATCTGCATTGATTTTTATGCGTTTTAGCTTCAATTAACTCATGTGGATGGACTAAATATCCATCACCCGCTTGCAGAAATTTTTTTTAATATGTGGCTAGACGTATTAGCAACTGCCCGCTAAAGGGTTAAATTTTAAAATAGAATGAAAAGAAAATTACACCTTAGAAAATTTAGCTTGTACCTTATCTTAATTTGTTATTTAAATATATAAAATGAATCTTTCACTGGAATTGTAAGTTTACAATTTAAATTTTTAAAATTTAATTACACAAATACATTGTTAAAATTTCTGAAAATAAAACTGCAAGATAGTAAGAATTGAATCACATCTCCATGAATTTATTTTTAAGTAAATAACAATAGAAGCTGAGAATAGATTGGTTTTAAACTGTTAGACATTATTGCATAATATGTAAAACAGTCAAAAAAATTTCTCAGATGGAGATGTTTTTTATATTTCTTAATATAGACTGTTATTTAATTAATTGATTTTTAGATTTATTTGTTATATTTTTTTTTCTTTTAATATAGTTCTTGTTTTCGTAAATAAGTAGTGCACACATGCTTTTTTTCCCACATAATTTTTTTCAAGCTTTTATATGTTGTTGATGTAATGTGGTTGTGAAATTTGCTTCAAAAATAAAAACTATAAATGAAAATTTCTTACATAATTGTATATTTTACTTTTTCAAGCCCAATGGATAAGTTCATCTTAAAGTGAGTCTTATTCGTAGACTTTTTTACCTTGATTTTCATGCAGCATCAATTATGGCGAGTAATACAAAGTATAACTTCTCATTCAGGGCCGATCCTAGCCGGTGGGGACCGCACGCGGGCGGCTAAGACGAGGGGAGGGCGCAGACCTCACATAATTCTATCAATCAAGCAACAATTTTTACGAATTTCTCAAAATATAACTTATGATGTCGAATAAATATGCCGAATTTCTAATAGTTATTGAACAATCTAAATAAGTCCCAGTTTCTCGATAGTAAAATAGTTTAAGAAAACTAGAATGTTGTTGCACAGTGTGTTGGTTCACTGTTCATTAATGTCTACTCTTTAAACATTCTTCATTTGGTAGCAAAATTCGTGGCAGAGCCGGCAATACCGTCATGAAAGGGTTTTTTTGCTTATCACCTGTACTGGAGGTGCACTGTGATCGATGCGTAACAAAGGCGTTTCAAAAATGATTTTTACGAAAGTATCTGAAATTATTAATATTACCTAAGACATAGAAGTGTTTAAATTCAATATGCATTTAGGGAAATTAAAAGTTTTCAATTTAAGGTATCCGACTACGTTCAGAGCCGTGATTTTTCAAAAGCGTATAAATGGATAATATTTATGATATTTAGTGTCACAGATTAGAAAATGTTTATAAAAATGTTTTAAGAATAGTATTACAATAAAAAATTATTTAAGTACAATATTTTGACAAAAAATGAACATAGAATGACCCATTTTCAAAATATTCTCCTTTTCTGAAAAATGCTCCTATTATAATAATATTTTGCCTGTATATAGCACAGACTTCTCTACAGAAGCTCTACTAGAGTTTTTGAAGTACATAACTTAGAAGTAGGTTTATCCATATTTTACGACAACAGAGGGGAGAAATTTTAAGAAAAAAAACGCCAATAATTATTTCAATGGGTGGTAACTCTGAAAACAATGTGAATTTTTCAAAAATCCTAGTTCAGACTCTCAGGAAAAGTCTTTACTTTATATAAGCGCGAAATATTGTTATTTTAGAAGCATTACCGTAAAATCCGGCGTATAACACGCACCGCGGTGTAACGCGCACCTATACTTTCAAGCTGCAATTTTTAATTTTTAGGTATATTGGCCGTATAACACGCTCCCCCTTTATTACGAAGAAACCTGAAATGTATATGCGCAATACTCCAATGTTTTGAAGTCATTTATTCGAGGTATTATTCCAAGTTTCAAAAAAAAAATAGTTTACTTCTAGAACTACAACCTTTTAAGTTCATAAGAAATGTCTTTTCTTTCAAATGAACAGTATTTCAATATATGTAGGAACCTAATTTTTTTCTATGCCTTTTTTTTTATTTTATTTATTTTTTTTTTATGTTTAAATCTATCGTTTTTATACCCGGTGAGCAACCCGCGCCCATAAATTTCGATCTCATTTTTTGTATTAAAAGTGCATGTTATACACCGGATTTTTTTAAAAATTTTTTTTACGTTATTTATATATAATGTGTGTGTGTTTTCCAAGATATTTGAATATATTTCATACATAATTTCAGCATGCTTAAAAGATTTTTCTGCGTTTTTCTTAAAAAATGCGATTATGTTATGTTTGCTTTTATGTTATATAACCTTCAAATTAATTGTATTATCTTTTCTTTTCAGGTAAGTTATTTATTCCTGATGGATTATTAATGTCGTTGTATCTCACGTGAGTTAACAGAGTTTATTAGTCTTTTTTCTCATTAGTTCTCATTTTTATACCCGGCGTATAACGCGCACCCGTTCATTTCGACCTTAAATTTTGTGTTAAAAGTGCGCGTTATACGCCGAATTTTACGGTATTTATAAAAGGAGAGCATTTTGAAAAAATATTATTCTAAGTTAATTTTTTGCCAAAATATTGTATTTAAATAATTTTTTTGTCAAAATGTCCTTAAAACAATTTTATACATGCATTCTAATCTAAGTGAGACTAAATATAATGAGAAAATTATCCATTTATGCGCTTTTTTAAAATCACGGTTCCGAACGTAATCGGATACCTTAATAATAACCTTAAATTTTAGAAAAAAATAGGGAAAGAACTTATTTATGTGTCTTTTTACATTTTTATTAATGTTTTAATTTTTACTCTTATACAGGCAGAGGAGTTTATAACATCAACGTTAAGTATTAGTCAAAATATGAAAAATTCTCTAAGGCAGCACATTAGGTCTTCACACGCGGGTGGCCGACACCCTAGGATCGGTCCTGTTTTCATGTGTTATATTACATAAAATTGCATTCATGAATAGAAAGGAAAGCGTAGATAACAGCCTTATTTCAACAAGAGAAATGGTTACTCACCGATAAATCTTCAAGAATAAACTCGATTTTATAAACAAGTTCTTTAAAATGCGGTCTTTCGCTTGGTTTCTCAAGCCAACACATTTTCATTATTTCATACCTGGAAAAAAGAACATTTAGTAACTATAAAACTCTTTTACAATATTTTGAATTTTTTTATCGTTCACAGAATATGAAACCTATTCATACTTGTGAAAATTTCACAATACATCATGTTTAATTCTGCTAAAATTTTGATAAGTATTATACGTATGTGTATTTTGATTGTGTAGTCGAATGATTTTGATTTTTCTATTGTAGGATATCAACATATTCCAAATAATAGATACACTTGCTGATGATTCATATAAAGTACATTTTCTTATTCAACTCTTCACTTTCAACATTCATTAACATTGTAGCGTTTTCTGTTACACGCCTCAATAGTCATTTCATGCAGGAGCTTACAATACAGGGTGTCCAGGCTTAAAGTAACCAAAAGTTATGGATTATTAGAACGGAACTACCCATCAGAATGCAATAAAACTGTTCATCTGTGGATTAGGAACCCTTCCGAAACTTTTGGGTCTAGTCTGATTGGCCGCGATGTGTGCGCATTATTCGACAATCGCAGACGATAGACTTGTTACACTGATTTCATTAGTAAAGATGTGGATGCCACAGTAGAAAGTGTAGTATGTACTTTGGTCCACGGAATTTAAATCAGTCACGCGTGTGCAGCGATATGTGCGAACAGAATGGAATGTCGATCCTCCGACATCAAAATCTATCCACCAATGAGAAAGCCACCAGCCGCCAACTTTAAAGGAGACGGGAACTTAAGTGTCTCAAGCTGACAAGTATCCTTAAGTTTTCGTGATAGAAGACATTGTTGATAGTGTGCGTGATTCATTTTGTAGGAGTCCTGGTAAGTCCATTAGGCAATTCAGTAATGACATTCCATCCTGTTCGAACACGTCGCTGTACACGTGTGACTGATTTAAATTCCGTTAACCAAAGTACGCACTGTGCACTTTCTACTATGGCATCCACATCTTTACTAATGAATTCAGTGCAATATGTTTATCGTCTGTGATTGCAGAATAATACACGTCCGTGCGGCCGATCGGACTACGCCAGTGCTTCTCAAAGTTTCAATATTTGTGACCCAATATTCAATCACAGTTTTCATCGCGCCCTCTCTCCGTACGATAAAAATGTATTTAATTCAGTAATATTATACTTCGACACGCGCTAAAACTGCAATACGGCTTTAACCTGTTAAGTGCCACCGGCGTATATGAACGTCTCGCTCAGACAAAACTTTAATTGCCCCGGACGTGTATAACTACGCCTTCCCGAAGTAAGATCTTTTCTTTGCATGGCTCTCCATAAAATTAGTCGGAAGGCTTTGGAATGCAATACAAAGATCTTGACAGTGTTTGAGAAGGATTTACTTATTTCAGAGGATTTCTGCTTATGCATTCCTTTTCTCCTCCCTCCCCTTCCCCACAATTCATCACATACGCGTGCCTACGGGGAAAATGGCGGCTTTGGGGAGCGAATCAAGTAACTTTTAATCGGCAGTTATAAGCCGTACAAATTATGAAGATGAATGTTAATTTTTGTGTATAATTTTATATATGACAAGCAAGCCCATGGGGTTATTGGTAAATAGTAATGTTCTTCTTAACTTAGTATTGTAAAAAATCAATTATAAAATACATTGTGCACTACTGATACATTTATTGGTGTATTATATCAGTGTAAAGGTGTATTTTATTTATGTCAGAATCCATTTTGTTTGTTTATTTTCAGTAAAATAATAATTTTTTAAAATAATCTTTTGTTTCCCGACTCGGGACCCCCTCGTACAGTTATCACACACCTCTCCTAGGTGGGCGCACCCCACAGTTTGAGAAACACTGGACTACACCCAAGAAATCTCAGAGGGGTTTCCAATCTATGGATAAGCACTTTATTACATTCTGATGGGTAGTTCTGTAATAATAAGCTATAACTTTTGGATACGTTAAACCCGGACATCCTGTTTGTATATACTTAAGTATACATGCTCGTTTTCAGTAACCAAGTGGAGAATGTTAAGGCCCCCCTGCAAAGTCAGGTTTTGGGCCCCCTGTAATTCTGCTCACCCCTATGCGGGGTAGGACATTGCACCACTGCTCGTTTCCCAGATTACTGCTGTTGACATTTTTCAAATACATATAATTTTAGTTATTAAAATTTATAAAAGGACAGTATAGCTTGTGTAAGAAACAAAACTGTGGCATTCTTTCCTTTTTCTGAAATTGTTGTGCAAAGCGAGCAACACGATGGATATTGGCGACGGGCCTAGTAATTTTGAGCCCCGGTCAAGTGACGAGGATGACACCCCTGAGCTCCTACTTAAGCACAAAATCCCCGGTAGGACGTTTGTGCTTCGGTAGATGTAACGTGCATTGGTCCCTCTACACTGATCTTCAGCGGCACGTCTCGAAATGACCCGACAGCCATCTGTGGTCTCTGAACTTCTGTACAACTTTTCAGAAGGACATTGAACTTCGACAAATTTAATTCTACACGGTGAGGCTTTGATGGCACTAGGGGTCGAGCTCATGACTCGACGGCCATGAGACCGTGGCTAGGACACTGTGCTACTTCAGCCACATGATTGCTCAGAATGATACATATAAAAAAAAATTGTAAAATTCACAAAGTCGGCAGTGAGTTGGCAATTTTTCTTGGGTTGATTCTGTGGCGTAACGTACACACCCACCTTGCAGGGGGCATTATACTAGGGGGCCCAAAGTTTGACTGACACCAAGTATGTACTATTCTTATGATCCGGCTTAGGGACCAAAACCTGACTTTCCAGGGGGGAACTAATATTCTCCGTTACGCCACTGGTTTGGTTGTTTATTTATTAGCATCGCTGTTATAAGAAATACAAAGTCTATTGGGTACAGACTTCGTAATTTTAAATCATGATCAAATGATTAGGATGATAACTAAGTTGGTACTTCCACTTTCAAAACTACCACATCACGCTAACAAAAGGACATTCCAGGTTCAACAGATACAACGAGCACCATCCCCTCTAGTCACCCAGGACTTGCACCCACTAATCGACAGTCACAACACCGTTCGCGAAATCGCAATCATGACGATTTTTCATGGGAAAGTAATTAATCAGAAAAGTACATCCAACAAATATTAATTGTAAGCCTCAATGTATTAACAGAATTTTAATGAACACTCCTGATATTTCTATTATAGGAACGACGAAACTTACACTTCTAATGGGCAATTATCCGGCTTAGCCATCCGATAGCCCTCTTTCAGAAGTTGAAACAAGCGTTCTGTAGGAATTCCAGGATATGGACAGCCACCTAAGTAAACATGGAAATAAAAATTAGCAAAATTCAGATAGTTAAGGTATTTGACTAGCTTAAAGTCGCGGACTTTGTGAAAAACTGACAAAACTGTTTTATGGTTTAATTTTTTAAGTCAGTTCTTTAGGTTTGTAGAAATACCGTTTTTATTTTTGAAGTGATAACTTCTATTGGCGCGTTTTGCTAAAGAGTGAACTTGACTGAACGTCACGCTCGGGAATGTAATACTCATTTGGTTTTTTGCCTTCAGTTGGGCATACACACCCCTAAAAAGGAAAAAAAAGACGTGTCCCCCACCACTCTAAAACGCGCTTTGTTTGTCCCCCCACCAATAGGCAGTAAAAGTAAAGTTCCTAGCTTCGATCTAAGTGGGGCTCCTCCCCCTCACACCACCTCTTTCTACTAAAATGAATGCGGGATTAATTCTAATCCTAGTTGAAGCATGAAAATGAAGCGTAATATTTTTAAAAAATAGGCTTAGAGAGAAAGAGAAATCTTACACTAGAGTTAAACATAAAATGTAGAAAAAGGACAAATTTTTATAGAACTAAGTAAATAGTATAATTATCATTAGCAATATTGCAGTGATCGTAAGAATAAAAATCTATTTTTTTAAGCGAATCGGAATAACAATGAACAAATAGTTCTATTAATCACATTACTTAAATATACATTGATTCTAAAAAGAAAATTAAAACAATTAAAAATTTAAAATAACAAAATTAAGTATACAGGTATTAAGAAAAAGTTACATTAAATAATTTAAATACAAGAAATCAAAATACAATTAAGAAGACTTGCCTTGCAGCAGCATTGGATATATTTGTGCAAAACTGCCATACAATAACAAAAGAGCTAGTATAAGCCAGAGATTATGTGATATAAATTTTCTAATTAAATCCCTTTTTAAAGGTTTTGACCGAGATTCCTCTCTTCCCAATCAACTACCTGTCTTACTATCCCTTTGCTTAAATTAATTCATGGATAGAATATAATATTATTAAATTACAACCAAAACTCACAAAGCCGGATCGGGTCTTCTGAACAAATTGCTATGATTTTAAGAAGAAATTTTAAAGTAGATTTTTCAAAAGACAAATCAAAACCTTTAGCAGATTTTTTAAAATCAAAATTCAATTTAATTATGTCAAATGATCCAAATGAAGCACGAGGAAGTGCGAAACAACGCTTGCCGGAGTTTTTTTCTTATAGATATTTAAATAAAATTTTGAATTTAAAGGATTTATAACCTATTTCAGCTACCATACACCTATTGTTTTTTGCTTAGAATACAATTCATTCCCAAATATGATTGTATATTTCGCACAAAAATATTATTTTAAGAGTACAGACATATGAATAAATAATTTTATAGGACAATACTTATATCCCCTTGTTTTTTATTCACCTAAGTAACCCGTCTGAGAAAAAATTACAAAATTTGAAGTTATCACTTCTATCGTATGGTCATAAGCACACACACTTTTTTTTTTACTAGTATAAAAGTTGTAACCTGTTTGTGTATGAGTGGATGTGCTATTTTCAGCATGCAGTTATTTTATGCAAAATGCGTTTTTTTTTTCTTTTCGAAAAATTTGAAACCGGGATAAGGATTACTGAACAAATTGTGAAGATAATTTACTGAAATTTTTTGTATTTGTTTTATGAAAGTGAGTGCTATTAACGTCGTACTATAAAGCAACACGAAGGCTAGTGGCGACGTACTTCGAAATCTTGATTCATGGTTAAGAGACGAAGTCACCTGATGTGGCACTCCCTCTCCGAACTTCCACATCACACCTTGGCCGCGGTAACCTAGCGGCCAAGGTCACGAACTCGTGGCCGGCGTAACATGAGTTCGAGACTAGTACCGCTGAAGACCAGCCGTGTAGCAGGTGCCGCTGCACATAAAATCTGTCGAGGCTCAAAGTTTTCCCGTTGGTGTGGTGGGGAAGTTCGGAGAGGTGGGTGCCAGCTCAGGTATTGTCTTCGTCACTTTACTATGGCTTACAATTTTGTGATCCATCGTCAAAAAACCTTTTACAGCTTTTTGAGCCTCGACAGATTTAACGAGCATTAGCTCCTCTAAACGGCGGGTCATCAGTGATATTATGGCTCAAACTCATGACACGCCGGCCACGAGTCCATGACCATGACTCCTAGGCTAATGCGGTCACGTATGTTTTGTGTAATATTAAAATTGTTTTGACATATTTTTTAAATCTCTTCATTATCATACAAAGATTGCAACTTATATACAGATGATAAATTTCCTTGTGCGATTTTTCATAAAGCAATTAAGATAAACTGTGCTATTTTTAGTAAAATTTTGAATGTTATTTATTCTTTAGATCATTTACAAATGAATAGTATTGCAGCATATATAAGTTTAAAAATTGAAAATTCTTTCCAAAACATTTTATTCAGAGTAGGCCGCGTTTATGTAATTTTTCATAAATTTTCTGCAGTTTTCGCTATTTTGATTTCAGAATTTTTTCTCTTTACAATTTTAGCTTTTATTTTCATATAATTTACTAAACAAACCTAGATGACAAAAAATCATTGCATTTCAATTAGGGAAAAAAAAACATTTCATTCGTAGTCGGAAACCTTAATTAATGATTCCAAGACATCGATTACTTTTTGCATAACAAAAACAAAATATTAAGGAATGATTAATTATTACCAAAATATCCTTTTCATTTAATCGATTAAATCAGCAGTTTAATTACACATGCGCTATTATATGTATTTATAATGGAATATCTATTTTAATATATTTTTTTCCTTCAAATGCTGAACTGTATTTACGGATAATCGATCCTTTTTAATGAACGTATCGACCGGCCTAATTGAACCAGATTATTATCGATGCATTTGAAAATTAGTGTCGGGTATAGTTATGCATTAAATTTTCATTACATTCGCCAACTTTCTTAGCACAGCCAATCTCATCCCTTTGGCATAATTATTTGGCTCTGTCAAAAACAATCAACTTCTCCGTGGAGGTTGATATTAATCTTCGCTAATTCACAAACAACTCGTCAAATTATTTGGAAGATATTCCGAAATTGGCGAATTATGTAATTAAATTTTATCAAAGGAAAGATTTGAAACTGGTTTAAATAATTATTCTTATTTATCTAATCGCGCTGTAATGGACTAACAATCCCTGTGCGTGTATGAATTTTAGAAACGTTTGCTTCAAAAAAGGAATTTTAAAGAATGTTAAAGGAAATTGTGTGTGGATGTACTACATACAAATTAAAGTTCCTATTTTGTTAATTTTAACATAGTTCAATACAACACGATTCAGTTAAATTTTATTTTCTAATAATAATAATAATTGCCTAATATTCTGGCTTATTACGTGCACTGGCATATAATACACTCATATACTTTCAAACAGCAATTTTCTTTAAAGAAGAGGTATATTCGTTGTATAATGCACATCCACTTTTTGGAAAGAAACCTGATATGTGCATGTGTAGTACTTTTGTATTTGGTCATTTATTAGGAGTATTATCCCAGGCTTTTGAACACAATGGTATACTCCTAAAACTACAACACCAAGAGAAAAAGAAAATGGGGTGGGGGAGACAAAATTTAAAGCTTTTTTATTGTTGAAAGTTAAAAAGAGTGTTATTTTTATAAATGAACATCATTTAGATATCATTGTTTCTGATCTCCATGTCTCGCCAAGATAGATCAAGTCCATGATCCCATTCACTCTAAAAAAGTCCAATACTATTGGAGGGTCTTTATATAGATCTTGTTTTGAAAGCTCCAGACAGTCAAGAATGTGTGTGTTCTGGAAATGCTTGGCAGGCAGAACACCTTAAACAAGTTGGAAAAACTTTGTTTCCATTTTTAAAAGTCAAAGTTCGGAGGTGGCCACTCCGGAAACGAGTCAGAATAGTTTGTTTGCATTGAAGGAAAAGAGAACCACCATGTCGTTTAGCCTCATATCAGTGATGAGCAGGAGGAACAGTTGATTGATTTAGATATCTATAGAAATCTAATTTCTTATGCTCATTTTTTCTTTATTTTTAAAGCTATCTTTTTTTATTCAACTTATAACGCGCACCCATAAACTTTGATTTTACTTTTTGTGTTAAAAGTGCGCATTATACTCCGTAATATACGGTAATTATTGTAATTTTTAGTCTATTCTAAAAAATAGTTGATTAAAAGTAATCCCAAATCAAATATAAACATTTTTTAATCATTTAAGTCTCATTCAGAAACTACTCGAGGGCTATTGATAGTGAACTTCGTAATTGTAATCTACGGTCAAGAGACGAAGATAACACTTGGGCTCTTTCATCTCACTCCAAAAATTTCCACATCATACCAACGTAAGGACTTTGGCAGATTTAACGTGAATATGCTCCATTACACACTAGATATTTAGAGGCCCTTGGATTCGAACTCCCGATTCAAAAGAAACAAACCTGGGTACAAGTCCCCGTATTTATTTATTTTTTATTACTTTAATATCTTATTGTGCCACTTTAAATTTAAAGACATTGGCTTAAATATTGCAGTTTATTAATAATAAATTAATGTCACATCGAAGTTGAGAAAATATACTCGTAAAATATTCCGATTAATTCAAGGCATTTGTTTCTAATATGGTACATTACTTAATTTTAGATGTTTTTTTAAAATTTTATTTTAGTTCTTTTATTTTTATTTTTTATTCAATAATCGTATTTCACATAAATTAAGTGAAGTTCAAAAACTAAAGCAAGATATTATGACAATCCTATTGAATATACGCATTGTTTTTATTCAACTTATAAAAACCGTCGGGGAGGGGAACAATATTGTTTTGAATGAATTAGTTTATCTTAAGCAAATGAGAGAGAGAGAGGATTTATTTGTTCTAATATCAAGTTAAATACCAGGGAATATATATTTTATTTTATGTAAGTAAATTCTTTATCCACCTATGTGGAGATCGGGTGTGAAAGAGTAGTCCCAACGTAGCCCATGCGTGTTGTAGAAGGCACCTAAAATGTGTACCCAGTGTCCGGGGATATAGACGTGTACCCTGCCCCAGGGGATCAGTTCTTTAAGTTAGGGAGTTGGGCGTAGGGCTAACAACCCTACCCAGTAAAAACTTTTGTTACGAAATCTCAAGAAGAAAATCAACCCGGTCTGACTTGGCAAAGGTTTAAAGGACTTGAGAGTAGGATTATGGAATATTCGGTCTTTGTACAAAAATAAACAACTTTAAAAGCTAAAAGGCAGGCCAAATATAAGACGTATTTACTGTCTAGAAAAATATCTCCTAGACATAAGAACCAAAAACTGGAGTGCACTAGTAGGAAGAAGGTTGGCTTGGAAAGGGCTTATTGAAAAGGCTAAGGTCCATCCTGGGCTGTCTAGCCGCTGAGGAAGTAAGTAAGGAAAGAAATTCTTTATCAAATGATTGGGTTCCATTTAACGAATATTATTTAATTCTAGATCAGTGATTCCCAAAGTGGTCTATATAGACCCCCAGGGGTATATGATGACCTGCAAGGGATCCACACCAGCAAAAAAATATTTGGGGGCCCACTAGGTGTAAATGGGGGTGTATGATAGTGGTTCTCATTAAACCAAATCATGACTTTAATCTTTTAAAAAAAATTGATCTAGTGGAAACCAGATTTTACGAATTTAGCGTTTACTAACTTTAATTTGTGGTTACTAGGTGATAGCATAAATTTTATTAAAACAAGGACAATTTCAACATTTCTCTCCAAAATTAAACTAAAGAAGTATAATATTGGACGTCGAGAGTTTTCTCAATTTTTCACAGACATTTTACCCTACGTTCAACCTTTAAATGCCCTTACTCAGATTTTGAAACTATGTTTGATATTGCTTTTGTTTGTATAGTAATACATCAGTAGACAATGAGATTTCATATAGTCACTTTGAGAAAAAAAAATACATCATATTACAATAGGAACTGATTAGAATAGGTCCTAACGAAAATCTTAAAATAAAGTTTAGAAACGGATATCAGCAATTTTGGCTTTTAAAAGACATACCTGATATTTGTCTCAAATTATGGAATATCGTGAGAAAGTTTTTAATTGCTTTTCCTCGTGAGAGAGAGTTTTACTGAGTTTACCAATCTCAAAAACAAAAAAAGAAAGGGAAAGAAAAAAAAAAAGAACTGGACACTTACTATCAAAAGGACATTTAGGGTTAAACCAGACTAGATTGATATTAAATGTTGAACATTTGTTATTGAAGCACCAGATTCCTCCCTCTCATTAAAAGCATTTGTTTGTTGTTCAGTTATTTTATGTATTGATTTAATTTTAATTTTAATTCATTAACATGCGCTTCTTAAGTTTTAAACGCTATACTCCATTACAGTTAGAAATTTAATTCCTTTAATGTAGTAGCCCCAACTATCAAAAACACATTTATGTTGATAAATTTGTAAAAATTTAATATTAGGTAAGCAGGGGTCTCTCTACTCGAAACCGAAAAACATGGCAAGGGGTCTATGAGACAAGAAAGTTTGGGAACTGTAGCGTATTGGATATGAAACTCACAGTCAGGCTAGAGATATAAATATGTACAATTTATTTACAAGCACATCTCAAAAAACCATCTTACATCCAGACCACGTTTTTACCTTCTGCCTCCAGCCCGGCAACGCTCAAAAAACCGGTCCTTCTCTAGAGGAGTCTATTCGAAACTTAGGGGAAAGGCATTTTGAGCAGCCTTTCTCCCCTACAATCTCAGGCAGTGCACCATCCGCTCTCCGATTAAGACATCATGTGCTGTCATAATAATAATCGTTGCAGAACCTCTGTTCTAGATGATATTTGTTTTCCTTTTCTGATTTCCATTGATTGAAGTCTTGTTAATATTCTAACGTTAGTCTATCCTATATATATCTTTGAGTACTAAAATATGCAGTTTATAGAATCAACTACAAAACTATAAGTATTTAAATTATATTTTCAAGAACTTGAACATAGTTTGCTTATAGCGTGTATGGTTATTCAGAAATAAAGCATTTAAATATATTTGATGAGGCTTAGCGCAGTGCTTCTCAAACTTTCAATGTTTGCGACCCAATTTCAATCATAATTTTCGTCGCGCCCTTTCCATACAATAATAATGTATTGAATTCAATAATAATGTATTTTGACGTAAAGCTACAATACGACTTTATAAACTATACAAATTATCAATATAAGTATTAAATTTTGCATGTAATTTTATATATGACAAGCCCATGTGGGGGTTTACTAGTAATTATCGAACTTGTTCTTATCTTAGTATTTATGAATTAAAGATCAAATAAATTTTGTACAGTGCTGATACATTTATAAGTATACTATATCATTGTAAATGAGTATTTTTTATTATCTCATGTAAATGTATATTTTGATTCCTTTCAGTAAATCAATAACTCTTTTAAGGTATCCGACTACGTTCGGAACCGTGATTTTAAAAAAGCGCATAAATGGATAATTTTCATGATATTTAATGTCACTTAGATTAGACTACATGCATAAAATTGTTTTAAGAATATTTTGACAAAAAAAATTATTTAAATACAATATTTTGGCAAAAAATTAACTTAGAATAATATTTTTTCCAAATGTTCTCCTTTTGTGAAAAATGCTTCTATTATAATAATATTTTGCCTGTATATAGCTCAGACCTCTCTACAGAGGCTCAACTAGAATTTTTGAAAAATTCACATTACTTTCAGAGTTACCACCCATTGAAATAATTATTGGCGTTTTTTTCTTAAAATTGCTCCCCTCTGTTGTCGTAAAATATGGATAAACCCACTTCTAAGTTATATAATTCAAAAATTCTAGTTGAGCCTCTGTAGAGAGGTCTGAGCTATATGCAGGCAAAATATTATTATAATAGAAGCATTTTTCACAAAAGAAGGACATTTCGAAAAAAAATTATTCTAAGTTAATTTTTTGCCAAAA
>BMAV01011217.1:151696-226465 GCA_019973955.1 Trichonephila inaurata madagascariensis
TAGAATACATGTATAAAATTGTTTTTAGGACATTTCGACAAAAAAAATTATTTTACTACAATATTTCGGCAAAACATAAACTTAAAATAATTTTTTTTTTCAAAATGTTCTTCTTTTGTGAAAAATGCTTCTATTATAATAATATTTTGCCTGCATATAGCTCAGACCTCTCTACAGAGGCTCAACTAGAATTTTTGAAAAATTCACATTACTTTCAGAGTTACCACCCATTGAAATAATTATTGGCGTTTTTTTCTTAAAATTGCTCCCCTCTGTTGTCGTAAAATATGGATAAACCCACTTCTAAGTTATATAATTCAAAAATTCTAGTTGAGCCTCTGTAGAGAGGTCTGAGCTATATGCAGGCAAAATATTATTATAATAGAAGCATTTTTCACAAAAGAAGAACATTTTGAAAAAAAAAAATTATTCTAAGTTAGTTTTTTGCCGAAATATTGTATTAAAATAATTTTTTTTTGTCGAAATGTCCTAAAAACAATTTTATACATGTATTCTAATCTAAGTGACACTAAATATCATGAAAATTATCCATTTATGCGCCTTTTTAAAATCACGGTTCCGAACGTAGTCGGATACCTTAAATCTTTTATTTTTGACTTTTCGATATGCTCGTGCCCCCCTGGTAGGGTTATTATGCTCGCATGGGGGGGGGCGTGCCTCACAGTTTGAGAAACGCTGGCTTAGCGGGGGAAAAATTTTAATTAATTTCGTATGACCACAACACAGTTTTTATCTTACCTACAGTAATTATTTCCCACATCAAGATACCAAAAGACCATCTGCAAAAAAATTTTAAGATTTCATCAATACCTATAGCACTTTATACTGTAAGGTTTATAATAATATAATCATATGGAAAAATAATTAATTTCCTATTAAGATTAAATCGAGTTTTTAAAAAGCATTTTAGTAGCATTAAAATAATATTGTCTCTTCTTTTTTTACATTAATCATATAAGCAGCAAGCATAATCTTGTTATTATCAATCATTTTCTTCTTTTTCTTCCGATGCTATTAATGTAAAATAAAATAAATATTTATATTGAATTTTCAAACTTTAATAAATAAGCGCATTGTAATAGAAGAAAGGGAAAAATAAATTCAAACATGTTGCATAACTCACACGTCACTTTTTGTAGTATACAATTGATTTTCGAGAGATTCTAAGGCCATCCATTTGACAGGTACTCTGCTCTGTAAACAGAAAAATACATCCTGTTAACTACCTTGAATGTTTGAAAATTAAGACAACAAATCGAGTGACAGTTTTTATGCATACAACTAAATTATTCAATACAAAATAATCAGCATTAATTATGTCGAAAGCATGATAAAAAAAGTCGATGAAAAGGCTTTTTAAATTTCTATTAAATACGAAATTACCTAATTGCGAAAACTGACCAAAATTCTTTCAGAGAGTTCTTTTAATTTTCCTTAATATGTAATATTAACGTTTGCTTAAGTTTGCGGTTTCGAACTCGGCTGGAGTCGACAGATTTTCTGAAAGCGAAAATCGTAGGCACACATGTCATATGATTATTTGGCATGTAAAAGATCCCTTGAGTATCAATTTGGCTCTGGTATTGTCGGCAACATTTAGCATCGACGCATGAATTAAAAATTAATTCAAGCGTCTAAATTTGGTTGTGAGGATACCACTAGATGGTGCCACCATGAAATGGCTCTTACATTTAGGGACTTGCCGTGTATACAAAGGCTAACTTGCTAAAATGCAGCCCCATTGGAGGAAAAAACAATTCTTCATCAGAACACTCAGAAATACCATGAGGAGGTTTAATTTATGCGTAAATTACCTTTTGAGTTACTGAATAGTTATCGTAAGCATGGTGTAAAAGGCCTTCGAAAATTTCCTAAATCATTTTTCCAAAATCAAAATTAAATCCAAATATATTTGAAGCCCATATTTTCTTCAAGCGAAAAAATATGTTTACTTTGTTTGAACTATTATATCATCCAAGCTATTTTTTAAATGAAAACTCTAATGTTTTTTAAAGTTTCTGTTTTATTTTTGATCAAACTTTTCGTAGTAATTGTTTCATTTAATGTATACTTATAAATCATTTTTGGGGCACACATTGCACATTGTTCCCTTGTTACATACCTTTGATGTCTTCAGATAAGTGTCTCCCTCGTAGACATCTCTGCTGAGGCCAAAATCGGAAATTTTCAGCACCTTTCCTGACGCCACCAAAACGTTTCTAGCGGCTAAATCGCGATGCACCACCTAAATACAAGATTCAAGGATTTTTATTTACATTTATAACTCATTACAATTTTTGATATGCCTATGAAAAGTTTATATAAATAAATGAAAATGCATACTTAAACAATTAAACTATATTGTGTTATGGAAATTTCAGTGTGTTGGCTTCACTGCCGAAAGAGTCTCGTGGCCAGAAAGATCGTTTGCGGGTCAAGAAGAGATTATTTTTTCAATAATAGAATTGACTTTGGTGACAAACTTTGTCAACAATAATGCGAATGGTGAAAATATTATATGCATCTGGCAAATTCAAAAAAGGTCTACAGTAGGGGTCGGCAACCTTTTAAATGTGGTGTGACAAACCAATCTACCAATAGAATTCAGCGTGCAAAACTGAATGACAATTTTGAAGCAATTCGATTCCCTCAGTAATGCATGCAGAGTTAAAAAATAGAGATCAATATAACATAGATTTACGGTTTTATTATATATTAATTTTATATTGTTCAAAGATATTTCTTAACACAAAAATAAACAGCATAAAATATAACCATTTTTTCAACAAAATAAAATTAAGATTGTACATGTATTATGTATTTTTAAACATATATTTAATGTTGCCTTATTTTAATAAATAAGTATTTTCATTCATTATAGTTCAATAAAAAATAAATAAAAATTTTACTGTGAACCTAGTGCTTGCACTGCTCTACTTTCATATCGCAAATCAGGAGTCTAATAGTGACTTTCAATTAGACACGATATTCTGAGTATTCAGTTGTTAAACAATTTCTTTATGGACTCGAAATATTTTTTTATACGAGAAAAGACTTTACTTAGAGCCAAAAGCGGAAAGCAGAGTACATGCAATTTTCTCTCTTCAAACAGTTAAATACCTCCAACAAGGACATTCAATAATTTACAAAATAGCTGTAAATTTATCATTAGAATAACTTTTGAGATTATTTTGTAATTTCATAAATGATCATGATTCTGAAGATGTTTGTCAAATAAGGTCCTTAAAATATATATGTTTATCAATTCCCATCCACTCAAAAATTAACAAATTTGTAGAGAAGTGCAGAGTACCACTAAGAATTGTAACGCATGCCATAGGTTGCAGATCCCTGGTTTGAAGTGATTATTTAACGAGAAAATTTTAGAAGTGACTATTTAGCCTACATAAGGACAATGCAGAGAAGCAGCATGCATGGAATCAAAGCTTGGCAGCGACTAAGGATTTGCAATGCATCGGCTCATTGACAGAGATAGCGTGGCCATCTCGTAAGTCCAAGGTCGCGGATTTGAGCCCGGATGGAATCGATAGATTTTTTGGTTCCGAAAATCGCAGGCATGTGTATGTCATATGATTATTAAAAGATTCTTTAAGTAGCAATTTGGCTTTGGTACTCTCGGAAAAATTAAATCACAGCAATATTCAGCATCCGACGAGAGCTTAAGTTGAATAAATTCTAATGTCAAAGATTTGGTAGCGGGAGCCACCTTTAGATAATGCCACCAATGAAACAACTCTCACACTTGGGAACTTGCCGTGACTGCGAAGGCATAACTTCCAAAATGCACTTCATTTGGAAAAAAAGAGATTTTTGATGCTATGTGAATTTTGAATTTGTGCAGTTATGGATTTGACGTATGTTGTTTCACAGAAAAAATTACGTATTACTTCGAAAGAATCCATTCCTTAACTAAGTGGATCTTTCCTACGTTTAAAAAAATGGTTGCCCACGTCCGCGTAACAACATATACAAAAATACTTCCACAAATATTTCTAATATAAACTGTATTTAGCATTTATTAATTAAATTATTCCAAGCACAATGCTAGCAACTTTCAAAATTTTTACCTTTTTATTGAAAACATAATGTTTATCAGACATATTCTTATGCATTCTTAGATATATCAAAAGTAATTCATTAAATCTTTAAAATAGTTTTCTAAATAGTTTTTAAAAAAATTAATTTTTTCTGCAGATTTTCTAATATTGTATGGTATTTTTTGTTTAGAGCTATCAAATTAAATAAGTAGTCTTTTTTTAATGTTTTAAAATAATCGCTGATTATTTATAATATTTAGTGTATTTACTATAGAAATCGTAGTACAAAATAAGCAAGATAAAGTAAATTAAAGGCTTTGTACATATACGCAAATAAAACAAATCAAATTCTTCTCAGAGAAGTATTTAAATTCGCATAAAACTAAAAATCAAATTGAATCCTTTTTTTTTTTCATTTAGAGGAGTAGAAAAATATAGGCTATCTAGATAATAAAACTTACAGACCATTACAAGGCGTGACGCAATAGGACATTAATAAACAATCCTTCAAATTTACAATCTTACAAAAACTTTGTAATGTAATGAAAAAGAAATATAAAACAAGAAGGGATTACAAATGCTTTTCTTTCACCTAAACAGCAGCAGATAATTTTAAAATCTATAATTTTGTAGTATCAGAAGTATTTACTTAGTTCTCACAACGTAACAGATGAACTCACGCGTGTTAAAGATGTATTTATAATCAATTCTAAAATATTATCACTAATAACTTTAAATCGCGCGCGCGCGATAGATATATTCAAAAAAAGTGAAAATATTACTAATATTGTTTCTTCATAATTACGAGAGAGGCAAAAGTTAGTACTGTGATAGTGAGCAAGCTAAATATATCTTGTGGAATGTTTTCGAAGGTTAACTGTTGGCGTCATTCTTAAAGTTGTGATTAACAATACAAACACAAACCAGTTGTTTCTCTTAGATAAATAATTGTTTCCAGTTTAGACTTAAGTATAATCTTTGGCAATCTGCCTGAAATTAAAATGCTAAGTCAGTGATCTATTTTGTTGGTAATAGCAGTTAAATTTTTCTTACGCAGGGCTATTGGCTGCCATTTTGAATTCCTATCCTTTTAAATGTTTTGACATTGCTGCAGAAAAAAGTTTATTTTAAACTATTTATACAATATTGCGTCTTTGTACATTTTAATTCGTTTTACAAAGCATATGCACTACGTGCATATTATTAACGTGTTTTTCTGAGGGAGATAGTGATAATATAAAAGAAAATACATTAAAAATATCCCGAAACTTCACAATTATCTATAACTCTATTGTAAGCAGCATATTAAAATTTGCTTTATATGCATTAAATAGGGACTACATAGAAAATATATGTCAGAACCTTGAAGTATAGATAGAAATTGTGAGTGTGTGTGTGGTTTTCCAAACATTTTCTATTTAATTTTTTTCTCCGTCAATGAGAATTCGTTTTCAAGTCAATTTTTGAATCCAAAATACGAGCACCACTTACGTTTCCTCTTTTAAAATATTTCTAAAATAGTGTGTTCTAGTAGGAATTATCATTTGTGACACTAGCTTTTAACATATTTTACTTGCTTCACTTATGAAGGTAGGACACGACTAAGGAAATCTATTAGGGGTCGAGATATAGTGTAAAAGTAGTACTCCTTTAAGGTGTTCAACCATCAATGTAATAGCGCCGAATGGTCGATCAATTCGAAGAAAATAGCCTTCGAAATCCATACTAAGCTTTTATACAATTAAGTTTCCATTTGCTTCAACAATGCAGTAGCATAGGTGGTAATGTACCTACGTAGCACACGGTTAGATAGGGCTTGAGTTGCGCAATCAATTTTTTTTCCAATTAATTTATTTATTTTACAATTAAATAAATTTATTTAAAAAAGGCTTATACAATTATTAAATAATTAAATATTATTATTATAATATATAAATTAAAATAAATTTCTAATATTATGCATATAACAATTACATAAACATAATATAATATAATAAGTAATATTATAATAATATTATATAATTATAATATTTTAATATAATATTGTAATATTATAATAAAATATATAATATATTATATTATAATATATTCATATAATATTATATAATAATATATTCATATAATATAATAATATATTCATAAAATACTGTATAACTATTTATATAATTATAGTAATTGTTTCACTTTCTAAAGTACAAAACATATAAATTATCATTAAGGCTGTTTTCGCCATGTATACGATAATGTGGACTTACCGCGGAGCACATTTTCGGACAGAAAAAATGCCTCAATTTTTATAAAAATATGCGACTTTGTAACTCATACATTTGTTCACAATATAGTGTTTTTAAATTTTCATAATATTTTATAAATAATCAGTTTTTCCTTCTAACGTGTAAAAGGATAGATCATTTAGCATTACGTTATAGGAAAAAAAACGAGAAACACATTTTATAAAAAAAATGTGGCAACTCGGATAAAAATGAATAGTATGATAAAATAAGGGATTCTCTACAAGATAGGGAAGCCAGAATATAATATTAATGTTTGAGTACTTTTATATCTGAAAAAATATTATAAATTTGGGTCTTATTCTTTAACATTAGCCGAAGATAGCCTTAACTACTTAATACGTTTTCTTTCAATAAATTTATTTAATTGTAAAAGTAATTAAATGAATGGGGAGGGGAGGAAGCAAGTTAGAACGACTCGAATCCTATCCGCCCGCGTAATACGCAGGTATGTTATTCCCTTTGTTACTGCATGGCTGAGGCAACATGAAACTTATTAAATATGAATTTCAAAGGCTATTTCTCCGAATCGATCGTTCATTCGGCGCTATTACATTGAGGGTTGAACAACCTAAAGAAGTTCTTCTATTATACACGAAGTTTCGTCCTCAAATAAATTTCCTTAATCGTGCCCTCCCCTTGTGAGATTTATGTATTCAATGGCAGTGTAACTTTCACCCCTCTGCTATTCGATCCAAAACGGCAAATAATATTTCAAAGGAAATTGTTTTTCTTTTCACTTACTTTTTTTCCTTGGTTGTTCATTTCAGAGATTACATCTAAGCGAAAGTCATAAAAAGTACATTCAAATATTAAAGATAATAAATGTACCTTCAATTTCCTTTAAAATTATTGCTATTTTAATGGTCAAGAGGTATGTGTGTTAATCACAGGACGATCATCAACTAATGTGATTAGAAGAGACAATATACACATAATTAATAAAATTGGTGATGTAATATGTACATATGTAATGAAATCGATGATGCAATACGCGCATTTGTAAGAATATTGATATAACATATTTTGATAGTGGTATGATATAATATCAGGTGGTGATAATCGGTTTCAAATTATGGCACTGAGTTTTCTTGAAATATAATTCACCAAACATATAAAATATCGAGTAAGCCATCTATTAAATAATTTTTAATTTACATGCTATTATGGCAGCCATTTGTGTGTTGCTTTCTTATTAAATTAATTTTTTTTTTTTTTTGTAAATTTTTACTAATAACATGTATTTGAGGAACTCTTTTATATATTTTATAAAAAAAGGCATAAAGACAAGTTTAAGTGTATACAAGCTGTGTTGAAGGCATATCCGACTATAAAGTTTTCTTACTTAAATAAATGTATAGCGAGAACAATCATTTAATATAAAAATGCACCTTATTGCACAATTTTTTCCGGTACTCAGAAGCTGTCAGCCCCCAGCATACCTCCATTGACTTTGAGGGTGTGAAGTGAGTGTGATCTTTTAATTTTGTGTTAGTGTTACCTCCCTAAATTTTGGGCAGAGCTTGGAAAATTCTAGGCACCTGATTTCCTCTTAGAGGAGATACGATGCAAAAGGTTGCATATTAGTTGTGTGCCGTCTCAAAAAGAAGTGTTCAAGCTATGCGTCCTGCAGCCGCAGAATCATTGGGTACAGTGGGGGACAGATTTTGAATAAGATTAGTGTTAGATTATTGTATTCGAATGCGAGTCATTTATGAGAAATAATTTCTTACGAATACAGATCGAATATTTTTGGAATGCACCTCTCGAATTCAGGAATAAGATAAGTCCTTTAAAAGAATCTACAATAAAAGTGTGACAGTTCTATCCACGTTCTTTCAAATACTAATCCTCTTGGGCGAATATACTGGGTCTTTAAAAATTATTCTATTATAAACCTTCCCCCGAAGAAGAGGATGTGCGAATATGTAAATTAAGACTTGTATATAAAGATTAAAGTGTTTCAAGTTAGAAGGAAAGAGGTTAGATTGATATCGGATAACAGTGATGAAAACTGAACGTGAACTGAGGCTTGAATACTTTGTAGTGAATTAATGTAATATTAAAGTTGGCGATTTGGTCAACTATAGATTAAATGGGCTCAATTCATGTGACGTCATAGTCACATGATAGTGAAAGCCACGTGATTCTAGCCAATCAATTCAAAAACTCAGGTGATGTCATAGCCACACGATAAAAACTATCTAGTGTTTCCAGCTAATCAGTTCACGCGCTTCGGTGTTGCCAAGTTCTGATTTTCGCAGAAACTTTCTCTTAAAAAGTACATATGTATACAAAATGCATTTATTTAGAAGTATAAGCATAAAATACGATTTTTTTAAACATCTTTATCCAAATATGAAATATGAAATTTTATCTTAAGTTTTACAAATAGAGCAACAAGTACATTTAGTTTAATGTTTTTTTTTAATTCAATGGAGAACACGTGTTTGTTTTTATCATGTGACGTCATGAATTGAGCCCATTGGATTAAGTCGCTTGAAATTGGAAGGCGTTACGCCTGAACGTAAGTGATCCTATTAATTAAGTCTTCTCGTGTCTTGTCTACCTCGCTATTGCTTTCCATATTTAGTATTTGGGTGCATCTTTTAACTTGGTCAATAGAATTTGTGCTGTTGTTCATAATAGTAAATAAATAGAAGTTATTTTATTTATTTATTTATTTTTTTTTTGAATATGGTTAATCTTCCTTCCACCTCTCCCACACTAATGGACGTGGCGGGTTGACCATTACAAAATGTTTTCTGTGTATTAACTTTAACGCTATTGTAAGCTATAAAATCACAAAAATTTCAATACAATATCCTTCATCACAAAAGGGAAGGACGTAAATTTCCTTTTAAAGGTTTGTGTAAAATGTTAACAGTTATATTAATTTAAATATTACCTTCATGCTGGCGAGGTAGTTCATCCCCTTGGCGACTTGTAGGGTGAATGCGATCAGCTCCAATAAATTCACGTCGGAATTGCTGACTTTTAATTTTCGCAAATACGTTATGAGGGAACCATGTTCGGCATATTCCATGATGATATACAGCTGTCCATCTGAAAATTAGATATGCTGTTATTGATAGGCTAAATATATCGTGAAATGAAATCTCTGATATATAATTGTAACATAAAACTGGTGGTAGATAAATGTAGCAAATTATTTTATATATGTTTACCAGCCATTTTGAATTCGTTATCATAGTGCGATTCCTGAAAAATTTATACACATCTTTTTAAATTCCGATTATTGTGTTGATTGAAATGCACAAAATGTGGAAATGTTGGTGAAATTGTCGAATCGGCCCCTTCTCCGCCAAATTTTGAAAAATCGCCAATTTGGTGCGTTTTATCGTGTTGTGTTTTGGAGTAGCAACCTCCCAATTTGGCGATTTTGACCCTTCATCAATTTGGCGAGAAAACACTTGGCAGGATAAGCGGCCGATACGGCAATCCAACCGAAATGTTTGTATTATGAACAATTATAGAACGATATCAATAAGAAACAATCAAGAAAAATGAACATTAATAAAGTTTTTCGTGCCATTTTGTAACGATTTGCGACCTGTTAGCAAAAAGTATTTCGATATTTAAGCAGAAAATTCCATTTTCCGTTAAAAGAGTAGCAAAAACTTTCGAAAAGAAAATAAAGTCATGAAACTACTTACTGTCATCGGTCGATGCTCCTAAGAGACGAATAACATTAGGATGTGAAATCTCTTTCAGTAGATTTAACTCCGAAATCAAATCTCGTTTTTCAGATGGGCAGCTGCCGTCTTGGAGAAAGACAAAAATCATTATACATATGAAATTTTAAACAAAAAATGCAATTCAAGTAAATTATTCTAATTTTGCTATTTTCAAATTTTCAGTTCATTGTTAATGGTTTTAATAATACTTAATATAAGAATATATTATACAATAATATATTTCAATCTTCAGAATTAAACTGTTGTCTTTAAAAAGCTTTCAACTTTTTGCCGAATATTTTTTTATAGATATATTTTTTTAAAAAAATGGAATTTTGTGTTTATTATTTCTTGTAGTTGACTCATTTTGATAAGCCCAGTATCGGCTAATGTATTTATTTTCAAAGGAATTATAATTCATAAAGTGACATTACCATGAAATACCTTAAGATACTTATTTGAACTCGTAAATACTGAAAATAAAATAATTTTCCATGACTAATATTGACATATAAAGAGCATTTTTTCCGTCATGGCAATATAATTTGGCACCTTCTTTTGTCTTGGTAATATGTCTAGGAGCAGTTGTTCTCAAGCTTGGCTCGGCTTCTTTCCTAGTAATAATATTTAAAGTCTAGTTGAGCGGAAAGGATTTGTGCCGAAATGATTCAATGAAGAATGAATGGTATGGTTATAAAGGAATATAAAGTGTGGTTATAATAAAAATATAAAGTGTATTACGTGTCACTATTTATTTGTCTATATCTCTCTAATATTACTTTCTAATAATGGAACTTAATTTCCGAAATTATAGTATAGCGACAACACAAATTTCTATACTTACATATTGTCTTAACCGTATTGGCGACATTACATCAAACGAAGCACATGGTTATCAATTCAGCACATACGATGCATGTGAAATCGGGGTTGCCAACTTGTTGAGTTATCTTGAACGTTGTCATTGTTGTGAAAGTACGTAAGTACCCAAATTTCTTTTAAAGTTCTTATTCGATTTTAGTTTAGTTCATATAAAATAAAATGTTTCAATGTCTTTTGATGTGAATTGACTGATTTTTATACAATCGAGAATCTTAAAAGTTTGACTAAAATTGGAATAAAATAATTCAATAATACGCACTTGTGAAAATGTACCATTTTAATCTCAAGGATATCACATTATTTCGTTTTAATTTTGCTAACTCCTTGGCATGTTTTGGGATTTGATTTTTATTTACATCGCACTGTGAATTGCAACACGAAGGCACTGGCGACGGATCTCAGAATTTTGAACCACTATCAGGTGTCGAGAATGACGCCTGAGTTGACACCCTCTTCGCCAAACTTCCCCACCAATTAACTCCACAGCAACAGGAGGACTTCGAGTCTCAGCAGATTTAGTAAATATTTATATAAAGCATTTATATATTCAAAGTTCCGCCCATCCGACATAGTGGTTAGTGACGCTGACTACGATGCCGTAGGGCCTGGGTTCGAATAGCGGAGAAGGCATAGATGTGTGTAAATGTATAGTGCCTTCGCGGCATGGGGGTATTCTGAAATAGCCGCCGAGTCGCAAGTTCTCTCGTGAGGTTGGTGGATGGGGAAGAGAGATGGGAGGCCTCTTACCACCTCCAGGGTGTTCTCCCTCAAAATTGGGGTTGGAACCGAGCCAAATCGTGGTGTCGCCAGTATTGTGCTCAAAGCTATGAATAATGACACGCGTACAACTAGCCCCTCGCCACGATGAGTTTCTTGGGTCTTGATTTGATGTTACTCTCAATCAGGAAGCATAAGTAACCACTACAACAATATACCCAGTCACGAGAGCTTTAATTCAAATATATCTGCTATTTTTTCATATAAGGGATAAAAGAATCAAATAAATATCGCTGGATTACTATTATTATTGTCAAAAATATTACGATAAAAACTTACTGACATTGTACTGATTTTTGGTTCCTTTGAAAAATAAAATTTTCTTCTGATTGTACTTTATGAAAGGAAAGTACTAAAATGATTACATTTATTATGAATAGTACATCTATGATTAATATTATTGCGCTGACTAGCTTGCTCCTATATTTATGAGCAATGTCATAAAAAGAAACCTTGTATCGCATTCCGAAGTACTGAACTGTCATTTCTTGTGCACTATATCATTAATACAGGCGACCGTCTCGACTACATATAAATCGATAGGCTGGTAGACAGTTATGACTCGTTCTCACTAGGATCTTTGCCAACGAGTGAAAAAAAAACACATTTTGACATTGGTACAAAAATAAAGTTCTTATAAGTTTCCGGGGATAGTTTGATAATATCATTAGAAAGCGCGTAAAACTATTTTTATAATGTATTGATTGTAAACTGGATCAGTTTGTATTAATCAAATGTTACGATAAATACCAAAATATTCATGCAAATAATTTCATTTTCTTTTTTATTTATTATGATTTATTGATTTTTTTAACTCTCTAAGCGGTCTGCACTTAAAGTCTTGCCATTCTGAAGATGCTTCAAAAATGCACCGCGCATATTTTTTTGCTTTCAGGTGGGGTTCTCAAAAGCGGTGGAGCTGTATTGTTAAGGATGCGGCTCGGCCGCTTTTGGGAATCTTGCTTGAAGGCAGAAAATGCATCTTTGGGGGGAATGGTGGAAATTTACGTGCAGACTGCTTGGAGGGTTAATTAGCAATTTTCTCGGAACATACTCGAAGCCACTATTGGTGACGAAACCTCGTAATTTTGAATCACATTTAAGAAATGTGAACGACGCTTAGGCTGGCAATACATTGTCCGAACTTCCCCTACGAGAGGAACTTAAGCCTCGACAGATAAAATACATAATGTAAAAAATTTTCAGATGTTTTTTTAAAAATATCTGCAATCTAATTTGCTTTTCATTTATCTTTAACAACTTACAGGCCTAGCCGCCTAGACAATATAGTGGCTAGTGATGCTGACTGCTGGGCCGTAAGCGAGGAAGAGGCATGGATGTTTGCAATTGGTACACGCCTGTGCGACCTCGGGTAGTCTAAATATTCAGCGAGTCTAAAAGTCCGCTTGAAAGGTTGGTGGTAGAGGAAGAGAGATGGGAAGCTGGGGTGTTCTTCCTCAAAACTGGGGTGGAATGGAGCCAAACCTTACTGTCACCTGCATGGTGTTCAAAGCTGCGGCTAATGACAGACGTAATCTAGCCCCTTACCACGATGAACTTAGAGGGTCTCGATCTGACAATCTTTATCGAGGGGCAATAGAATCAGCAACACTTACAGGGCCACCCATCCGGTATAGTGATTAGTGACCCTGACTGCTGTGCCTCAGGGCATGGGTTCGAATCCCGGAGAAGGCATGGATGATTGTAAATGTATAATGCTTTTGTGGTGAGGGGAGGGATAGTCTAACTAGCCATTGAGCCACAAGACCTCTTGTGAGATTGGAGGAAGGAGAAGGGAGAAGGTCTCTTACCACCCCCAGGGTGTTCTCCCTCTAAATTGGGGGTGAAACCGAGCCAAATCTTACTGTCACCTGCATGTAAGGCTGCGGCTAACGACAAACGTACTGCTAGCCCCTTGCCGCGATGAATTTCGTGGACCTTGATCTGATGTTACTATCTATCAGGCGGCATAAGCAACAACACTTATGGGAAAATGAACTTGCTAGGAGGAAGTACCTATTAGTACGTAAATCTTTACTTAAGGCCGCTTAGATGTAAAATAAATAAAAATCATAAGAAAAATACATAAGGTGTTTTTTTTTTATCAATGTGTAGCTTTGTCAGTTATCTGTTTTTATTTGTCCATATAAAGTTTATCATCGCACAATTTAATATATTTACCGAAAAAGACAAAATATTTGAGAAAACGGAGTTATACATAATTACATTGCACAATTAAAGTAAAGTAATAAAAAATTACAGCTTACGAATGTTTATTTTTTGCGCCTATTGATTTGACTGGTTATTTTTTCTTTCCTAAGCGTTCTTGCTTATTTAATTGCGTTCGCCATACGTTTTGAATTGACACTGCGTATAAAAATTGCAGATAAGGTTATAATTAGAAGCGACAATCATTAATTTTAAAATGGCGAAAATTTTCCCCTTAGTCGTGTAATACAATTTTATTCCCCCCTTCTTTATATTAAAGATTCAACAATAATGATACTTGGAAAATTAATAAAAAAGTTTTATTTATTTTGTAAATTTTTATCCTTTGCTTATCAATTTAGATGAATTTTCTAATGCTTACAATTTTAGGGGAATCGAGGAAAAATAAATTTTGGATTCCACATTACCTTTGATTATAAGAAATTTAAAACGCACTATACCTTTCAGCATTTTGACTGCCACTGTCGTCGTTCCTGAAATATTTGCAATATTCTTTGCTGTTCCCTTCATGACTTTGCCGAATTCTCCCTCTCCTATGACCTCTTCTAATTTCAGCTGATCCCTGGGAAATTCCATTTTTGCTTCTTGCTAATGATAGAAAAAGAATACTTACATTAATACTATTGTATAATTCAAATATTATTTGGTATTGAGCAGCAATGTGTTGTAAAAGTTTGTTAATCCTTTCGCGGGTCTTAGGAAGAGATTATTTCCCATCTACATGATTTTTGAAAACACACCTGTGGGAAGCGCAAAACCCATCATAATACATTGGCCTTGCTATTATATCGACGGGAAGACTAATTCACGCTTCAGTTTTGTGCTACTGCACGCACGTAATCCAACGATTATGACATCTGTAAATCAGACAAAAAAAAAAGATGGTGCTAAAGAAGAAGTACCTTGTCCAAAAGCTGTCGCTGTAAATAATGATGTCATGGAAGGGGTTAATCACTTCGATGAGTGAAAAGAAAGGTACCAAATATTTTATTTTCTTATTGATCTTTTCATCACAACTAGAGTTTCATATTGTTGCAAGTGAACGAAAGAAACAGAAGTTTAGACCAACTAACATTCCGTACTGCAATAGCTCGTCAGCTAATAGACGGATATTCCTCAAGAAGGAAAAGACGTCCTGCTAGCTTCCAAGCAAAGAAGTGTGTAGTTCCGGGTGATGTGCTCTTAACCAGTATAGAAAATCATACTCCAAAGATGGTTTCAGACAATAGACGATGTAGGAAATGTAACAGAAAGAGACAAGATAAAAGGACACGCTTCCTGTTTGCAGAATGTGATGTCCCCTTGTGTATTGCAACATACGTCTCATCTTTTGATGATAAATAATCACCATTAAATTTAATTTTATTTATGATGGTGAATGGTTTCTAGGAAGTATTCTTCCCACACACCTAAAATTTTAAATGCAAATATGAAATTCGTCAAAATAAAATATAGTTCCTTAAATTCTATTGTTTAATTGTTAATAAAAGTAAAGGAACTGAGGAAAGTTCGAAAGAAAAGTAAATGACCCCTGAAAGGGTTAATGCAAAAAAAAATTTTTACATGAATTAAAATTATAACAGTAGTTATTATTATTCACTAATAAATATTATTTTTTGTTTTTATTCTTATTTAATTTGTTCTTCATCGTCAATAATCAATCTTGGGGGATGCAATAATCTACCTTCTGAGCTGCCTTTTAATCAGGCTGCAAAACGTAGGCTTCAGTGTAGTATTTCAAGCACACTGGTGAGGACATTACTTTGGGATTCAACAGTTCAAACATGATATAGAAAGTGCAATTCAGGGGTTTCAAACTAGTGGCCTGGCCAATATATTCCCCCAGAATAATACATAAAATTTTTTAAAAAAATTCTCCCGAAATTGGAAAGATAGCAGCAAAAAAGGGATGTCAAGTGTCAGGATAACAATGTTAATTTCTTTGTTCATTTATTTCTGTTTATTATAATGTATTATTCGAAAAATAAATTTACGTTTCTTCGAATATGGGTTTTTTGCGGCACGCCTAGAACTAAATCTTGTTTGCTTGGCCCGAGTTAGCTTTTGAATTTGACACCCCTGGTGTAAATGATCTGTGTAGTCGTGTACTGCACATTTCCTTAGCTTTCTTTCTATTTCAAGGGATTCATATAAAATAATCCATATAAGCAAAGTTAATATTTATTATTTGTGCGATTAGCCTCAAAACATTATTTGTGCAAACTTTTAGCATCCTAAATTGATTGTTGAAAACGAAATTGTAAAATAAAAGTTAAAATAATAATTTTAAAAAATGTGTCTGAAAATTAGTATTTTCTTTTTAGGAGGGAATTCAGCTGCTTCACTTATCAACTGAGATGACGTCACTGTTTGTAAGTGACTTACTGAAAATCGTTCATTAGAGCAATAACGTTCAATAACATGAACAATAAATTCCACCGATATCGATTTACGACACCGAATATTAATTAGGGAACAACAACTACATCCTACTAATTGATTTTTTTTCAGATCAATTGGTACTTTAGCTCAAACATTTTCTATAGACAGAATTTTTCCCCCTTAGCAAAAGAACCCTTCAGAAAATATGAATATTGCTTAACCGAGAAATTCTGAACACTTTTACTAGGAAATCAGTTTATTTTCTTTTATTATGGCTAAATTATTCTATTCATGATATTTTATCATGAATCTCTTAATTAATATTTTGAACATATATTTTTGAGGAATCTCCCTCTCAATGCTCTTCTAACCCAAATTTTAACTTGAACTAATTAATTCTAAAATTATGAGATAAAGAACGTTTCATTGATAGATGTATGTATTTCAAAAACTACATAGAGTAAATAATAATATATTAACAAAATACAATTATCGGTTCTGCAGAAGATATTTTTATAGATATATTAGTGATGCAAAGGGCTTAATTTATGTGACGTCATAATCGCATAATAGCTGTAATTACGTGTTTCTAGCCAATTAATCCATAAATTCATGTGACGTCACAGTCTTGTGATAAATGTAATCATGTGTTTCCAGCCACCTAGTTCATGCATTTCCCTGTTGTCAACTTTTGCTTCTTACAAAAACTTTCTTTTAAAAGTACGAATTTGGCATCATCAATAACGCACATTGGTAAACAAATTACATTGATTTCAGAAAAAAACATATTTTATAATATTTTTTTTAGTTTTGAAAAACCTTTTAAATAATCTTAACATATTAACCTAATTATTAAATATCGAAATTTAAGTTAATTTAGAATTAGAACAAAATGTATACAAGTATAAAGTCAGTTTTGAATAAAATGAAGAAGACGTAATTGCATTTATCATGTGACCGTCATAAATGTAGTCCATTAGATTCACAAAAGACACGATTTTTACAAAATGTCACAAATCCCAAAATATTACACTAAAAATAGATACTCTCAGGTGAAGAATCTAAAACAATTACAGGGCGTGTCCGGAAACTGAGTGCCATTCTGGAAAAAACTCGCATAATTTTTTTTCGAAACAAAATTTATTTTTACGTGAAAGGTGAATTGGTGAATGACTCGATAAATGGTAAAATTACACAGCCTATTTTCCGAAACTACCTTCCGTATTTGTAACCGTTGAGAAACTATCCCTAAGAAGCTCTGATTTCCACAGGGCCGTAATCTTTATCTACTCTAAATCTTTTTCGAAGCTTAACTTCGAAATTACCACTGTAATTCACAAAAAAAAATTTAAAAAGAGAGATCATTCTTAAAAGACTTTCCTCATAAAATTTCTCTTTAGTGGATATCGACTCTTCATTGCCGGCACATTGCTGGGAATGAGCATTCTGACTTTCTTGCTGAGAAAGGAGCACTTGTGATCCAAAGACCCTCGAGAATTTCAACCATTAATTCCTTAAGGTATCCGACTACGTTCAGAACCGTGATTTTGCAAAAGGGTGTAAATGGATAATATTTATGATATTTAGTCTCACTTAGATTAGAAAAATGTACATAAAATCGTTTTAAGAATAGTATTACAATAGAAAATTATTTAAGTACAATATTTTGACAAAAAAGGAACATAGAATGATCCATTTTCAAAATATTCTCCTTTTGTGAAAAATTCTTTTATTATAATAATATTTTGCCTGTATATAGCTCAGATCTCTGTACAGAGGCTCATCTAGAATTTTTGAAATATATAACTTAGAAGTGGGTTTATCCATATTTTACGACAACAGAGGGGATTAATTTTAAGAAAAAAACGCCGATAATTATTTAAATGGGTGGCAACTCTGAAAATAATGTGAATTTTTCAAAAATCCTAGTTCAGACTCTCTGGAGAAGTCTTTACTTTATATAAGCACACACACACACACAATATTGTTATTTTAGAAGGATTTTTTATAAAAGAAGATTTTGAAAAAAGATTATTCTAAGTTAATTTTTTGCGAAAATATTGTATTTAAATAATTTTTTTGCCAAAATCTCCTTAAAACAATTTTATACATGTATTCCAATCTAAGTGACAGTAAATATCATGAAAATTATTCATTTATGCGCTTTTTTAAAATCACGGTTCCGAACGTAGTCGGATACCTTAAGGCGTTTTACTAATATGGCAAGATATGAGCAATCCTGAACGAGAACCTGTCCTGGTTGAACCTAGGACGGGTTTTCGAAAAGGGTTCTAGAAAATCTGCTGTAGATCATTTTAGACATTTGACACGGCATGACTATCTGAGATTTTATCTCTACAGAATCGGTATCGCTGACTCACCGGACTGTACTCTGTGGGACTGTGGTCAGCCTATGACCGATGAATATTTGGATGTGTGCTCTGCACTAATACGTCTTAATTCTATTATCGAAAAATATTGGAGAGCATGCACTAATGGCATAGGTTCTATTGTAGTGTGTGGCATTTGTAAAATAAACCTTCCTTACTTACCAGAATACTCTGGTGCACTGGACATTCAACGGCCCCTCTTGCTACTAGGAAAGTGGAAGTGTTCAGTGGCGTCGTAATGCTAGGAAGCTCGTCATCTTTGGAGTGGGCTATCCAACGGCGGTAGGTCAAGACTCCAGCGGTGATTACCAGACCACTCACTATTAGCGAGACCACTACTATCATGGTAATACACTGAGAACCACATCCTCCCCAGTCTGTAAATAAATGAAAAACCGTTTGAATTTCTTTCAGGGGAAGAAAGTATGAGGTGTATTATGCGAGTGTCTTTCAAAAAAAATTTAGGGGAAAGCAATAAAATTACAAAAAGTTAACACTTTCAGCAACCGCTTAGAGAATTAAATCAGTTGCCATTTGTAAAATCAATTAGCTGAATGTAGCAAGTAATAATTTCTAAAGATAAGACCCCTTCTTAATTTCTATTAAGAGCAGTAAACTCTTCACTGCTGTTAAAGCACACGGTAAAACTTCTGAATGTTCTTTATAAAACAAAGTAATATTCATTTTAAAATATTAGTTTTTAATCAAATGCCATAAAAAACACAAGTCATTTTTAGAAGAAATTTTCATTAATTAATTAATTTTGCCAAATGCTTAATGTGTTGTTTTCACAATTCTATGTTTAACTCAAAAAAAAATTTTGATTTAAGAATTTGAGCATTTTTTTTTTTTTTGGGGTTTTTTTAAGGGACAGTAGAATACAACTTACACGTTTGGGAAAACTTCAATATTATTATGACAGAGAATTAATTATGAGTGAAATTATATGAATTGTGAAAATTTGTTATGATTTGTGTATATCAAATGAAATGACACATAAGGCAATGCGATCTTTCAAAGTAACAGGGAGTTTGTAAAGGTCTACCAGACGTATCTAAGGGTGTGGAAGTGACGGGTGGAAGACTAGGCATATTCAGAATAACTCAATTTATTCTCAGTACCCACAACAACACAAATTCATTTAATCAAAGTTAAGAGATGCACCCAAATATCAAATATGTGAAGCAATTAACGAGGTATGCGAGATATAAAAAGAGTTTAAATAATTAGATCACTTAGTCTAGTCACTAGCTTCTACTTCTTAGGTACCCACCAGATCTTCAACTTTAATATTTACAATAATCAGCTATTAAATACCCCGACGCCTCTCTGCACGTTTAATTAATCACTGCTCACTATCAGCAGTCTAACCTATCTCTCTCTTAACCTGAAAGTTTAAACTTTATATACAAGTCTTAATTTGCATGATCAAATCTTCTTCTTCGGGAGGAAGCTTTATAATATAATAATTTTTAAAGACCCATTATTTTCCAAGAGGATTAGTTTTTAAAGGAAACCCGGATAGACCTGTCACAAGATGAGCTCAAAGCCCTCAAGTGCGCGAAATGGGGAAGTTGAGGGAGTAGCTGCCAGCTCATGTGTCGTTCTGGTTACTTGACCGTGGCTCAAAATTACGAGGTCCATCGTTGATTACAGTGATACTTAGCGGACTATGTAAACAATCAATTAACTAATCGAAGCAATACAAGGTCTAAAAAGGACGAGCTTCACATAACTGTACCACAGTCAAGTAAAGAGGACAACACCCAATCTGTTGTTCTACTCTTAAGATATCCGACTACGTTCGGAACCGTGAGTTTAAAAAAGCGCATAAATGGATAATTTTCAGGATATTTAGTGTCACTTAGATTAAAATATATGTATAAAATAGTTTTAAGGACAGTTTGACAAAAAATTATTTAAATACATTATTTCGGCAAAAAATTAAGAGTAACCTTTTGTGAAAAATGTTCTCCTTTTGTGAAAAATGCTTCTATTATAATAATATTTTGCCTGTATATAGCTCAGACCTTTGTACAGAGGCTCAACTATAAATTTTGAAAAATTCACATTATTTTCAGAGTTACAACCTTTTGAAATAATTATCGGCGTTTTTTTTCTTAAAATTTCTCCCCTCTGTTGTCATAGAACATGGATAAATCCACTTCTAAGTTATGTATTTCAAAAATTCTAGTTGAGCCTCTGTACAGAGGTCTGAGCTATATACAGGAAAAATATTACTATAATAGAAGCATTTTTCAAAAAAAAATATTTTGAAAATGTGTCATTCTATATGTTTATTTTTTGTTAAAATAGTTTACTTAAATAATTTTTTATTGTAATACTATTCTTAAGACAATTTTATATACATTTTCTAATCTAAGTGACACTAAATATAAATATTATCCATTTATACGCTTTTTCAAAATCACGGTTCCGAAAGTAGTCGGATACCTTAAACTTTTCACACTATACGAGCAGGAAGACTTTGAGCCTTGATGGATTGAACGTGCATCAGCCTCGATGCATAATAGACCTTCAATGGCACCGGAACTAGAATTCCGATATCGAAAAAGAGACACCGGACTCAAATTCACGCACATGATACCCTAGTTACTCGCTCACTCATATACTTTCGAAAGTCTATTGCAAAATATATTATCAGCAAGTGAACAATTTTCGCTTTCTCGTTTTTGAAGGAAACAGTGTAAAAAAAAAATGTATTAATTATTGATAGTTCATTAAGATAAATTTGTAACAATTTTTTTTTTAAAATTTATCCTTTGTCATATAGCTTATAACATTATTAATTTAGTCTACAGGAAGATTATGTTTAATTACAGAGATGCCAAATATGTATGAATGTTTTGCTCTTTTTATAGAACCCTTCTCCCGAAAATTGCATTTACTGCTTAAGGTATTCGACTACGTTCTGAACCGTGATTTTGCAAAAGCGTATAAATGGATAATATTTATGATATTTAGTGTCACTTGGATTAGAAAATGTATATAAAATTGTCTTAAGAATAGTAATACAATAAAAAATAATTTAAGTACAATATTTTGACAAAAAATAAACATATAGAATGACACATTTTCAAAATATTCTCCTTCTGTGAAAATTGCTTCTATATTATAATAATATTTTGTCTGTATGTACCTTAGACCTCTGTACAGAGGCTCAACTAGAATTTGTGAAATATATAACGTAGAAGTGGGTTTATCCATGTTTTACGACAACAGAGGGGAGAAATTTTAAGAAAAAAACGCCGATAATTATTTCAAAAGGTTGTAACTCTGAAAATAATCTGAATTTTTCAAAAATCATAGTTGAGCCTCTGTACAGAGGTCTGAGCTATAGACAGGCAAAATATTATTATAATAGAAGTATTTTTCGCAAAAGGAGAACATTTTGAGAAAAGGTTATTCTAAGTTAATTTTTTGCCAAAATATTGTATTTAAATAATTTTTTTTGTCAAAATGTCCTTAAAACAATTTTATACATATATTGTAATCTAAGTGACACTAAATATCATTAAAATTATCCATTTATGCACTTTTTTAAAATCACGGTTCCGAACGTAGTCGGATACCTTAAAAAACATTCTATGGACTTTCGGCTCAGCTAACTGATGTTTGATAAAACATTATCAAATGTTACTAGTGGATTTACAGGATTTATTTTTTAATCCGTTGTAAATTAAGACGTTGAATGTGAAGATTTTTCTTTTTTCTTATCAAATACATATTTTTCGCAATTACCTACAATAAATATACTTATTTAATAAAAAAAATTTTGAAATATTACTTAATAATATCTATTAAATTGAATGTTTAACACGTTTCTAAGGCTCACGTCATAATTCATGTTGAATGTTCATAAAGGAACATTAAACAAACAATAAAATAATTTAATCGGAACGTTACGGCTACACAATACTCTTTTTGAAAAAAAATGTTTTGGAGACAGCAGCAGTAAATATAATTTCTTTTATATTTAGATTATATTATTAAGTTGATTCTGAACGTAAGAAGTCAGTTTGACCAACCATTATTTTATAATTTCAAAAAATTAAGAATTTTTGAAGTGTTTTCCAACTCTTATAAAATGCTCAATGTAAAATTTTTTAGTCATTTTAATTTATTTACGTTTCTTAGGTTATAGCAAACAAAAGTTAGTATGGATTTGAAAATCTGTTCCCTTGTTGATTTTTAATAATTATTTTTCTACCTAAACCTAGAAAAAACACGAAAATTTTTGAAATATTAATTTTAGCACTTTTTTAAAAAAAAAATAACTAGAAATCTCAGCCTTAAATCCATACTAACTTTTATAGAACATATGTTTAGGAGTATATACAAAAAAAAATGCCAAGACTTTATTTTTAACAGAAAAAAACCCCTTAGGGATTAGAAAAACTTATATCTTCTCAAAATTAGAAGTTCGAGAAAAACGCATTTAAAATGTGTAAAGGTATAAAACAATAACTAATTATGCGTGTACTGCTCTAACTTTTAATATGTTATTTCTCAACGAATGTGTTCTACATTAAAGCACAACTTTAATTAAATATACCTGAAAGCATTTTTTTAATTCAAAATATATTTTTGCATAATATTGATAGCATTCGTTATGACAACAGACTATTCAGCTTAATCTTAACCTATATTTCCACAAAAGTTTTTAAACACAAATCCTTTACGTACGCGATAATAATGATACTAACTTAAGCTAAAAATCGCCAGGTTTGTACATAAAATTAAATTTTTTTCATTTTTAAATTGGGCTGGATTAACAAGTTTGAGTTTTTGTTAAGAAACTTTAAAAGTTAAAATATAGTACTACAATCTGTGTTTTCTATAACGTAGTTTGGTACACAATGGAAATATTCAGCTTTATCTGCAATACTTGAATTCAGAATACTTATATTTGGAAGTCTAATCGCAGTATCAGCTGAGGTCTGATTTTCAGATACATCATTTTCAGTAGTATTCCGTCTCTTCGAAATATTGTTCCTCATTGCAACCTAAGAATGTTTTGGCCATGGCATTTTCTCAAAAGGAAAAATTAATGATAAATATTCTACGTTATAGAAGCTATTTTTTAAAGAAAGAATTGGCCTTGAAATCCATTTTAATTAATTAATTATGAGAATTCAAAAAAAAAAAAAACTCAAAACATAATCAAGCAGAAATAATTTAAGTAATGGAAATTAGAAATAATAAACATTTCATACTAAAAGAGTTGATTGTGCTCAAAAATATTTTTAACTAATTGAATTTAAACGTGGTAAAATGCTTTAAAGTGAAACCGAGAAACCAAAATATAAGCTCAGAAAACTTCAAATATCTTTAAAACTAATTTGTTATTAGATCTGCAATTTCGTGGTAAACTTCCCAATAATATAAACCACACAAGAAAATGATTAAAAAAAACTTTAAAAAAAATTCAGTATTTTTGAAATTTATAGGGTACTGTAGTCATCTATATAGAAAAAAAGACCTAACATTTGAATTATATATTCCTGAACAACATTAAGACTCCATCCACGGGGAAGTTTTAAACAGTTTCCAATTCCTACTATTAGCTCACACTCTCTATATATTTATTTATCTTGGTGGAATTTTCAATTGTTAATAAAATGCATTTTGAGCTGAAATTTTATATACATGATTATTTTGAATGACAATACAATATATAATTTAATTATAATTAATAAAAATTAATTCATTAAAACTAATTATTTAAAGAATTACACAAATACAGCCACGTTGGCGACTTGTGTCAAAACTTAAAAAGGTTTTTTTCTCACATTTTAAAACATTCAGTTGAAGTGAAATTTTATCTACACAATTGTTTTGGATGACAATAGGATACTTTAATCATAATTAACAAAAATTAATGACCACTTAATGTTGTGATTCTGTCCTATGTATATACATATTTATATTAATTGTAACTATTTAATAAAAAGTCGCTAAAATAAAATTGTTCTTTGTTGGTCTAAGTAGGAACTGACTTTTAAAATTTTTTTTTTATATTACTTGTTTTGCATAAAATCATGGAATACAGTCGAACTTAGCTATTTCACTTTTAGAGGATTTGTTCGTAAACTGTTTTAGTATAGAGTATGAGAACGACGAGAAGAGACAACCTGCAGTGTCTCAAAGTAAAAGAAAATAGAGCTAAAGACCTAAAAATATAAATTGATTATATCTGCTTTTACATGCTTTTGCCAGAAATGAACTTAATTTTAAAAACTGTGCAATGCAAAATTCTGAAAAGAACATTTTGGGTCTCCAAGCGGTTATGTTACGGGAAAAAAATTATTATTATTACTATATTTTATTCAAATTATGATAATAAAAAGTCTGAAAAGTATGATCAAGCGACATCTTTATTTTTTACAATACAGTAGAATGTCGTTTATCCGAATCATTTGGGACCGGACACCGTTCGGATTCGCGATTGTTCGGATGACCGAAAACCGAATGCGATCCATGCACTATATGAAATCGGACACTATGTGACGGGCTTTCATCGCGATTTCCATTAATGTCCTCTTGGGGTTCTTTGGGGCCAGAATGGCAATTCTTTTCAACCAATTCCAGAAGAAGAACGTGTGTATGTAAATTAGGAATCTTATAAATTGTAAAAGTTTATCGTTCGCGGGGTGGCTATGTGAAGTTGCTATATGAGGTCTATGTTTATGATTTTAAATGCTTAATTTAGAGCTAGAGGAAATTACAAGTTCAAAAATTAACCTACCCGTACCTGTGCCCTCAAGATAAAGGTGGATATCATTCCGCAAGGATTAAAGCCACGTCAGTACGACCAAGAGAGTAAATGTTACCTAGGATTTAGCGGTAAGCGTCTTCAATTAAGATATAAGGAACTACATGTATTGAGGAGATTAGCCGTAATCTGTAAAGTTAGATATAGTGGTCCATTACGCGATTATTTGGTAGTATGAATTGTGTTTTCTAACTCCAGATCCACTTTTTATAATTATTATTATCATTGTGTATAGTGAATAAGTTAAGATCTTAATAAACAGATATTAATATGAATGATATGTCTGGTTCTTCGTTATTTTCTACAGATACAGCTCGCGTAGATAACGTAGAAATGGGGCACCTACTGGTCCATGCCTCACAACTAAACGAATATGGAAAATTATCATATGCGAGAAACGTGCTTGAAGAAAAAGCAAAATAGGTGCAAAATGTCGCAATTTTACCTTTATTGTGGAAAATAATCTTATTTTTCGCTGTACCATTGTACACCTTCGTTTTTTCGTTACAAGGTCCTGGTTTCCAAACTGGTCCGGATATTTGACACTCCGGATAAACGACACTCTACTGTAATTGAAACAATAATCCTTTGGACGTTTTAGAGATTCTACAGAATAGTAATGTCTAGGAAGACTTATAAAAGTGTGCTTAAAACTACGCAATGCAATGATAAAATATCCCACGAAACTGTATAGAAAATGCTAAAACGTGATAGATACGCTTCCTCTGGTTGGAGGGTAAAAAATGTTAAAACGCCATTTTCAACGGTATATTACTTACGATAAAATTAATGTTTTGTTTGTTCTTTAAAAATATTTCCTATTATTTTTAAACTAAACGATATTGTATGTATTCTTACTTAAATATCGTATTTCTAATTTTTTTTATTCTTTAATTAAGACAATACAGCAAAGCTTCTCTAACTTTCTATACCTGCGACCCAATTTTCAATCATAATTTTCATCGCGTTCCCCTCTATGCAATAACAATGTACTGAATTCAATAATAATATATTTTGAGGCAAGATTACAATACGACTTTAATTATAAACCGTACAAATTATTAAGATAGGTGTTAGATTTTGTAATAGATAAGTGTAATTTTGTGTCTCTGGTAATTATTGAATCTGTTCTTAACTGAGTACTGTTAAATTAATTTTGAAACACATCGTGAAGTACTGATACATTTATGAATGTATTATCTCAGTGTAAATGTGTATTTAATTTTTTATTATGCCAGAATGGTTTTTTTTTTGTTTTGCTTCCTTTAAGTGAATTAATATATTTTTTAAAATAATCTTTTGTTTTCGATACTCGAGCCCCCCTTGTAGGGTTATCACGCCCCCCTAGGGGGCATGCCCCACAGTTTGAGAAACACTGCAATACAGTCTATGAAATTCTGTTTTTATAAAAATGATTTTAGTCGGACGTATTTCCAATACTCATGAAATTAATTTTTCACAACTGCAAAAATATTATTCCTTCATTGATAAAAAATAAATAAATAAATAAATACTAATATTGAGATTGATCGAAATGTTATTTAAATGGTGTATACAATTATATAAATCCAGGATAAAAGCCAACCTTTTATAGTGAAGTACAGTTTATTAATGGCAAATTATCTTCCCACTATCCCACACATAAAACCTAAGCGGCAGTGACCTTCAACTCACTTATCCTCCGCTTGTCCTTCAAAAGATCAATTAGAAAGGAATAACTACTCATCCACTACAACTAAATACGTGATAAGATTGAAGGTGTTAAGGTTGCCCGATATGTTTTTGAATATGAAGTACGGGAGCTATAAATATCTTACTCTCTGATAACTCCAAGGGTCGAGATTTGATATTTGGTGTCTCTTTATACGTCTTCGTCTGGCTTCTCGAGGCAGGCTTGGGGAGAGGGGAGAACTTGTGGCACACGCAAACCTTGGGTTCATTACAAACGCAGGGGGCGGCCGCTTTCCCTATGCCTTTTTCATGAAGTCCGGGAATGGCTTGGCCATGAACTACGGCTGAAAAACAGATATTTAGAGTCATAAATCAAACGTAGTATAGCTATAAGCGATTTTTATGTTTGTTTCTTAAAATAGAATTTAATCATTCAAAAACATTCAAAAGCCTAGTTGTTGACAGAAATGTTTTTAAGAAAGACCAAAAAAATCTATATTAGAAAAATGAATCTATATATATACACACACACAGATATATATATATATATATATATATGTAAATATTGTAATATTGTGTTTATTCGATTCTAAGCCACACTTTTTTTCCAATGTCAATGCTACTGAAAATCTGGTGCGGGTTATAAATGAAGGCTGAAAAATTCATTGGATGGGGGAAAAATTGAACAGGATACTGAAGGTTAGAGAAATTACAGATTCATATATGTATGTAAGTTTTTAATACAGGTAAAAATATTAGTTATTAATTTCTTATTAGATCTCATTTGAAATCATATAATTTTTTTTTTATTTTTGTAAATATTGGATATCAGACCTTTTTACACTATATTTTAGTTGTTCACAAAAACGTGGTAAGAATTTGAGATGTAGCTTAGAATCGATGGTGGCTTACATTCTAATAAATATGGTATATATATATATATATATATAGTTGAGATTGACTGTCTATTCAGATTATTAAAACCTATATGTATATATATATAGTTTTTATTTTTAATAATCTCAACTAGAGAGACTGAAATGACTTGAACACATATTAAAAATGAAAGAATCATATAAATATTGGAAACTTAAAAAGATGAATGCTGAAATATTATAAACAATGCTTACTGAAGACCGTTTTTAATTTTATATAAAAATGGTGTATAACCAGTTTTTTGGCTAGCCAACCCCTCCCTTTCTGTTTAAAATATTGAGCGAAATCTTATGTAAAATAACTGATGAAAGCTCTAAATCCATTTTCTTAAAAAAGTAACTCACTTAAATACGCATATATATATATATATATAATAATTCCCCCTAGTATCCTTTTAATTGACTCTTTTTAATAATCTATAAATAATCTTTAATTCTTAGGATCGAAACCAACACCCTGATCTTTATCGTAATCGACTAATATTATTACATCCTAAATCCCTTTCCCACCCATTGTAACAAACCAGAGCTCTTATTACAAAAATGTCACTCTCGGTCTTCCGTCGGGTATAAAAACGGATGTCTCTGGAAATCCCCGTTCTCTCTTCGCTCGTTTCTCTGTAGTCATGTAGCCGGCTGCTTTGTGTTGCGTGTTGTAGTTTCTTTGTCTGTGTTGTGTCGTCCATGCTCACTGTAATTAAGATGCTCTTTGGTGTGTCCAGATATTCAATAAATTGGATTTACTAAATTACAAGACTGCCTCTTCAATACTACTACAGTAATCGTCTACTCGCCACGTACTACCGTAATCACTTCCAATGGCCACGCTCTATCCTACTATCCTTTCGTTGTTCCAGAATAGTTGTAAGTGAGCGGGGCACTTTTATGGATAAGAGTACTTTTTCAACAATTTTATATTTATTTAATTCATTTTTCATTTTATTTAAGTCATAATTTAATACTATTAATAAGATAGAACTAAAGTTTGTTAGTGGTTAGAGTACCGCCTTTAAACCGTGGTTAAATAACGGGGATATAGCACTCAATAGTTGAATTTAATTATTTATAGTTTTAACACTACACCCCCAATGGGATTTAGGCTCATTTGTATTAAATGGCTTTCCTCTTGTAATTTATAACAGCTGTTGTGATGTTATTAAAACCATAATCCACCAACGGGGACATCATTTAGTAAATCCTTCAGTACTTTTTTCAATCTTTAAACAAATTTTAAATTATTTATTATAACTTAAATAGCAGAACTGGTTACTATTCTTTAAGATTCGATTTCAAGTTATATGAATAGTAAATAGCATCATTTATATTTATAGTTTTTCCATTAATGTTTAAAAAAGCTTAATTAAGGTATCCGATTACCCTAAAATCACGATTTTTTTCAAAATTTGACAAATTTGTTTTATTATTTTATTTTATAGACCATCTTATTAGCTTAATAAAAATACCAAGCCTTTTGTTTTCCGTTCACTAGAACAAAAACTACAAGTGTTTTAACTTAAGAAGATGCCATAACTTTACACAAGATGTCAAACTTTAATATGCGTTTTACTCGAAATGTGTTTTTTTCGAAATCTCAAACGCGGACAGCGATTGTTCAAAAAGTTTCGAAAATAATTTAGTGAAACTTTTTGTAAATGTTTTGTATAACAGTAGAAGTGTTTGGTTCTTCAGATTTATCAATCACTGTATTATTTTAAAATTTACAGTCCTTTATGTGAATATAATCACTGTTTTTTTAAGCAATTTCATATAGTCACTAAGATAGAGGGCTCTAGTTTTTGTACAAATTAAAATATCTATTATCTTGAAGGTCATTTCAAACATGAATAACAAAGCAACACATTAAAATTGAAAAATTGAGAATTTGTTCGAAAAATTTTTGTACAGAGCGGGCCCCGTTTATGTAATTTTTTGTACGTTTTTACCAGTTTCTTCCCATTTTAATAATAATAATTTTTTTTTCTGTTTTCAATTTTACGATTTTTTGCTTAAAATATACTAAATAAACCTAAAACTCACAAAAAATCCCCATATCTTCATTTTTTCAAAAAAAAGTTGTCGCAAGTAGTCGGATACCTTTAGTGTATGTGAGGGGGCATGTTGCAATCTTAAAAAATACTTTCTATAAGCATTTAGATTGAATATATATTTGTTTCATTCAATAGTAAAAAAAGCAATAATTTCTAATTAAAACGTACCGCCAGCGGTGAATAATACGGTAACAAAATAGTGTCATCTTAGTATCAAAATAGTTTTTATAGCTGAACTTTTATGTTTAAACTTCGCCATTAAATGGATCACTGTAAAAAGTAGTGTCATCTCAGACTATCTCATCTGCACAGACTCTCTATCCTCCTCGTATTCTCTTAAGTGCATTTGTTCCTCTAAGAACATAATCGTCGAGATCCAAAAGCAATTTAAAAGCATAAAAGATAAATCATCTCATTAGATTTTTCATTTGGTTTGCGGACACACGGGCGTTCTTGGAAATGAGCGGACCGATTGGCTTTCAAATTCTGAAACCAATCACAAAATTAACATTACCGTTAATATTCCTAAATCATTTTACAAGAAGATTATGAGAGAAAGAATGGTGGCGAAGGCTTAGTACCAAGAATATCTCATTTCAAATAAAGGGAGCTTAACAAAGAAATTTTTTCCAACCATTAATGAAAGACTAGCTTGACATCATTTTTATACTAATTACAAAATAACCCAATTTCTAACTGGTCATAGCCACTTTAAAAGCTACTTCAACAAATTTTATTTAGTTCCGTCATCTACTCATGTTTGTGATGTTGGTGGCGAGGAAAATGTAGAACATGTGCTCCTTCTGTGTTCCAAGTTTGGAAGAGGACGAAACATCCTAAGACAGGCTTTCAAGAGACTTAATATAAATTAGCCTCCAAATCTTCACCAACTTATTTCCATCAGAAGTGCTTTTGAAAAGTTCTGTAAATGCATTGTAAGTATATATATTTGTAATCTTTCATGGCTTTAATTATTTTCCCTTTCCTTTGTAATATGTATTTATACATTCTTTTGTAAGCCCCGTGTGATACTTTGTGGTACACGGGTATTTTATAATTGTTTTCAAAAACAAAATGGTAAATAAAAACAATAAACTTATTTTAGAAGCAAACATTCTAAAATTTCGTTAAATCTAACATTATCTAACATCATCTGTTTTTCCTTACTATTAATCAATTAAAAAATCATCCGCACACACAATAGGGATAAAACAAATTTATCAAGAGATTTTAGCTATTTATGATCAATTCATTTATAAAATAACTTCGAAATTGTTTAGTTTTCACTTTAACGGTCTTTCACCAGTTTTTTATTCTATAGAATAACTACGTAAAGTGTGAATTTTGGGGGATCCATTATATATACTTTAACTAACTTGTCTAGTAATTTCATGAAATACATACATATATATATATATATATATATATATATATATATATATAGTTATTCTATAAAATAGCCAAATTATACATTTTAAGGTATCCGACTACGTTTGGAACCATGATTTTAAAAAAGCGCATGCATGGATAATTTTCATGATATTTAGTGACATAGATTAGAATACATGTATAAAAATTGTTTTAAGGACATTTTGACAAAAAACAATTATTTAAATACAATATTTTGGCAAAAAAGTAACTTAGAACAACCGTTTTCAAAATGTTCTCCTTTTATTAAAAATGCTTCTAAAATAATAATATTTTGTGTGTGTGTGCTTATATAAAGTAAAGACTTCTCCAGAGAGTCTGAACAATTATTTTTGAAAAACTCACATTATTTTTAGAGTTACAACCCATTAAAATAATTATCGGCGTTTTTTTCTTAAAATTTATCCCCTCTGTTGTCGTAAAACATGGATAAACCCACTTTTAAGTTATATATTTCAAAAATTCTAGTTGAACCTCTGTACAGATGTCTGAGCTATATACAGGCAAAATATTATTATATAATAGAAGCATTTTTCACAAAAGGAGAATATTTTGAAAATGGGTCAATCTATGTTCATTTGTTGTCAAAATATTGCACTTAAATAATTTTTTTATTGCAAAAATATTCTTAAAACAATTTTATGTACATTTTCTAATCTAAGTGACACTAAATATCATAAATATTATCCAGTTACACGCTTTTGCAAAATCATGGTTCCTAACGTAGTCGGGGGAGTAAGTGAATATTAACGTCGCACTGTTCAGCTACACGAGGGCGTTTGGCGACGGACCACGTAATTTTGAACCATGGTCAAGTGACGTGGACGACACCTGAGCTGGCACTCCCCTCTTCTAACTACCACACCAATGGAAGGATGTTTCAGCTCTCGACAGATTTAACGTGCACATCGCTGCCTAACACGGCGAGTCTTTAAGGGTACTGGGCTCGAACTCGTGACAAGGCAAGCCACGGTCCGATACCTATACCACTCGGCTACCGCGGCCTACCTTGGAATTGGAGTTAGTGTTGCCATATACATATATATAGCTATGTATACATTGTTAAATATCTGACATACAATTACCTGCACAATCTTGAGGGCACAGTAGTGGATCCAACTCTTCCAGTTCATCACAGATACCATCGGGACATGTCAGAAGATTCGGTGAACAAGTTGCATATTCTTCAGTAAGGGTTGGAAAGGACTGAGAACGCCACTGACAATATCCTCCGTTAGCACCTCTGCCGCAGCTGGTAGTACAGTCATCGGGATTCCCGTGCCTGGCACATGAAGGAAATTTATGACCCGGTTCAACACCTGAGAGATATAACAAATAAGGAATGATTTTTGAAGCTAAATTTTTGTTACTATTTTACACTTATGTGGCTAACAAGATGCTTAGGATATAAGATATGCAATTAAATGTTGTAATTGTGAATGATCCATTGATAGTTATCTAATTTCAATGAATAAGGTATCTATAACCTAAGGCTAACTGTATGAATGCAGTTAATCTTGCAGTACACACAGGGTGAGTCGCAGTGGCGTAACGTACACCCCCCCGCATCGCGGGAGGCCCAAATGTCCTCCATTACGCCCCAGGTGAGTCGTAAATTGTTTTTACAAAATAACAGGGGAGATAGTACCACCTAGATGGGCATTATTTACCATGGAAAGTGGGTTTGAGATCTATTATAAGAGGCCAAAGAGAGTAAAATTAGAATTAAAATCTGAGCTTACAACTCGGGGTTGTGAAATTGAATGAACGGCACCTAAAGTTTCTCAATCTAGTTTGCTGTCAAGAAAAATTCACAGCAAAGTCTCAAAGTGGTTGTCGCGTATGTTGTATTCCAGCGAAAGAATGACTAACGCACAATCTCAAAGATTCTAGGGGTTGTGTTAATTTTGTTCGTGGCAACAAAGATTCTCTCTGCAGATATTCCGCTGAATGCCACTTCTTGAATACCACATATCCCTCACGATTGATTGTGGACGTGGCGGACTTGTAATATGGCCTCTTCACTCACCGAGCCTAAGCTTGTTGGACTTCATCTTCTGGGAGTTTAAGAAACCGAGACTCCTGTGGACTCGAGGGAAGATCAAGTGGCAAGAATCGTTGTTGCCATAGGAAAAATTAACACATTACGAGAAATCTTCGAGAGGGTGTGGCACTCATTTTTATCGCTGGTTGACAACACACGAGTGGCCACCTTTTTGAGCACTTGCGAGTTTTTTTCCCCTCTGAACAATTATTCGGATCCCAACAGCGTTGTAAGTTCAAGTTTTGGTTCTTTTACTTTTTTCTACTTCTCAGAGTGGAATTCAGCCTTTTGTTTCATGATAAATATTGCTCTATTTGGATGACTATTTCCAACATCTTATTTCGTAAATATAATTTAGAACCATCCTGTATAGAGAGAGAGGTAAAATTAGAAAATGTTATTAAAATGCATTAATTTTAACAAACTTTTTTTTTTGAAGTTGAAAATATATGCTATTCATGGACAATATTTTTTTTCTTGCTTTCCTGGCAGATTTCTTTTTAATGGGTAACATGCATAAAATAAACAGATATTAATTTGCAAAAAATGGTATGAATAATTACTTTTTTTAATAATATATAATGATTAAAAATTTAAAATTTGTTTTACTTGGATTATAAAGTATATCGAAAGATGAAGTTCTATATAACAAATTTTCCACGTATAATGAACTATTTTGGGGGATTTAGTGACTTCGGTAAATAGAGATACGGCTGTATGTTCCTTTTCATATATATATATATATATATATATATATATATATATATATTACACCTCATTTATTTCTCATTCTAATATTACTTTGGAGCAGCTGAGAATATTTCTTTTTTATTGAACTTCATTCGTTATCTTCAGTATAAAAATTCCTTTTTATTAATACAATCTACGACCGCGAGATTTCATTGCAAAATATTAAATTATGTATAAACAGAAATATCTTTCACTTTTTACGCTTAGTTGAATTTCAGTTTTTTAGCACTAGTTACGACAATTGGGAAATGAAGCTTTCCCGGTGTCAATAACAAAAATCGGGTATGAAAAAATGTCGAAGTTCATCTTTAGCACGAATCGCACCTCGTAAACATATTCATTAAAGTTGTTTATTGAAAAATATTTATGTCTTATGGTAAAGTAACATTTACAACCTGCAAAAACAACTCTGAAATGTAACAAACACGTTTTTTTCTCTGTCAACTTCTCACGCACCTTACTTTGTGACGAGTAATAAAGGTTTCGACGTTGAGAGGGCAAAGGGGTTGTTTTCCAGGTGTATTTTATGGTTGTTGTTATGATGTAGAAAAAACTTACAGCATTCTAATAAATTTATAATCTTTTTTAGCTCATTATAATTTTGTTAAATTGGTTTTATATTTTATTTAAATGATTGAAAAGGACACACAATACTTTAAGACGTCAAACTTTGAAATATATTGATCGTTTGTGGAAAAGTTATTACTCACCACATTCACTTCTTGGTTCACCTGGAATAAAAATACATTATTATTAATTCTACATTAAAAACACACACGCACATTATATGATTTTTAAAAGAAAATTCTATACTATAATTACAAATAACATTACTACTATTACTATATTATATATAGATAAAACCAGCAAGAAAATAAAAGAGAATTATTTATTTTAATTTCGTATAAGCTCCCTTAAAAGGAAACACACGGTTAAAAAAAACTCGAGTCACTATATCGAGCAGCTCAATAGGCTTAATTCATGTGACGTCATAGTCATATGACAACTGCCATCACGTGTTTCCAGCCAATTAACTCATGCGCTTTGCTGTTGCCAACTTATTCTTTTCATAGAAAGTTTCTTTTAAAAAATGAGTATTGTTCAGCAATAATAATGTGCACGGGTAAACAAAATACAATAAACAAAAATACTCGAATAAAAATTGTTTTTATTTATTTATTTATTTTTTTTAATTATTTAAAACTCTAAAGCTGAATTCACACCAAGGCGTACAAACGTCGAGTGTCAAGCGTCTAGCCAATCAGAGACTTCATCTCGGGCGAAATGAAGTCTCTGATTGGCTAGACGCTTGACACTCGACGCTTGTACGCCTTGGTGTGAATTCAGCTTAAGAATCTTAAAACTTAAGCACCTTTACCCAATCATCACAAATTTGAAATCTTACCTACACTTTACAAGTAGAACAGCAAGTATAAATGTTTGAATTCAATTCCAATTCACAGTTTTGAATTCAATGGAGAACTCGTTATTGCATTTATCGAGTGATCGCCATGAATTTAGCCCACTGAATATTATCATTTATTTATTTTTTAAGTCTTATATATATAAAAATGGTTTTAGAAAGAAAAAAAAGCGTAAACTTAAAAACCAATCAACTAACCCGAGTCCAGCACTCTAACTAATATAATACATCGTCTGTCAGTTACGTTTCGGTTCCTCCAGGTCAACTCGAGGCGGAAGAGCTTGTTTGTAGACCTGGACAAAGCCACTTCGTCCAGGATATACACGATGCCGGTTTTAGGAGTCACTCCGAAGATTTTATTGCTCAGAATCCTTTGGTTGGGATCTCGAATCAAGCGGAAAAAGAATCCTTCGTGAGGCTTCACTTCCATCGGCTGCACCACCTGCAAGATGCGTATATTATACGTATACTTATATATTCATACAGTCAGATTATAATTATATCTTTTTACCCCTTGAATGGTTGTAACTCAGTGCTCCTCAAACTTTCAGTGTTTGCGACCTAGTTTTCAATGATAATTTTCAATTCCCTCTCCCTCCATACAATAACAATGTTTTGAATTCAATAATGTACTTTGACGCAAAAGCGACAATATTACTTTAATTATAGACTGTACAAATTATCAAGATAAGTATTAAGTTTTGTATATAATAAGCCCCAGGGAGAGTTATTAGCAAATATTAAACTTATTTTTCTATTGATAAATTATTATCAAACACTTTGAGCAGTACTGATACATTTATAAGTATATTATATCATTGGAAATGTGTAATTTACTTTTTATTATGTCAGAATGTATTTTGTTTTGTTTCCTTTAGTAAATTAACAATTTTTTAAAATATCTCTTATTTTCAACACTCCGATATGCTCGCCCCCCCCCACATAGGGTGGAGTATGCCTCACAGTTTGAGCAACGCTGTTGTAATTAGTACACAAAATGATCCAAAATGAATATAGCGATTGCAAACGCATATAGCTAGTCGCGGTACTTTCTCCCTACATTGGTTGTGATGGAGATCTCGCTGATCGCTTAGGTTCCCGTTGGGGGGAGATCCGAACGCAGTTAGGGTTGAGAAATCATTAAGGAGTTGAAAGGAGAACAAACTATTCACCATAAATCATTTTTGTTATTCTAAGCTTAAACCTGATTACACAATATAGAGACAAGACAATAAATTAATAATAAATAATGGGTGCTAATTTTTAATTAGAGGCAACCTCACCAGAAAAATCTTCTACTAACTTCTAGATAGTTACTTTACTTCAGGAATAAGCAAACATAATTTCGGCAGCACTATCGCGGCAAAATTGTCTGCATAATATATATTCTCTATCTCTCTCATCTCTCGACTATTTATATTCTATTAAGAAGTGACATTCTTTTGCGGAGTGGAATTTTTCTATCTCAAAGTGCCAATTTGGCTGGACGGAGAAACCACGAGTTAGAGAGAATAACTTCACGGATAACCTGTTGTAACAAGCGATAAATTTGAAAAGAATTTATTGATAAGAATTACGCAGAATACAACAGGAAATTCAAAAATTTGCTTACAAACTTTAAAAATATTCCATGCCACTCGCCTTGATAACTCGTATATCTAAGTGCTAGTCCATTTCACACCATACCTTTAAAAGGATGTGTTGAGTAACCAATGAAAGAGCATTTGAAATACGCATTTTAAGTTCTGAAATTGTTTTCGATAGAGGATGCAGAAACATAAAGTATTTAAGATAACCCCATATAAAGAAATAGCAAAGTGTCAGGTCTGGAGATCTAGGTGACCAAGAGCACACACACACACACACAGAACACATCATTGACATCTGCAGTTTGACCTATCCAACGCGTTGGAAGATGTTGATTTAAAAATGTGTGAGCATACATAACCCCAAGTAGGAGTGCTTCATCTTGAGGAAAAGTGTAATTCGTGTAACTTCTAGTTGTAGCATCAGCCATTGTTGAGCAATGTTAAGCTAAACGTTTGCTGTAACACTTGTGCCATTTTCATCTAATATACGGCTGCAATAAAACATTTGACTGTTGCGTAGTCGAAACTCGAGCAAGATCAGACTTCTAGTTCATTACTTTTGCACCGCAAATAATGAAATTTTGAACTTCCTTTTACACTCCGTGTAATTCGTATCTATAAATCTATTTTAGTTAAATAGTTATACCCATTAGTAGTCACTATATCCATTTTGAATCACCCTGTAAAAATAAACTCGATTGAAATTAATTTTTTTTTATTTGATAAAATGTTATCAATAGAAAAGGAAAATAAAAGACTTCTGGAATTCTTTTTTTTTCATTAGATGTCGAGCGAAAAAAAAAAACGTTTGTAAAATTCATCATATTATTAAAGTGCACTGAACAAATATGTAATACATGAAAATAAATCAAAGAAACTCGTAATGAACAGAAAGAAATTTGAAAAATGTTCTCTATAACAATTTTTTTTAAGAATTCCTTAGTACTTATAAGATTTTATTCGTTTGTTCAATCAATATCATTTTAGTATCTAGAGAATCAATTCATAACTGTGATGGTTCAGGTTTTAGTTCAATGTAAATTCACCCTTTTTATATACTGTAGAAAATTTTATATATTAATTTAGAGAGCTATTTTAATTCAATACATTACTTGAAGTTGACAAGAAGTTTCTTTTACTAGTTTTATTTCATGTTAGGCAATCGTTTCCATCCCTTGGAATTCGGCACCCGAAATTCAGTTCCTATTCCATGATTTTCCTCATCGTATAAAAAAGTGTATCAAAGAACCAAATCGTTTTAAAAGCGATTCCTTTATAGATATTTATCATTAATAATTGTGAATAAAACTCATCAAAATTTACTTCGCATTTCGCAAAATTTAACTTAGGTGCACTTGTATCTTTTATAATTAACTTAAAAAACAATTATCATAAATATAATCACAAATGCATTAAAAAACAACACCAATATTGCAGCAATATCAAGTAAAATGAAATGCTAAACTTGTTTAAAATTGCAGCATTTGTATACCGTATTTTGATACGAATTGATTGTTTAATTACCACTGAATTTTGAAGCTAGTTGAAGACTATTTGCAATAGTAATTTGAAACCTCGGTCAAGTGACGAGGACAACACTTCAATTGGCAACCCTCTATCCAAACTCCCACATCACACCAACATGAGTACTTTGAGCCTTTGCAAAGAAAACATGTATCAGTCCTACTGCACTTCGTGTCTTCAGTGATACCAGTACTTGAACCCACTTCGAGCTCTGTTATTACCAGCCCCTCTCCAAACTTCCACACCGTATCAATGTGATTACTTCGAGCCTAGACAAAATTGATATGCATCAGTCTCTTTACGGGGTGGAGCTTCAATGAAACCAGGACTGTTGACAAAAACAACGTCAGCCACGAGTTCGTTACAATGACCACTTGGTTACCACGGCTTCGTACATGTGATAGCAGAGATCTTTTAGTCATTCGAAAAATATCACCTTTATCTAAATATTAAAATGGCATACAAGTAAAGTGCTATACCCTAGTGTGATGAGCAGAGTGCCTGAATAAATTTGTCACGACTTGAAACTCGTCCGGTGGAAGACTGGGTTGAGTGGTATCCAAGCTACTGTTAGAAATCACGACGTTGAACACTATTTGACCGCTCTAGAAGAGTAATACAATAAACATTAGAAGTATAAGGGTAAATATGTAAAAAAAATCATTAGAAAATACAGATCACTATTAAAAGCTGATTACTACCGGTTTCATTATATATTTAATCATTAATATCTTATTGTTCTTCTACTTGAATTTTTTTTAACCTTAAACTGCAGGTTAAAAATTACTCGATTCGCTCCCCAGTGCCACCGTTTTCCACATAGGCGTATGTATGCGGTGTATTGGAGGAAAAAGAAAAGGCTCAAATAATAAGGTGACCAATCGTCCTCCTTTAGGGAGGACAGCCCTCCTTTTATAGGTTCTGTCCTTCCTCGAAAAGTGTCCTCCTTTTTGTCCACCTTTTCAATATTTTAAAACTGATCTGTTAATCTCTATATTCAGAGATCAACCAAACATGTTTCCAAAATGTCGAAGAATGGTCTGAAACAAATATCACAGGAAATAGCAGTTTTCAATGGTATTTTTGACTTGGTCTCAAGTAAAGTGGGCAGGTATAGAAAATTACGTTGAGTTTTTATCGAAAGCCTTATATTAAAATCAATGATAATTGTCTGTTTGAAGTAGAAAGAAGACTGAATGTATATTTAAATTCTAATAAATTAGAACAATTTGGAAATCAGCATGCTGAGAAATTGGTAAAAGATGGGTGAAATTACTTAAACCAATTGAAAAATGAACACATTCCATATGAAAGTGTAATTATTCTTGTTGAATTTACGTTGGGTTGCCCTGGAACTAAGGCAACAGTTGAAAGAGTTTATTTTCAGTTGGTAATGATTTTTGTGAAGTGATTAGTGAGAAATCAGAATTGAATGTTAATATTTCAGTAACAGAGCTTACCGTAAAATTCAGTATGAAGGATATTTTTTACCCTAATTTTCCGATATATTAGAAAATGATATGTTGACAAAAAAAATCATTCAATGGAAAAATACTTTTTTAAGATAATAATTAAAAAGAATGTAAGCGTAATTAGCGTATTTTTGTTTGAACTAATAGAACGTTTCATATATTTAAGTTGTAATTTTTTCTTGAATTTTTCGTCTTCCTTTTCATTGTAAAAAAAAATGATCACCTTACAAATAAGCAAATTTTTCTCTGAAATTAGCAAATCTTTCGCAATTATTGTCAAGGTCTTTTTACTGCACATTCCAAAGCCTTCAGAATAATTTCACTGATAGCAGCGCAAAGAAAAGAACGTATTTCGAAAAGACGTAAATACATTTCCGGGGCACCTAACGCACCGATTGAGCGAGACGGATATATACGCCTGTGGCTGTTAAAGGGTTAATAGGAAAATAGTGGTTTAAAATGGAAGTTAACTTCGAGTTCCGTGTCTTTGCACTGATTTTGAATCTTTCGGCTGCGTCAACATAATTTTTAGGAAAAAACAAACTATTTTGCAATAACTGAAAAGGATATTTCCTTAAATTAGTGTTGATAAGGTTAATGTGTTTCTCAACACGTCAATTCCGATAAAGAATATTTAATCAGGAAGTGCTTATTGTGTTTTTGACGTTCATCCTGTTTAAGAGAATATTTATTTCATTCAGCATAACTAAGAAAAATTACCAGTTAATTCCGTGTATAACCGTAATTGACGTATTTTAGCCTAATGAAAATGTCATAAGTCAACAATTTTTATAAAAAGGGAAGACAAATTTTTAAGAAATATGCTTTATGGTAAGAGATAATAAATATATGTATATAATATATATGTTGGATTTTTATTATTATTCTATAGTACATACATATGTGTGAATTTTCACTCATTTATGTGGCAATTACACAATATTTGAAACTTTAATTTATGCATTAATATATGATTTGGGAATGAAAGAAGAAAATTATATATTTAAACTTGCCTTTCTTCAATGGAACTATGTCTTAGCTTAAATTTGTACACAAATCATTATTTTATCCATTATTTATACACTTATTTTTATATTATAATTATACTACTATTTTTATTAAACCGATTTGCAAACATATAGTGAAGTAGAATTACATTCAGCAGTCACGAAAATAAATATAATATATACAGGATTTTTCACATAATTCCCTCCAAGGTTTCAGAGCACTGTAGTAAAAAACATACTAAGACGAATAGAGCAAAAATAAACACATGAAAGAATGCTCAAACAATTCGTTTTATTTGCTTATGTCACAGGCGTTCTATATGTGAGCCCTTGGTCACACGGCATACATCTCAATGCGATAGTCCAGTTTCTGTGCACCGCTCTACTCAACATCATATTATCAAAGTTATTGACCGCGTATGTTATCGTGCCATGCAAGTTCTGCTAGATCACGTGGCAAAAGGGTTACGAAAATTTGTATCTTATGTAAAAGAAAAGTTTTTTTTTCCGGATAACGCCGTTAACAAAGAAAGGATAACAGGCACTGTCAATAACGTTGATAGTACTATATTGAGTGTGGCAGGAACTGGACTAATGCACTGATGTATGCCATTTGACCAGTGGTTCGCATATAGAATACCTGTAAAATATGTAAATAAAATCCGAGTTTTTTCTGTATTCTTTCACATGTTTTTTTTTCTGGCTGTATTCTCTACTTAGTTTTTTTACTACAACTCTCCAAAATCTTAGAGGGAATTATGAATAACTCTGTGTGCATATTGCAGAATATTTCATAATTCTATTTTTACCATATAAATAAACCAGAACCATGCGAATAAGAATAATATGTGTGAATATACAATCAAGCAAAGAGCTAAATTCATGACAGTCACGTGATAAATATAATCACATGCTCTCAATTGAATTCAAAGTTTACATTAGACTTGCCCTTGGTGTTTCACTTATAAATTTAAACACCATTTAAAGTTTGATAATTGGGTAAAAATGCTCAAATAACAAGATTCTTCTCAAAAAGTTTTTTTAAATTACAAAAATATATATATTATACGTATAATTTGTTTTTACTGATGTGCGCTATTATTGTTGACAAATATGTTACTTTTTAAAAGAGTTTCTGTGAACTTCGAAAGATATCAACAATGAGACGACAGAACTGATTGTTTGGAAATACATGATTGCATTTATCATGTGACTGTGACATCACATGAGTTTAGCTCAATGGGCAAAATCCATGTAAAAAGTTAAAATGGTTTTTTTCTACATCAGCATAAGTTAATTTTAAAAAATTTCAGAGATCTTAGAAAGATTTCTCTGTTTTTAATTTAAAGAAACTACTTCTGATTACAGAAAACTATTTTTATAATTTATACAACAAGTGCATGATAAATATTTTTGAATTACCTCATTGGAATTGACCAGACTGACGTCACTGAAAATTACTGACACATTGTACGAAGAATCCGGAAATTGAAATTGTGGCTTCGGAACTAGAACTGTAACATAAGAGAGAGGGAAAATATTCAAAAAATACAACGAAAAAAGAATATATATGTATGAATCAGGAAATAATCAAACAAAATGTAATTTACTACTGATATAAATTACCCGTGTTCATAAGCATGTGACCCCCGTGGATTCCATGAAAGATAACAGTATCCCTAAGATTGAATAAATGTAATGGATCAGATTTTCTAATGATTATTTTGTTCACAGAAGGTGAATCCCGATCCAATATAGTGAACTGTACGGGTAACGGTTTTCCCTGAAATAGAAAGATCATTTCAAAAACTTGAAATTCAATGACTCAAAGGAGAAGAAATTGAATTAATGACATTAAATACTTATTAAATCAATACCAGTTTTGAGTTATAAGAATATTAGCAACTGGTGATGAATCATTTATTCTATGCCACAATCAGATGATAATCACTTAATTGGTATACAACCTCTGACCTTAAAGTTCGGTGGATAGTCCTGTAGAATTAGCGTACATTAAATATTAATGAAAGTTACCTTACTGTCCTCCGAAATAGTCACCTCCCTTAACTATACACTACTGAGATCTGTCATACATGTCTTGGAAACTTTGCAAAAAGTCTTCTTTTAGGATGGAGTTCAAAAGCCTCGTCACATTTCGTTGGATGTCGAGAATATCGGCAAATCTCTTTCCTTTCAAAGCGCGTGAGTCGTGGGAATAGGAAGAAGTCTGGAGTATTGAGATCTGATGAGTATGTTGGATTTTCAATTTGAATCACTCCTTTTTTTTTGCCAGGAACTGTTTGATGATATTCACTGTGTGAGGGTGAGCATTCTCGTGAACAAAAAATCATGAACCTCTTTGAGCGTAATGGGGTCGTACCATGTGTAGACGTTTCATGAAACGAGTCAAAACTTCAATGTACCTTGCAGTATTCATCGTCATTGCCTCAGGTATAAATTACTTGTGGATAATGCCTTGACTATCAAAAAAGATGATGAGCATCGTTTTGATGAATGATGTTTCTGCTCTGATCCCCAACACTAGACATCCAAATCTCACTTTCATGAATACTCTTCTTTGAATAGCAAGGACATCAGACCGTTAACCAGTCGAGCATGTATTCAACATCAGGTTCGACCAATTCGAATGTAAACAGATCTGGAGCAACTAATGAGTGTCTAACAAAAGGTGTTTTGAAAGATAACATTAAGAGTTTTTTGGATCTCTCCTTACATCGACGTATACAAGCATGCATCTCCGACGCGAAAAAGGGAGACCATCATCTGCAATGCAATCATGACAACTGCGACGGTATTCATTGGAAGATTCGTGGTATTTCACGTACATCAACCGCTATAACATTAATTAAGGCAATTTGTTTTCTCTCACGATTAAAAAGGTGTCTCGTACCCAGCGATTTTCAGTTGTCTTACAACTTTAAAAATGATGCATAAGAGGGACAAATACGGAGACCTCGACGGGCATTTAATGGCACAACTTCAGCCGTCAGCAACCATACTTAAAAGGCATAGCAGCCTTTTCAGAATTTGAACTCTGTTCTAAAATGATGAAAAGTTATATAAAACAGGAAACTTATAGAACTTTTTTTTATAAAAATTCTCCTCCCTTCTCAGACTTGACCTTTAGTGAACTTTTTGTTGATTTATATCACAAATTATGGTTTGCGAAAGCTCGAAATTATTGATTTCCTATTGTTTAGGGTGACTGAAATTTATTTGAGTGAATTTCTCTTAAAGTTTGGATTTGAGTGACTAGACGAAAATACGAAAAAAAAAAAAAAAACCTTCTGACACCTTGGGAATTGCCTTCGACCGTACATTACGTATTGGGAATAATATTGCTGTTTAATAATACACTCTTTGTGCAGTATATACAGTGAAATACGTATAACGTGAAAACGCTTAATACCAAATGTCGGTTAACACGAAATAATATAACGGTCCCGATAAGCTACTATGTACTTTCATGCGGTTTTTTTTCTCTTAATGTGAAACGGAAATCGCTTAACACGTAAAGATTTCCATTCTGGGAATGAACAAAATATGGAAAATACCAGCCACTCAGATTCATCACGGGAAAAATTCTTTCCAGCAGGTGACGATATATAATCAATGTGGGTACATTTCCAATTGCGGCAGACGTTTTGGAGTTTGTTTCAGGCTCAAAAAACATCTTTGATGCAGATTCCGACGACAAAAAAGAAATGAATAGTACAACTCTTGATCCTTCGCAATCTGAAATTAGGAACTTCATGAAAAGTATGCGCAGCTATTTAGACGCACATTCCAATGGTGAAATAAGTAAAAAAATATGGATTACATCAAACAACTTGTTGATAATGTGATGCTAAACAAAGGCAATGCAAAGAAAAATATCAGATCAGTGTCCAAAAACTCAATAAATGTGTTGTTCTTCAAAATCTGGAAAATTTTGTATTAAATTTCAATGTGAATGTTTTTGTTTCGTTGATTTTTATTAAATACATGCATATATACATATCTATATAAATAAAATGCCCTCTAATAAACTTAATTTTGTTGAATATATATATATATATATATATGTGTGTGTGTGTATTGTAGTATTTTGACACGAAAAGAAATATATCAGTCCCCCTCAGTTTCGTATTAAACGATTTTCACTGTGGTATTAACAATACATATTAAATATTTAAAAAATATAAGTATTTACAGTTCTATATATTGAATTACTATGCTGTTCTCTTTCTACTAATATATATAGTATATTTATATACAATATTAAAACGGCCCACCAAAAGATCGAGGTAAAAACCATTGCTCTAGATCTAAGAAAAAGGTGGGAAAATATAGAAATGAGCTAAGATATATTTTCAACCCTGTAAAATTTGGATTTGTCTTCGTTCAGAGTAAAATGCACATGTAATATATGGTTTAAATTTAAACTAATGAGAGAGAGAGAGACGTCTACAATTTAAATTTCTACAGTTATTCATTTTCATTCATCCATTTGTATTTATGACTGCAAATTCGAACGACAACAGTAAACTTACTGGGGAAATTTGAGATGCTTCCAACACCTCGTAAGTTTCAGTGCCGTTTTGAATGAAAGGAGGATTGTCGTCAACGTCCAAAACGAGAATTTTGACTTGAGCATAAAATGTATCCACTTCGCCGTTGCTTCGAACTTTACAACTGATGTTTCTCTCATGATGAGCGGCTTCTTCGAAGTCAAAACTGTTTTTCATCACCAGTTTTCCATCGCCATTTGTCTCAAGAAATGTATCTGCAAAAAATAAACAAGTAATACAACTGAACCTGTTTTTGTGCGGTAGATAGGGACCGCATAAAAAAATCGCCAAAAAAAAAAATATTCAAAAATTTGATAAATTCTTACATATAACAAACTAATTCGTGGAAATACAACAAAAAAATTTTTTGAGCGGTGGATAGGGACCGCATAAAAAAAGTCGCATTTATAAAATATGCCAATTTTTTACGAAATTTATGTAAGAGTACTTCCATAACAAAATAAATAATTAAATAGTACACATGAAAACATTTCAAAAACATATTTTTTCTCATTGTATATACGGATAAGTCTTTAAAATGCACCAACATAATTCAACGCTACTAATCGTACTCCAATGTCCAGAAATGAATAAGTTCAAAATGTGGAAAAAATTGCGGAAAATTTATCAAAAAAATACGTCAACGCAGTTCATCCTCAGCTCCAGTTTTCAATTTTGGAACAATGTATGATATACAACTATTCATTTTTGAAATGACTTAAACTATTTATTTAAATTCTTGCAAAAAAAGCAAATTTTACATGAAATTGCTTAAAAAATGTTTATTAGATTTGCATAAGCGATTGTATATTTTGTAATAATGTAGTGATTTTTCTTAAATATAGATGAAAGTAATTCTAATATTATACACAACGTACGCAAAAATTTCAGTTGACTATCTTCGTAACTTTTTCAATAATCTCTTTAAATATAATAAAAAATATATACTCTCTTATACACAATAAAATGTAGCGTTTTTATAACTTACTTCCGTATTAACTTTTACAAACTATTTTTATTTATTACTCCAATTCTTCGTATTAAAATTTTTCTCATTTTAATATAACTTTTTCTTATTGTTGTAATTTTTGTCGGTTTTAAATAATTTTCTTCTCATTTTTAATTTTTATTAATTTATCTAACTTATTTATAAAATGTTTTGCATATTATTTTTGTTATTTATTAACCAATAATTTCATCAAGTTATAAAGGAGTTTTTCCATACAAACAAAACCTGTTATAATTTGATAATTAAAACGCGCAAATGAAGCAAAACGTATGCCATCATCATTTATGTCATTTACAAGACATATTTCGACCATTTTATTAATCTTTCTAAGTTTTTATTTTCTATTTTACTGAGTTAGGCTTAACTTCTCGAAGTGCTTCTGAAGATCTCTCTTTGTATCAAAAACAGAAAAATATAAAGAAATTACATTTTAGATTTATTTAATAGAATTGTGAATTATACAGAAAATGTTGAATTATATCAATTTATGCTACCAATGAATCATAAAATGATCTATAATATAGAACATAAAAAAATATCAAGAAGAATGTTATTCAGTCCACTCAAACAGCTTTTCGGTCAAGGGAAAAAGTTGTCCTTCAAACAGTCTCCAGTTGTCACTGTTGTATAAGCGAATGTGTGTGAATTAAAATCTAAATTTTAACTATCTATATATGGTGATGCCAGTAAAAAGAAAAAAAAAGTACTGAAGAGAGCCTCTGTTTGTTTTGATTCAATGCAACCATTGTCCACTTGTTTTTTTTTCTCGAATTTAGTGAAGTGGAGTAGAATTGCGGTAGCAAATGAATGAAATACGGAAGTGGCTTAAAAAATATTCTGCTATAAACAGTTTTGTAATTGCTCTTTAAGAATGTCTGAAAAACAAAAATTTATGTTTAAATAGTATGGACAGACAGAGAAAAGGAGATGACGCGCTTGTTCATGTTATAATCGGGGATTAATTTTATTCTCTCGTGGAGTAGTATCCAATTTAAATGAATCTTTTAGTAGCTATGTTTTACACGCGAGCTCAGTGACTTACTCACTAATTGTATTGCGTAAAATCAATGGGTTATTTATGTATATGTTTATAGTGATTATTATTTACTATTAATAAGCATTGTTACGTAGGTCGGGGTAGGGTCAAAATTTTATAAGAGTTTAATTTTTAGAAAATTTATATTTTGCTTATGAAACATGTACGTAGAATTTTATTTTGTGCAATTGTAAGTGCTATAAGTAAAAGAATATATGCAGCTCTCATTTCTCGTATGGGAGAATGCCGCACAGATCTAAGTGGCTGATTGCAATACTTACACACTAATATAAGCAACATCTCAAGAATAGATTTTGTCACAGTTCCGTCTTCAATTAAATGCCATTAATAGCGAACCTGTTTTAAAGACTTGAGACGCTTCAAATTCAATTGCATTACTAGCAGGTCATGCAACTGGATCTTCTATTTCAAATAAGGTAACATTTGAAATTGATTCACATTCTGATTCAATAATTGAATCGATTTATACACCAAACACATTAAGAACTAGAAAACATTACAACGATTGACTCCTATTTATAGGTTGCACGGATCTTTCGAGAAAGATCCGCCTACGCCACAAATCGTGATATAAGTATATTTCTCCCGTAATTTCCAGAAGCATCCATCCCCAACTCACCAAAAATGATGCCAACCCGGCTCTTTCGCCGACATTTCGCTAAGTTTCCATTGAATCTCCTTTATAACGCTAGAAGCGGTGTTGATTGTGAATATTATAAAAAATATCATTAAATAATATTGTATTATATATTGTATAAATTATTTACACTATTTTAAGCATACATCACACAAAATTCATAGCAGTATGATACTTATTAACAATTATTCTTTTTATTATTAAAGTTATAGTGAATTTCCTCCCCTCTTTCGCGATAGTGTGAGGAAGGAACATCTCTACAACTCAAGCCTTTTATTCTTATCACTTTCAATTAACATCAATTTTTGCAATAGCTAATGGAAGAGTTAGTCAATCTACAATAATTATTATTACTAAGGATACTTATCTAGTAACGCACAGGACTTAAACCACAAGGTTTATACTTTTGCTCCTAGGTATGCGGTAAAAATTCAAATAAAAATTTAATGTCAGTTAAACTAACAAAAATACATCCGAAGGGTATCTTCCTCTGCGAACTTGATTCTCTTAACTTAAAATAACAACAATCATTTGCATGTTTCATGGTTCCTTTACAAAAAGAGGTTTTTAAATCGAACAATTTACTGAAAATAGTTCCCCTTGTGAGGATTAATAGAGGTTCACAAAGAGATCTCCTTACAAAGGTCCATGCAAAAAAAATTAATATTTTCTAAAGAATTTTTTATAATTTTTTTCTCCAAGTAGTATATTGTCATGTTTTTGGCAAATTCCCTAATTGTATTGTAAATGGTATTGCTATTACACGCAAAGAGAAAATTTCAAGATCGGTTGATGATTTTCATCAAATTATCCCAAAAGACAATTAATACTGTTATTGCTATGTCCTTCCCGAAGGTAAGGAAGGAAAGTTACCAGATCCTGAGACAGGTTGGACTTCTACACGATAGATGGTGTTACCCCCTGTCTCCACCTCCGCAATTTAGACATGGACTGGAGGAGAGAGAAATATTCCTCAGTACCCTGCACCTGTGGTTTCTACTGCGACTACCCAAAAGACTTTTGGACTCACTGATTTAACGAGCACGTGCTCCGTGTGAACTCGGAAAATATTTGAGGACATCGAACATCGAACCCAGACCCTTCGGTCTGGAATCCGATGCTCTAACCACTAGGCTACCACGACCCCAATTTATAAAAAAATGTATGAACATATTTTTAAAATTTTTAAAGTGAATTTAGAATTTTAGAATTAACCCTTTGGATGCGAGAGTGTGTGTGAGAGACAGAGAGATTTTCAATTCAGCTACGACATCGTTCCATGTTAAATACATTCATCGTTATGTTTTTGTGAATGAGAAAGTTCCAAATCATTTTACAATGCAATAATAATAATAATCAAAAGACTCACTTACCATCAGAGGGAAGTCTATACTTCACATTAGCTTGAGGGCACAATTTCGAATAAGGTATGGGTCTTAAATTTCCCAAGACAGATCCCTTGGGTAGGATTTCTGGAACTTGGTAGATTATTTCGGGAGAGGAAAAGCATAGTTCTTCTCGGGGACTGCAATCCGGTAGAGAAGAATTGTCTTCTGTGATGGTTACCATTACCGAATCGTGCGCAGCATCCTCTGTCGCGTGATTTGTTGGAACTGCAACTACGTCCAAGACAAATGTTGATCCTTTGAATTCTAACAAAAAAAATAATGAATAAATTTAAATTAGCGAGGAATCAATATTGGTTGGTAGAAGTAAGATATAAATAATAGATAGTTAGTAAGCTTCACTTGTTTGTAATTTAAATTTCAATATTTAATCTAAATAAAATGTAACTGGTATCAACCTAATCGATATTAATTGTTAATCTAATTATATATAATGATGGCTCTTTTTTTTTACTTTTACATTGCATAGATATAAAAAATCAGATTCCGAAAGATACATATATACAGGGAGATCGGAGTTTGAAAAGAAAGAGGGAAAGCAACAGAGGAAGAAAGAAAGAAAAGTGAGAGAGAAAGAGAAAGAAAGATAAAGAGAAAAAAGGGAAGAAAAGCAGTAAAAGAAAAAGAGAGAACGAAAGGAAAAGAAAAAGTGGAAGAAAAAGGGAAGGAGAGGAAATGAAAGAAAGAGAGAGAGAAAGAGGAAGAAAGCGAATAAGACAGAGAGAAAGTTATTGAAAGAGAGATAGAAAGAGAGAGAATAATACAAGGGCAGAAAGGTAGATGTTAAAAGACAAAAAGAAAAATAGAGTGAGACAGAAAGAGAGAGAAAGAGAATAAGATAGAAAGAGAGAGAAAGACAGAGAATATATATAAAAGTGAAAGAGGAAAAAAGAGATTGATTGATTGAATATTAACGTCGCACTACTCAGCTACAAGAGGGCTTTTGGCGATGGACCACGTAATTTTGAACCATGGTCAAGTGACGTGGACGACACCTGAGCTGGCACCTCCCTCTCCTAAATACCACACCACACCAAGGGGAGAACGTTTGAGCTCTCGACAGATTTCACGTGCATTTCTCCCCTACACGGTGGGTCTTTAGTGGTATTGGGCTCGAACTCGTAACAAGGCAAGCCACGATCCGATCCCTATACCACTCGGCTAGCGGAGCCGAGGAAAAAAGAGAAAAAGAAAGAGAGGGAATAAGACAAGTATAGAAAGAGAGAGAAAGAGCATAGGATAGAAAGAAAGATATTGTAAGAAAGAAAGAGAAAAAGAATAAGATAGAAAGAAAGAGTGAGAAAGATCGAGAGAGAAAATAAAAATGAAAGAGGAAAATAGAGAAAAAGAAAGAAAAGATAGAACATAGAATAAGACCAGACGAAAGAAAGAGAATGAAGCAAGGAGAAACTGAGAGAAAAAGAGAGAACAAAGAATAAGGAAGAAAGATACTAAAAAAAGAGAGAGAGAATGAAACGAAAGAGAAAAAGAGATAAAAAGATAAACAGACAATAAGGCAGGAAGAAAGAAAGATATTGAAAGAAAGAGAGAAAAAGTGAGAGAAAGAAAGAGATTAAAACAGAAAAGGAAAGACAGAATCAAAGAGAAAAGGAAAAAGAACGAAACAGGGGAGAGAGAAGAAGAAAGACCGATGCAGGTTTTTAATTAGAGATAGATTCAGATTTAAATTTTTGAATTTTTTTCATACAAATTTAATAGAGTTTTAAGCAACATTGAGTAGTAGGAAGCATTCATTACCTGATATCGAATGTTTTCTATGAGGTGAAAGCACTACAGATCCCGTATGCTCATCCACAATAAAAAGTCCCCGACCAGACTTGGTATTATTAGGGAAAACAGAGCTTTTCAGTAAATGGAAGGTCAATGCTTTCTCTGGAGACTTTCCAGAATGCTCATCGATAGGCTGAAGGCGATAGAAGGTCGTGCCCACTGGATAATCGTACGGGAGCAAAAGAGGTGTAGTTTTTTGAAGAAATACTACGCCGTTTCCTGCAATAAATAGAACTATTACACACATACGATATTAGTATAATTATATCAAAGTCTTTTAATAAACGCAAAAGAAAATTAGAAAGCAATTTTAAGCGATACAGACAACTCAACTTCCCTTTTTGATTCGTAAGAATTTGATCCACACTCTCCAACTCGGATGTGTTTAATACTAGGACCTATACCTGCCGGACACGAGTCCGTGACGATGACCACTAAGCTACCACATGAACTTAAACTCCTTAGGATTTTACTTTCAGAACTTCAAGCGCACACACACACGACTGCTTATTCTTACATAAGGTCTCACAATTCACGAAATAAAATTTTTCTTATGAATTTTGATTAGATCAAAATAAAATTCACGCGCAAAATTAAATTTTTTTTAAATATCTTTTCTCTATATTAATGTATTATGCTATCAATCGTTTTAACAGTAATAATCAAATAACTGAAAAAGGTGTCGTATTAATAAAATTCCGAAAAACTGTCAAATTTTAGTGTTTGTTTCCATGTTCGCAAACCATTTTTTTAAAAATAATTAATCGATTACCATCTTGGTACACTTGAAGATAAAACTATTTGAGACGATCGAATTTTTTCATGAATTTGTATTGCATGATTTTCATTCTTTCAATTAATTATTAATTTTTTTAAATTTTATTTCAAAAATTTTACTAGTGTATTACATTCAATGAGCAGTAGTCTAAAACACAATATTAATTATAAAAGTTGAAAAATTCTAACACGTTTTAATATTAGAACATTTCAATATAACATATTCATAAGAAACTTAATGTGTTTAATACAGTGCTTCTCAAACTTTCAATACTTGCGACCGAACTTTTCAATTTCTACTATTAGCTCACGATCTCTAAATAAATAATTATTTATCTTGGGGGAATTTTCAATCGTTAATAAAATACATTTTAAAGAGCTCACAATGAGGTTGATTCATGTGACGTCATAGTCACATGATAGTGAAATCCACGTGATTCTAGCGAATCAATTCAAAAACTCATGTGACGTCATAGTCACACGATAGAAACTATCTTGTGTTTCCAGCTAATCAGTTCACGCGCATCGGTGTTGCCAAGTTTTACTCTTTGCAGAAACTTTCTCTTAAAAAGTACATTGTATACAAAATGCATTTTATTTAAAAGCATAAGCATAAAATATAAGACTTTTTTTAATTTTAAAAAAAAATTTTAAGAAATTTTTTTCCTTAACATTTAAACATCTTTACCCAAATATGAAATTTGAAATTGTATCTGAGTTTTACAAATAGAACAAGTACAATTAGTTTAATGTTTGTTTTGAATTCAATGGAAACACGTGTTTGTTTTTATCATGTGACTTCATGAATCAAGCCCATTGAGCTGAAATTTTATACACAGGATTATTTTGGATGACAATATAATATATGATTTAATTATAATTAATAAAAATTAATTCATTAAAACTAATTATTTAAAGAATTACAAATACAGCCACGTCGGCATCATTTTTGGTGACTTAGCGACCCTTTTGGCGACTTGTGTCAAAACTTGAAAAGGTTTTTTTTCTCACGTTTTAAAGCATTCAGTTGAACTGAAATCTTATATACCCCATTGTTCTGGATGGCAATACGATAATTATAATGAATAAAAATGAATCACCTCTGTGATTCTGTCCTATGAATATACATATTTATATTAATTGTAACTATTTAATAAAAAGTAGCTAAAATAAAAATTTTCTTTGTTGATCTATGTATTAATTGATTTAAAATTTTTTTTTTATTACTTGTTAATCATACTTTTCATTGCGGCCCCCTTCCATACAATAACAATGTATTGAATTCAATAATAATATACTTTGACACTAAAACTGCAATGCGACTTAAATTATAAACCGTACAAATTATCAAGATAAGTATTAAATTTTCTATATAATATTAAATTTGACAAGCCCGTGGAGTCACTTATAATTATACTTTTTCTTAACTCAATATTGTTAAATTAATTATAAAATACATTGTGCAGCACTGATAAATTTATAAGAGTATTATATCAATGTAAATGTGCATTTTATTTTTAATAATGTCAAAATGTATTTTTTGTTCTTCCTCTTTCAGTAAATTAATAATTTTTTTAAATGAATTCTTGTTTTCTACTTTTCTGTATGCTCGCGCCCCCCACCTAGGTTTATCAAGCCCTTCCAGGGGGGCGCGCCCCACAGTTTGAGAAACGCTGGTTTAATGTGAATGTCTATGTATGCAAAATACACATGTAAATATACACTTGTATTTTATTTGCTAATGATATATACCACAAAATTTACAAAGATTTCCATTATTTTAATGCATGTATTTTCCACATTTTAACGCTTAGCTTACTTTTACATTATAACGTATTTGTACATTAGCGTATTGCAAAATTATGTACAGTTTGCCCGTAAAGTCCGTTGTTACCACAATAATTAATTAATGATAGAAGCTATAGTCATAAAAATTGAGCCTTGGTATAGTAAAGTTGCCATGCGTTACACAAAAAGCTGCTTACGGCACCTCCTGGTGGATAAATTTGGATTTTGCGTTCTTATCCCAGAAACAGTAGGAAGTACATGACAGAAATCAACTACAAAAGTGTTCAGAATCCCCTATTTAATACAAAGAGACACCTTCAATAAAGTAATGATAAAAATAAAAGGCACAAAATGTACATTTATTTGATTCGTAATTCCCAAAATTGGTACGCGACATACTGCGGGGGGGGGGGGTAATACACTCGTGAGCATCCCTGATTCTCGGCATCATATGAACGGATGAGGCATGTTTCGAGCGTAATACTATGCACAATAAGCAGAACATCCATTTCTGGTTCCTGAGTAATACTAGATGTGCTGTCGAAGTTCGACATCAAAGCTCGCTGTTCGATAAATGTCTGGTGCGGAGTATTCGAAATCAGACTGATTAGCCCGGAATTTAACCAGATTTTAACGTGAAATTTAACGCGAATTTGATACTTGTTACTACTGAAGGACGTACTATCCGATAGTCTGTAGGATTTGCAATTGTGTAACCTCCGGAATATATGGTCTCAACATGACAGCACCCCGCCATACAACGTATCAGGTGGCACACAGTGCATTCGAGACACATCCCAACAATAAATCATCGGATAGGATAGTTACGTTGAATGGCCTGCACGGTCACCTGACTTGAAGCCATTGGTTTTTTTTTTCTGTGAGGATACATCAAGCAAAGAGTGTATTCAAACTCTCCATCATTATTGCAGGAACTGAGAAAAGAAATAAAGGATGCTTGTCTCTGCATGTCACGTGCCATGTTCAAGCAAGTGCAGCGGGAAATGCAAACCTGTGTTTATGTGTGTAGCGGTATCATTTACATAAGCCAGTAATAGCCTCCAGAAAACGGGGATCACTTTTGTCTAGTGGTATATTACGTGCTTACGAATCAGAAGGAACTGAGTTCAATCCCCCACATTGGTTACCCGGACGTGTATTCTTGCTGAAGGACACTATTTGAAGAATAACAAATAACTAAGCATCATTTTCGGAAGGTGCAGTTTTGTTCAACGCCATCAAACACATGTGTGCTTTATGCTTTTCATTTGTATCATTTTTATGCTTAAGGTGGTTTTTTTTTTTTTTTTTTTTTTTGTAAGAAAATCGATGATGCTGAACAACATTGCAATCGACATTTTTCATGTATCTTCTTCTGTTTTTGAGATTAGAACGCTAACTGAAAATTTATCCTCCAGGTGGCGCTGTAAACTGTTTCGTTGTGTAGCGCATAGCAACTTTATTATACCTAGACACCCCCTTTACGAATGTAGCTCTTGTCGGTCATAAATTATTGGGAAGACAACGGACTTTGGCGGGCACACTCCAAAACATGTATGTATATCTATGTATTTATAGAAAAGCGACTTATATTCATTGACACATCACGAGATATCCAAAACTATTAGACATGTAGACTTTAAATTCAACTGGCATGTTTCTTTTGTTGGATAGATATTTTCTAAGAACAGAATTTACGGAAATTGATCCTCAGAGGGGAGAGAGGGTTTTGTGGGGCTGTTATAAGTGAAAAAATCCCATTATCGAACTATTAGACACACTGTTTTTAAATTAGGTATAACTGAGCAGAGATCCTCCATGAACGGATTTTGCTGAAATTACTCCTAGGTGGGGGGGGGGGGCGCATACGGGGGCGTTATAGATAAAAATTTCCAACTCAAAAATTCTTGTCCTATTCTTAAATCAAAAGGTAAGGGCTATAAGAGTGTTTTGAAAACAATCAAAAGCAATCTATAGCCATAAAACATCATGAGGAATATGTAACGGGTTCTATTCGTTCTTCTACTAATCCTCTTGGGTAAAATACTCCTCTTAACTGTGATTTTAGTTGAAAAATGCTTTCCGTAGCGAGGACTTGATTTTATGTAAATGCAAGCTTCTATTTAAGTGCTAGTCATGGAGTAGTCGAGGTGAATGGTTGAAAATTGATACTAAGCGGAAAATATGGTGGGAGCAAACGGTCGTCCCACTTCGTACTATTAATTCCAGAAGGAAGGATTAAGGGAAAGGGAAGCCGTCAACCTTACGGCTGACGATTAGACAAGTTTTACAGTAAGAGCGTTTAGGAGAATAGATGAGTGATTATATTTATATAGTAAGATTAATAAGCTTGATTCCTCCTTGGGTTTAGTTGTCAGTGTGCATTCTCTCAGTAATTCTCATAAATCATCAGCAGGTTTAATAAGTGTTAAAGGCTAAATAAAAGTGGTTAACTTGAGAAATGTCTGTTTTTACCCGAACCCTCTCACACCCGATTGCAACAAATATCCAGTTAAAAGAATGGATAACTTCTGGTATAGTATAAAAGCAAAGTAAAATTTTATGCGTATATAGTATAACACAATATTTTTAAAATACGTAAAAACTAGCAAAAAACATGTATAAAAGAACTTGTCGGTAAATATTTGAACTTCGAAAGAATTAGATCTGTTTACGAGAAGGATCATATCAAAATTTTGTGATCTGGTTGAATTTTTTCATATTAAAATGCATTAAAAATTCGTATGAATTCTTAAATGTATGAAATAAGAAGGATAACTTTGTGATAGTGTTTAATATTTATAAGTAGTAGCGTCTTCTAACACTTAGCACAAGTTGCTTAATTAAAGTCTCGATGAGTTGATCTCAAGTTTTTAGTGTTTTGTTAAAGCTCCCCTGTACTAGCCAATTTAATGTTAATCTTATGGAATTAATTATTACCTCTTGAAATCCAGACAATTGTAATTATTTAATGAAAAAAAAAATATCCGGTACAGTAAAAGCGAGGAATATTTATATTTAAAGGGCTTATTGAGGAAGTGCCAGCTCAGTTGTCATCCTTGTTTCTTAATCGGGGTTCAAAATCCTGAAGTCCGTTACCAATAGTTCTCATGGTACTTCACAGTGCGACATACATTAAAAATCAATATCGAATTATGTAATGTTTCTCAATTACTTTTTATCCTTTTCCATATAATCAACTACTTCTCGACAGCCAGCAGAATTATTTCGTTTCTCACTCCACAGAAACAAAACACAGTCCACCGTGTTAAAACACTCCCAAGAAACTCTATTCTTGGTACAGCAAACCACGCGCCATGTGTCGGTTCTCAATCAAATTACCTCGCTTTCCTTAACATCAAATCCCGTTCAAGCGCTCCACGCTTCCAAAACGCAAGGAATTCTCTCTCACCCCTAACCCTTCTTCTCGAGGGTCAATCACCTTCTCTTCAAAAAACAGTAACCCGCCTCCGTAGGCGCGGTGAATTGCCCCAAACATTCCATAATCCCCCGCCAACAGTAGTTTCAGACACAACAAATTCTATCTGAAAGTATTTTCTAGATAATTTCAGGAAACGTTCTTACATAATTTTTAAGGATCCAAAACTCCGAGAGTAAGAGAGTTATATTATCGTGGCAAATTAAAGCAATCTAAGGCTATTGGTAATGGACTTCGTAATATTGAACCTCGGTCTAGTGACAAGGAGGATACCTGAGGTGACATCCACCTCTCCAAAATACCACACTACAATAACGGGATTATTTTGAGCTTGTTAATCAATCCCCTCTACACGGTGGGTTTTTAGTTGCACCACCAGGAGTAGAACCCGCGACATGTCGGCCACAAATTCGTGACCATAACCACATAATAAGGCACTTAAAGGATCTTTACTCAACAAAAGAATCATGCCTGATAAGTTGCGAGTCTGCCGATCTAATAGTTTCAGATATCTAATTGATAGATTGACAGATTATTAAAAATTATAAAGAGCTTCCAATCCTTTAAAAAATTTTTATAACGAAAATGTTATGTTCATTATATTATTGTAATGAAATAATGATATTAAACGAATATGTTACCATGAATATGTTTAGTTTATTGGTGGTAGCAAAACCTTATTTTCCTTCAAAATTTATATGAAAAATAACATTAAATATAATTTTAAATCGTCAAAACCATATTGTTTTATAACATTTCATTTGAATTTTCTTTTGTAGAAATGAATTGCGGTTTATTAACGAATGACTATTGGGCCTTTTAGAACATAGATTTGAGTGGAAAGGTTTGAATTTAGACATTATAAGCGAAACAAGCGAAACATTATTTGAGTACTAAAAGGATTTAAAACCTTACAAATTCAAATCTTGAAAGAAGTTTAATATGAAAAATCAAATAAACCCATTAATAGCACAGTTTCAGAAAACTATATGTTGATTATTCCTAATAAAATATTATTTAAAGAGTACTGCCATACATTGACAACTGGGCATCTAAAAAGAATGGCTTAGCTAATTCTATTATTTGTTTTGCTTTTTCCAAGTGACCCCAACAACAACAACAAAAAAAATATAAGTAAACGTATACATTGTAATTGAAAAGAAATCCCATCCCGACGGAACTTCGGCGAGCTTTTACACACTAATTCCATCAGCTAATCAATACATAAAACAACTAATACTACTTAGTAGCATACAAAATAATTGGCATGATGCCAAGTATCTTTTATTACTTAATTTGGGACTATAAAACATAGAAAATATATATACAAAAAATATATATATATTGCCTCTTTTCACCACTCTTTCTGTCACGTTTTTAGTTTTATATTTTCTCACTAGTAAAATTTATAATAATTGTTTTACTTTACTTTAGCGCGTGCCAAAAAACATTTTGAATATATTCCTGCATAAACAGTTCATTCACTCTTTTCATGAGGCTCTTCTAGTAGTAGCGCTAATCTTCGTAACTTTAACACAAAAATCAATTATAGCCTAGAAAATCTAAGTTCAATTTAAATTTAGAGATACTTTCTAATGGCAACACCTTAAAATGCCGTGAATGTGTATTTTATAAGCAAAATCTTATGCTGTTTTTTATTCCATGTACCATATAGTTAATAAAAATCTCATTTCTTAAAAGATATTCCTAAAAATATCAAAACTGTTTTTCATTTTCCTAGAGATATAATTGAAAATGTTAGCTAGATTCTCCTTTCCAAATTGAGACAGAGAGAGAGAGAAAAATAAGGCAGATCTCTTATCTATTCAACATTTCCGTAATTATATTCCCTTTCAAATAGATTAATATTTATTTCATTTCCCTTTTCTTTTGTTATGAATAAGTTGCGCTCTAGACTCATTATAGTAAGCTGGTAAAGAGTTTTTTTAATTTTAAAATTTGGTACAGTGAGGATAACATCTGGAAGGGCATAATATTCTCTTGAGTTCTAGTCCACCAAAAATGAGAATTTGAGAGTCTTTTCTTGTACTATTGAGAGTTTATATCAAAAATACGTATAAATTAAGTTATTTAATAAAACTTCAAAGTAACTCTAAGATATTGAACATTGCTATCTAAATACGAAAGCAATATTCTAATTTCCATGCACATTTTATAAAAACTTTTTTTTTACTTCGTTCTGAGAGGTTAGTCAAAAATAATAAAAAAAAATTCCGATTATTTAAATAACTTTTTAAACAGCAACGAAAAATAAAAGAACAATTTACCGCATGAAGTAACATTTCAAAACATCATTTATCAAGTATCAACAATCAACCAATTTTCAAAGTCTAAAATGATAATAATTTGAAAAAAAGCTAAAGATAAAAAAATTGTTCAGATGAGAAAAACTAATCGCGTACTGACTACTTTCTGGAACAGGGGTCGGCAACCTATGTAACGCGAATCACATGTGGCACGCGGGTACGATTCTTAGTGGCACTCCATCTTACTCTACAAATTTGTCAATTTTTGATACGATGGAAGTTGATAAATTTGTAATGGGCCTTATTTGACAAGCACCTTCAGAATTGTGGACATTTGCGGGATTACGAAAAAATCTGTAAGGTAACTTTAAAGATAAACTTACAGCTATTTTGTAAATTATTGATTGTCATTACTGGAAAGATTTGATTATGTGAAAAGAAAAAATTACATGTACTCTGCCTTTTCACTTTTGGTTCTACATATCTAAGCAAAAAATCCGTCCTCATATGAAAAATATTTCGATCCCTCAAAGAAATTGGTTAACAACTGAAGCTCAGAATCTTCTCAAATTGAAAGTCACAAATTATATCCCTGATTTTGCGATATGAAAGTGTAGAGCGTTTCTTTAACTATAACGAAGGAAATATACGTATATCTTATATTATCTCTATTTCTTGTTTTAATATGTTTAAAAATATATAATATATGTACAATTTTAATTTTTGTTGAAGAAATAGTCATGTTTTGTGCTGTTTACTTTTATGTTAGGTAATATTTTTTAATGAATCACAAAATCACAAAATATAAAAAATCTCTATATTAATGACCTCTATTCTCCAACTCTGTATGCATTATAGTGAGAATTGAATTGTTTCAAAAATGTCTAATTATGTGGCACGCTGAATCCTATTGGTAGATTGAGTTGGCACTCTACAGCTAAAATGTTGCTGATCCCTGCTCTGGACCATATGTGACCCTGGTTCAAAATTATGAGGTTGGTCACCTATAGCCCTAGCATTTCTTCAGATATAGTGACTATAATAGACACTCACTGACTGAATTATAAATTCGGGCTTATAAAAAATATATTAATAGATTGATTGCTCACAAAAAGGTCGCATTACGTAGCAGCATGAGGGCTGTTAGGGCTGGATCTCGTAATTTTAAACCACACTCAATAGACGAGAATGACGCCTAAGCTTGCACTGGTTTCCAACTGTTCAATTCGAGCCTTGACAGACTTAACCCTTTCGTGGGCTTTGGGAAGATTACTTCCCCTCTGCATGATCTTTTAAAATAACCTGTGGGAAGCACAAAACCCATTATAATATATTGGTCTTACTATTATAACGATGGGAAGCCTAATTCCCGCTTCAGTTTTGTGCTACTGCATATAATTCAGCGATTATGACATCTGTAAATCAGAGAAAAAAAATGGTACTATATAAAGAAGAAGTACCTCGTCCAAAAGCGCTGTGTGTATATAACGATGTCATGGGAGGGGTTGATCGTTTCGATAAAAAAAAGGGTTTCTAAATAGGAAAATTTGTAAAATGGTGACATCGTATCTTTTCATTTCTTATTGGCCTTGCCATCATAAGTAGTTCCATACTGGGGCAAATGAAAGAAAAAAACAGAAGTTTAGACCAGCTAACATTTCGTATAGCATTAGCTCGTCAGCTAATAGATATTCCTCAAGAAAATGGAAAGGACGTTCTGCTAGCTTCCAAGCAAAGAAATGTGTAGTTCCGAATGATGTGCGCTTAGCCAGTGTGGGAAATCATACGCCAAAGATAGTTTCTAAATATAGACGATGTAGGAAATGTAGCACAAAGGGGCAAGAAACAAGTACCCGCTACATGTGTGCAGAATGTGATGTCAACTTGTGCATTGTAGCATGCTTCTTATTTTTTCATAGTAAACAAGTACTCTTAAAATTTAATTTTCTTTAAGACGGTGAATGATTCCTCGGAAAGTATTCTTCCCCACCCCTAAAATTTAAATGTAAACGTAAAATTCGGCAAAATAAAATATTATTCCTTTTATGCTGTTGTTTAATTGTTACTAAGACAAAAAAAAAAAACTGCGAGAAATTCAAAAGAGAAATAAATATTACACGAAAGTATTCAAGTGCCTCAGCAGACGTAGCAGATCTTAAGTGACATCAGGACTCCAACTTAAGACTCTACAGAAACATCAACGATCACGAGTTCGCGACCATGACTTCCTGGTTTCTAAGGCTACTATGTAAATTGAAAAAGAAAAATCCTTTAAGGTGATCATAACGCGATATAATGCAAATTTCAGCAACTTCAGCACAAACTTTACGTAGAAAAATCTTACTAAATTTCAACCAGATAAATACTTTTCTCAATCTAATAAATTCTATTTACAGGAGACGCTTGATGTGTGTGTATAATTTTAAAAAGAGTTTTAAGATCGCAGTAAACGAATGGTCATGACGCAAACGCGTAGCTAGCGTTTTATCTGTCGTGTCATGGGTTCGAATCCTAACACCACTTACGACCCTTCGCGTAAAAGGGCTATTTCATATTAAATCTGCCGAGGCCTTTTAAGTCCTTTGTAACAGTGGCTTGAGAGTTTTAAATGGAGTAACCTCTTTTCATCGTCATTTAGTTCAAAACTACGAGGTTCAACTCCAATAGGCCTTGAGTAGCTTCAAAGTGCAACATTAAGAAACAATCAATCATTAAAAAATAATTATTGTAATCTGCAACATTATGTGGAAAATTATGCTTAACAATTACTTGTGTTTTGTTATCACAACGCTAAAATTGGTATAACGTGGAAGTTATATTGAAAAAGGCAATCATTAATGCTGTATTAAAAGTGAGCTGGAGTGAATGAGTGAATATTAACGTCGCACTGTTCAGCTACACGAGGGCTTTTGGCGACGGACCACGTGATTTTGAACCATGGTCAAGTGACGTGGACGACTCCTGAGCTGGCATCCCCCTCTCTTAACTACCACATCACACCAACGGGAGGACGTTTGAGCTCTCGACAGATTTAGCGTGCATCGCTGACCTACACGGCGGGTCTTTAGTGGTACTGGGATCGAACTCGTGACAACGCCAGCCACGATCCGATACCTATACCACTCTGCTACCGCGGCCTCCTCCTGATTATCGCACCACAACAAAGAGAGGACGCTTGAGCGCTCGACAAATTTAACGTGCATTATTCCCCTACACGGCGAGTCTTACGTGGTACTGGGCTCGAACTCGTGACAAGGCCAGCCATGGTCCGATACCGTGACCCCTAGGCTACCACGGCCAATAATGAATTGAAGACAGGTATAGTATAGTTTTAAAATATTTTTCCTCCTATAGAATTTGTAATTATGTAGTTTATATTGTTCCTTTTTCATGGAAAATTTATTCAGCAATATTCCGTGAAACAAAATTTTTCGAAAATACGTTTGGTTAACTGACTGATTATTGTTTTATAACGCGAAAAATTTGAACCTTTTTCAAAAGTTATGCTAATTTAACAGCTTTTATCCCCAATAAAAATGAAAAGTATTCTTATTCATACGTTGAATGCCTAAGAATTAATGTTATAAAATAACCATATTTAGTTCAAAAGATTTAGTAAAAACCCCAAAAAATATTACAGAAATTTATTTTTGAATTTCCATTATTCGTTTATTTCCAAGAAATTTTAAAATAGATCGCTTTCCCATCTGCTTATGTCACGTATGATTTTTAATAAGTCACGAGCGCTGGTGTTTTCCCAACAAATTCGACAACGTAAATCACAAGATTGCCTATTGCCAGAAAACATCGTTTATATTAAAGTCTGGATTTCCAGTAACTAAAAATGGAGAGCACTTGTGTTTTCTTTGCAGAAGTTGTCATCTATTGTGTTTCCTACGTGATTGAAATAAGAAAACTTTTATTTTTATAAGGTAGTAAATAAAGCATTTTTTATTGAGTTTTGACGATGGAGATTATTGTATAACGATTCAATTTAAAAATAAAAATGAATAAATAATATTACTGAGAAACAACGCGAAAGAAAATAACTCGCGCTTTTACTCTGCGATAAATTAAATCTTTCAAAATACATAAAAAATTGGGTTTGAAAGAAACTTTTACTTGTTACATAAAATCATACAGAAATTCTACAAAAAATGAAGAATCATCTACAAATTCGGATAAGTTATACTGGGTAGAAATATAAATTTGTTACGTCAATTAATAAAAAATAATTTTTGTTATATAAAAGAAAACAATTATCGTCTGGTGATTAAATGTTACGAAAAGTTCGAAAAAGAGGCTTAATTGCTCTTTTTCTGTTCGTAATCGAATTTTTTTTTTTTTATCTGTATTTTGTATACAAACAAGGGAAAAAATTATCAAATATTTTTTCTTGGTATTTCATTCATAAATATTTTTCCTTAATATCATGCAATCTACACACACATTGTAGTTTTTTATTAAATAGTTCCATAAAATTCTTGAAGAGGATTTTTATTTTGTTGTAACGGAAGAAATATAAGAACACAAACTTTTCCAATTATTTCCATTCAAAGAATTTGTACACCATTGAACAAATGTACCAGGTAATAACTTATTATTTAATTTATTTAACATAAAAGTAGAAAATTATGTTAATTTATAAAAAAAATTATAAATTTGCTTGAAAATTATTTTAGACAGTTAACTTTTGTTTTGAATTACTGATAATTTATTTAAATTGAGTTAAGGTAGTAATTTCTTGTCCGTTACCGTAAACTTTAATTACAATATTAATTCAAGTTTTACTGCATCGATTTCTATTTTAAAAAGGTTAATATGTTTTTTTTAAAAGTCAGATGTAGTAAAAAACATTTATATGAATTTTATAAAAAAAAATTTAAAAAAAAAACGATCCCTTTTAACTACAATAAAATATTTCAAATACTTGTTACTTTTTTCTCTTAGCGATAAATAATTCAATTTGATTTGATTATATTGGCTTTATTTAGAAATGTGTGTGCGACCATTCACACGAACTTAATTATTGTAAGCGAAATTTTATGTCCATAGCTGAAAATAAATTTTAATACTACATCAATTAAGCTAATTAAAATTCTAATATGAATTATTTAAAACTGTCTTGTGATATTTAAAACTCAAACATAATCTTCGAAAATGAAGGAAACGATTTAATTGTAGCAAGCCATTCTGAGTAAAAAAAATTTAGTTATCAAATTAAATTATAAATTTAATTTTTTAAATACAATTTTCAGTAAAATAACAGCAATTTATAGCACTTGATTTTTCAAAAACCGGAAAACTTACTAATTCCTTAACTCTAAGTTGATCAGAGTTTCTGTGTCAGATATTATGAAAAACAAACATTTTTTATCCCATAAATTTATTAAAAATTCTTCCATATTATTTTTATAGTACTTTTTTTTAAAAAAAAATCGTGTGAATAGAAAATTTATGAACATCAAAAACACTTATGCGTGTATATCTTTACCATAATTATATAATCTAGAATTAAATGTGAAAAATTACAAAAATGCTATTCCTAATTTTTTTTCGTGTTCTTAGATTTATAAATCTAAAATATTAGCTTCGGTTTAATAATTATTCTTTGTAAAATAAGAAGATTAACAAAGATGGAAGGTAAAATATATACATATTTAAATTCCAACACACGTGTTTACAAATTTTACTTAACGCTAAAAGAACACAAAAATCAATACATGAAAAATGCAAATAAAAAATAAAATTTTCAGTTTACCTCTTCCACAAATAAACAAGACGAAAAGCGCAGAGATTAAAATCTTCATATCTAATCGCTGCGATTGACCGTTGGTCATCTAAGAACGTAGATTTAGCACCCGACACTACCACACACACACAACAGAAGCTGTTAACGAAAAGCAACCGTTTGAGAGGAGAAAGCTACGTTCAAGGAAACCTCGCCAAGCGAACGCGTCTAAATATCGTTTCATTCGTATTCTGCGCATCCCGTTGAGAGGCTTAGCTTGAGTTCACTGAGGCTTTATTAATGTCAATGGCTTTAAATAACAAAATGCTAGCTTTTCAATTATGGAGAATCCTTCTTTTAATTTGAAGAAAGTAGATAATTTATTAAACAGATTTCTGACTTTTTCTTTTCGAACTTCATTTTTTTATTCACTCATGAATTTTAATCGTCTGCCGTACAGATTTTGAGATTATTTTACTATTATCTACTGAGATTTTGCCTTGATTATTGTACATTCAGAATGTTTTAATTCAATCTACTGTAGAGGTATAAATCTCTGCATTTAACAAAAACGTTGTTTTGCATAAGTTTACTGAAACTTTTTCAATCGCTTTATTAATGTTTCTTAAATCACATTATTGGAAGCTGTCATGAATGTATTTTTTAAAAAATGTCATTTAATTTCTTCAAAACTCATTTATTTTTCATTATACTTAAAAAGAAGACGATTTATTATAAAATATTAATGATAAATAAAAATAAAAATATATGAATGTAAATAAATAAAAACATAAAAATATTAATTATTTTTCTTCGAATATTTAATTGTCTGCCAATAAAAATTATCAGATATTACACTGATTTCAGTTGAGATGTTCAAATGATTCATTTCAATAAGAATAGTTTTATCTCTTTGTATCACTAATACAGTTGATTCGAATGTATTACTTAAAAAATATGAGATTTAAATAACTTCTTCAAAATTCATTTTTATTATACTTAAAATACATCAAATTTATTTCAAATTTGAAAAATAAAGATAAATAAAAAATATCATTAAAAATAAATAAAAATACAAAATATTAACCACAACTTTTCTTCTAATTTTTTTCATCGTCTGCCACTAAGAGTTATCAGATGTTCCACAGATTTTTCATTTGAGATTTACCAATGATTCTTTTAAATTGAAGTAGTTTTAATTCATTGTGTCGTTTATATAATTGATTTGATGTACTTTAAATGCGTAAGTACGGTATATACATAAATCAAATAGGCAACTTTATTTTCTATACATTTATTTTAGTTGTTAAAATGTTTCGTATTTTACTCGTTATATAAAATGTCTTGCTTTTTGATAATGTAATTCTTTAAGCAATAGAGAACTTTCATAACTCTTAATTATGTGTTGTTGTTTTTTAACATTCATAAAATCAGAAAATAATATATGACAATTTTAATGTTTATATTTCTCCTTAGAAAATAATTTTAGCATTATTTTTGAAAGTTTATTGAAAGGAACGAAAACAAATTTTGTTTTAATCGTAGCAAAACTTTTATGAGAAAGATATTTTTATAAATAATATTTCTGGTGGTGAATGTCCCTTGACAGAAAAAATTTAATTTACAATAATTTTTCATTTGTATAACCACATTTTTCAATTTCACTGATACAAAACACTAAACTGGTAGAATATCAAAAATAACGTTTCTTTTATCATAATCCTTTATTTGAAAAACGTAATCTTTAAACTAATATATTGTTAAAAATATTTATGTTTAATCTGCAGAAATCCTTAATTTAAATTCTCAGTGCAAAATTAATTGATTAATTTAATCTTAATCATCATTTTTAACCATTTTAGTGATTTGATGGAGAGATAAAAACAAATGAAATTGCAGCCACTCATAAAGAATCACTTTTGCATGTTTATCGCCAAACACCGCTCACAAATGGCTCCTTTGGCATACTTTAACAGCAAATCGATCGATAGACGCAGATGTTAGGGGTTTTCCAAAGGTTTCTCCAGGGCCTTTTCCAGAAATTTCAGTTCAAGGATGCGAATTTTGCTCCTGCGCATCTCGTTTCCTGGGAGTAAACAACAAAAGATAAGAGAAAATTCGAGGAAGTGAAATGGATGTTTGGTCGTATTTTTTGAGCGCCAAATCTCCGAGGAAGATTTTTCTTTTCTGTAGAATCCAATTACAACACCGTCTTTTGGAAATATTATAAATCAAAAAGGAAGATAAGGGAAGAAATAAAACGTAAAATATTTTTTAATGGAGAGATGACAACAAAATAGATCCAATCGGTTTCTGCTTTCAGAGATTGCTGTAAAGAATCGCCACTCGGTTCTTTTCAAATATATATATTTGAATTTATTCCAGTAAAAGGTCTAGACTCACTGTATACAACAGCATAAAAATGAAATTTAATGAGAACGTTTCTTACAATATTTATGCTATTTTTAGAAAGTGTTGTTTGAATTATATCCTTATTCTCGATATTTATTTCGTAGGGTATTTTTATTTTGCGATGTAGAGCGACAAAAATAGTGAAATTATTCATGTTCTATTTGCCTATTTTAATAATTACATTTTAATTATGTAATACATCTAAAAATGTCAATTTATGTGATGAGTAAATAAATTATCGGGATACAAAATGTATCTTTAAAACAATTTTACTATAAAAAACTAGCCGTCACCCACAAGCTTCGCTGGATATTTCTTGATGGTTGTATGAATATATACTGTTTATACATACATTATTGATATCTAAGTCCTAGCGTTAAGTATCCAATTGTATTGAAAGTATTATTATAATTCTCATCTTTTCATTTGAAACGGACTTGAATTTCTAAAAGGAAAAAATATATTTATTTTTTATGCCCCCTAACGCCCTCCTCCAAAGTGGATACCCGAAAAACCTTTTCTTAAAGGATCTCTATTCAATAATAGAAACAAGCTTACCAAATTTCAAGGTCTGTATGTCTAATAGCTCGAAAATGTGGGAATATTTAGCTATAACGCCTCTTAATCCTTCCCAACTCCACTTAGAAGGAGGCGATTATCGAAAAACTCGTTCTTAGCGGATATCTATTCTATGAAAGGAATATGCCTGCCAAATTTCAAGTCGTTAGGTGTAATATTTCTGGAGATCACGTGATGAATTTGTGCATGAATGAGTCAGTCATTTTTCTCCTTCAAATATTTTTAGATTAAATCTGAAATTCTACGTTTAAAAAATTTTAAACTGAGACATATTTAGTCTATTATAAGCAGAGGATATTTAATTTTCTCAATCATTCTCGTAATTGTCGCATATTTCATTCTCATATATATAAATATATATATATATATATATATATATATATATATATCTGTGTGTGTGCCTATTAATTTTCTAACAGTTTGGTCTAATAGTTTAAAAATGGAAATATTTATCTATTACATCCCTTAATTCCCCAAAATGCCCCTTGGGAGTCGATTTTTACGAAAACTATTTCGTAGCGGTTCTCTACTGCATGAAGGTAATCTGCTTACCAAATTTCAAAACTGTACGTCTAATACTTTAAAAATGAAAAAATTATCTGTTACGCCACTTGGGAGTTCTATTTTCATAAAAATCGTTTTACAGTGGAACTCTGCTCCATTAAATGAATCTGCTTACTAAATTTCAAGACTGAACATCCAGTTGTTCAAAAATGGAAATAATAATTTGTAATGCCCTTTGCGGCTCTATTTTAGTAAAGTCCGTTCTCGGTGGATTTTTACTCAATAAAAGGAGCATGACTACCAAATTTCAAATCTGTAGATTTAATAATTCGTGAGATATCATGATGGGTGTGAGCTGCTTTTTTATCCTTTATATACACTCACTTCCAAAAGTTAAGCACGGAGAGGAAAATGCTAATTTCCGGAAGCCAATCAGAATTGAAGAGGATGAAATTCGCTGCAGAGGTAGATGGCAGTATGCAAATATGTTAGGTAACAGACAATCGTGCTTTCATGTCAAGAAATATGCAAAAAGGGCAGTCTTATAAGAGGCCAGCTTTATGAAGGGTTACAGAAGTTGATTGTAAGTGCTGATAGAATGTGTTTTAAACTTTCGTACAACTTGTTTTCAAGACATACGTGTTTCTATGACTTCCAGAAAACGAATGGAAGACTCTGAGTGCTGGCGTACTGTGGGGCGCATTGAAGCAGGACAGTCGATCACAGATGTTGCTCTTTTCTTAGTCGTTCATTATTCTGTAATTTCACGTGCATTGAAACAATTCCAAAACACACAGACAGTTGTCCGAAGGCCTGTACGCGGTCGCCCAAGGGTAACAACCCCTGCGGAAGATCTATATATTGCTATTGTAGCCAAGCGGAATCGCAGAGCGGCTTCCACACGTATGACATCTATGGTTACAGCGTCCATTGGTAAGGCTATATCTGCAGCTACTGTACGCCGAAGATTACATATGAATGGACTGTATGCCCGGGTACCTCGAATTTGTGTTCCTCTATCCGTCCAATCAAGAGGGGCACGATTAAAGTGGTGCCGGGAACATGGTAATTGGACTGTGTCTGACTGGGACAATGTCATGTTTACTCATGAGTCAAGATTTGCTCTGGAGCCAGATGACAAGCGTATAAGGATATGGCGTAAACAAGGAACACGCAATCAGTCCCAAAATATGACCGAACATCACGCATTCCGAGGCGGAAGCATTATGGTGTGGGCAGGGATTTCATTAGGATACCGCACCGACCTGCACATCTTTAAACGGGGTTCTGTGACAGCTGCCCGGTATCGAGAAGCAGTCCTAGAACCCATTGTGAGATTGTACGCTGCATCAGTTGACCCTACATTTGTTTTAATGGACGATAACGCACGTCCCCATAGAGCTGACATCGTCGATGACTACCTGGAGAGTGAAGGGATTGCGCGTATGGCGTGAACAGCATATTCGCCCGAACTTAATCCCATTGAAAATCTTTAGGATGCTCTCGGCCGTGCTGTATCTTCACGTTTCCTACCTCCAGCTCTCTTATTGAGTTGGAAACTGCTCTACAAGAAGAATGGCGATTGGTTAATTTTGCGGTGGTTGACCACCTAATTGAAAGCATGGTCAGAAGGTGTAAACTTTGCATACAGATGAGAGGGGATCACATACCCTATTAATGTCCTTTTTTTCATTTTATGCTGTTTATTTTCTCTTTAAACATAATTCTGTTTAAGTCTCCATTATGACATTATCTGATAACTTACAAAAATTTAATATTGTTTTCATTTCTGTATATAATTATTGATTTTGTTTTATGTATAAATATATATGCTACTTAAGTGCCATATTTTGTGTCAATCAATGCAGTATTTGTTGATTTTTTTGCATTTTACATCTTCGTGCTTAACTTTTGGGAGTGCATATGAATGCATATATATATATATATATATATATATATGTATATATATATACATATACATACATACTGTTAATATCTTAATTGTTAAACGTAAAACTCTCCTTCAATGGATTAATATGTATTTCTAAATTCAAACAAATATCTTAATACACCATATATTTTGAGGTAAGTTTACCTTATACCTTAATACATGTTGCATAAATTATTATGTGATCGTTACTAGTAGTTAAAACTCATCCTCACAAATAAGGAAACTTAATAAAAATTTAAAATGTCAATTTACATTTTAATTTCTGGTCAGTGTTCACAGAACAGTTATAATGTTCCACAATCACTCGATTAAAATCAATCACTCATAATTCGGGATAACAAGATTCGCTTTATTGTCTCAATTAAAGCTTAAAGGTTCTTAAGTCCCTTTAGCTAAATGCTTTTCAACAAGATTCTATTGTAAAACTCTAAAGAAGAGTCAAAATGTGAAACCTTTGGGACAAAAGAAAATAATTAAAATCGTCAAAGAGAAAACTAAATCTTAAAATCAAATTCTTGCACATCCCACTAAGGATCATTTCATAATAGGAAAAAAAAATTGAACTGTGACGGTGATTTTGGTTTTTACTGGGTTGAAAGTAATGAACAAAATCTCTCTGTCTCTCTCTCTCTAGTGGGTTAGAATAATACATTCAATAAATTAAAAATATCACCATTACATGGTAAAACAATACTTTAGAAGACAAATACAATTAAATTTTTAGAGAAACAACTTACTGTAAATTTTATTTAAATACAGTCCAGGATTGGATGGCGGGGTGGGAGATCCACATGTTTGGGATCCAGGCCCTCTCTGATGATAAAAACAGTGGGCCCCAATTATCACTACCGATACTCATGTGTCCATAGCGTGGAGACATCTATATTCCATTCTGAGAAATATAGTGTGCGTTACAGGACCATAAATTCAAAAAGACAATTTGATTTGTACTGCCCACTCCAAATATGCACTAAACATTATCAGTAGGCAGAATGCAACCTTGTACCCTATTGATTATCTAATTGTTCGTAGGACCTTGTATCATTTTTACTGTGGCAGTATTTGGTCTCGACGATGAAAATTAATTTACATAGGTATTTAAAACTAAATTATGAACTTTTTTAAATTTTGAAGAAAATTTCTTATTAGTTACGCGTAAATTTCATGTTTGTTTATATTAAAAAGACTAATGATTGGATATATTTCAGTGATCTTTGCCTTAAAAAAATAAAATCATTTACAGATTTATTTGATAACGATTTTTTTTTTTTACCTTTCATTTTCAAAAGTACCTTCTAAAAGGTTTAAATTAATTCGCATTCGAAGAATCATCTTAGAGCCCTGAGGCATAATGTTGAGCTTCAAATTTTTATGCATACTTGTTAGAACAATATATATAATTTTAAATATTCATATAGCATTCTTTGTGTTAACATGCATTTCTTGACTCGCAAAGCCGGCTTTCTCTAAAATTTTAATAATTAATTTATTTATTTTTAACGGCTTAATTTTTTTTAAAGTAAAAAAAAAAATTAAAAACACAAATATATATTACTGATGCATGTTTGCTTAATGCGCGATTTTATTTTTGCCAATGCTTTAATTTCTTCTGGAAAGTTGCAATCATTTGGAATGCTTTAAACAGCATTAAGAGTGCTTGGCACATGCTTGACGCCAAAGATAATTCTTCATCAATTTTATTTTGCTGAAAGAGCCCTCAGGACTTACTATAGTAACTAATACGTAAAGAAAAGTTTTAATACAGTTAATGCACTGATAAATAATGCATTACAGTTATTTTTAATATGCCTTGAGCTTAATTTGCATAACTTTCATTCAAAATCAAATCCCGTTGCAAACCAGTTTCCTGGATTCGGTATTCACATCTACATTTTTGTTATAAAATTTTACAAAGTTTTTAGAACATTTTTTCATTCCTATTTTTCTAAAGTTTTTACATCAGTAATTAATTTAAAATCAGAAATAATATTTGGTATAGTTTTAAATTTTGTATCTATGCAATAACAGTATTAATTACAGTGTTAAAAAAATATCATTTACAGCCTTTTTTCGCTTTTTTTTTGTAAATTCATGGCCGTGGTAGTCTAGTGGTCAAGGTATCGGTTCGAGGTTGGCTTGTCGCGAGTTCGAGCCCAGTACCACTAAAGACCCACCGTGTAGGGGAGAGATGCACATTAAATCTGTCGAGAGCTCGAACGTCCTCCCGTTGGTGTGGAAGTTAGGAGAGGGGGTGACAGCTCAGGTGTCGTCCACGTCACTTGACCATGGTTCAAAATTACGTGGTCCGTCACCAAAAGCCTTCGTGTTGCTGAACAGTGTGATGTTGATATTCACTCACCCTATAAATTCATCTGCTATTTTGGAATATAGTTTCTTTCCCCTTTTTCGAATTCATTTTTGAAGTAAATGCACCGAAATATTCATATGAAGTGCTAGCATTTTTGCTTCGTCTAAAAATATGTTGAATTTTGTTCTTGGATTTTAGTTTTAATTTTGTGCACGAAGTTAAAATCCGAATCAAGAGAAATTGTCTTTTGCTTGAAATAGTTTATTGATAGTATTAATTTTGGCCAATATTTCAAACCATACTATTAAATAGAAAATAATGGCATTTATTGCATTAAGTTCAATATACTTTAATCTTCGGATACTGCTATATTATCGTTACTACACCAAAAAATTCTTCCAGGGCATTATAAGTTTTCTCAAACTGTGTATATGTAACCTTTAAAGTATATTATTCAGTTATTTTACAGAATAACTATAGAGAGATATTTTTCATGAAATAACTAGACAAGTCAGTAAAACTATGTAATAGATGAAAAATTTCATACTTTATTTAGTTATTCAATGAAATAACTTATTCTTTATAAAATACTTAATGATACACCGTTAAAGAGTGAAAAATAAACAATTTCGAAATCATTTTATAAATTAATTGATCATAAATACCTAAGACCTTTCGAAAAATACAATTTATGCCTGTTGCGGACGATTAATTGAAAAAAAGTAAGGAAAAGCAGATGATATAACTTATTATTGCCCATATTGCTAACATTAGTTAAACAGAAAAAGAATATGTTCTACACTGTTACTGGCACAATTAATTCTCTTCTCCTAGAACATCAAGGATACCATAATGCTGGAGTAAACAATAGTCACACGGTACTATTTTCTGTGCTGTTTTAGCACTTTTTACTTCTGCTTCAACATAATTTTTCACAAAAAAGTGTAGCACTTTCTTCCTTTGTCCTACGCTTATTTAATCAAGATTCAAATCTCTCGCATTGAAGTTGGCGTGGTGTGTTAGTTAGGAGTGGAGGTGCCAGCTCAGGTGTCCTCCACGTCACTTGACCATGGTTCAAAATGACGTGGTCCGTCGCCAAAAGCCCTCGTGTAGCTGAACAGTGCGAC
>BMAV01011217.1:237065-249911 GCA_019973955.1 Trichonephila inaurata madagascariensis
ACGCACGACCCGATGGCATTAAGGAGAGAATCATGCTTTTTATCGGCAGTTAAGGAATTAATTATAAACCGTTCAAATTATCAAGATAAGTGTTAATTTTTGCACATAAAGTATGATAAGACCATGGGGTCAATTGTAATGATTTTAAACTTGTTCTTAACTTATTATTGCTAAATTAATCATAAAATACATTGTGCAATACTCTAATATATTAATAAGTTTATTATATCAGTATACATGTGTACTTATTTCTTATTTTGTCAGAATGTATTTAGTTTGTATACTTTCAGAAAATTAATAATGTTTTTAAATCTTTTGTTTTCAACTTTTCAGCATGCTCGCACCCTCTTCGTAGAGTTTTCATGCCCCTTAGGGGGCTCGCCCCACAGTTTGAGAGTCACTGACTTAGCTGCCAAAATGCAGCCCATTTGAAACAAACAATAATCGTATGAAGTGCAGTAATACAGTGGTTAACGTTCTTGCCCGCAACCCTTGAATTGCGGGGGTCAGAATTTTAAGGGGCCCAAAGTATCGAACCTTTGTAAAATCCAACTTGGGGGCCCAAAAACTGACTTTACAGAAGGGCCCAAATACTCTCCGTTACCCACTGCAATAATAACTCTTTAACCTAACTCAAAACTTTCTATTATGGTTGCCTTATTACCAGGAAGTACACGCATTATTATCACATGGACGAGGTTATATTTTTAAATAAAACGTAGACAAAAGTACCAAGATGTAATCTTTGTATTAAAAATTAAAAATTTGTTGGTTTATGAAAGGGGTTTAAATCCTCAAACCCTACCCTTGTGAACGCCTCGGCTTAGTAGCATTTAGAATTTGCACTTAAGTAAATACATCACGAAGTAGCAGTAGAAGTAGTACGAAGTAGCATCACTCCATCATTTGTGGAACGACACAATAATGTTATACAACCTTATATTATATATAAAAAAAATTAATAATATACAGTAGAGCCTGTTTTCGCGCGGTCCTTTTCCATGCGATTTTATTTTTTGCGATTTTTTTTTATGCGTCTTATGAATTTCAACGGTTTTGGTGCAACTGTAATGTTTTCTATCAATGTATTGTACACTTCAAGACGTTCTGCTCATTTGTTATAAGCAATCTCCCCACGATGCACGTTCAATTGCTTTCTAGCAGCATGGGCTTGGTTGAAGACGAAACTGTCAATGACAGTGCCAAGATATAATTTGATAGATTATGAAGACGGACAAGAACAACAGGATTCTGTGACAGAGGATAAAATATGTGTTGGAATCCACCTTTCTAACAAATAGGAAAAGCATTTTTTAAAAATAGATACCAATTCCTAAAGGAACTAGAAATTTCAAAAAGAGCTTCGATCATGCGTATCTGGTTATCGTGAAGTTTACAAGCAACTGACCAACCGACCGTCTCGTCGCAAAAACTTATCACTTACTGTGATAACTTAAGTACCGAAAAACAAATCCAGTGAATTTGTATCTTCAAATGGTGAAAACGATTTTGAACTAATTCATTACAGAAAAATGCGTGCTTTGGATTACGACGAGTAGCAGTGAATTATGTATGTGCATTTTGTGTGTGTGAAAACGGTAAAATCCAAGGAGAGCCCACACCATTGGCGACAAATCGAAATAAGTGCCAAGCCAGAACGAGATGGCGCCAAGCGAAAACGACAATGGCGGCAAGTGAATATAGCGAGATAAGGTGGATGCGTAATGAAAGTATATGTAAACAATACTGAGAAATTAAACATTTGAGATAAATAATATAAAAACAGCTCTTACTTTCTTACTAGTGAACTTTTCCAAGTAGAGGGTACAGCGTAATAACAGATTTTAAAAAAGTCCTTAAGGTCTCATCGCTAAGCGAATGATCGTGTGAGCGCCACCATATATATTCTCCATTCAAATACATCCAAAACTGCACTCTTTCGTTTGTATAATCCCATTCGCTCATTACATTTAGGACATTCATAACTCGAAGCAATCAATCCTTCCTTCATACACCATTCAATCAATTCTTTCTTACCTTTCACATTCAACAAAGTAAAACATTCTAAGGTATATTCACTCACACATGCAGCCATACTTCCAGCCCGATGTCCAATAACAAAATGAAATTCGAAATGCCCGCCGACAAAATACGAAAATTTCAGAAATAGTTAAGTTTGCATTATCTAGTGTATCAAAGCAGGGTTACCAAGATGGCGCAATTATCGCCAACCAAAATAATTCGCCCCAAGGGTGTAGGCTCTCCTAGGACTGAACCGTGAAAACTTTTCCATACTTATTATGAGAAATTAAACGTTTTTAAAATGTTTCCATGTGCAATTGAATCATTTATTTTGTTTGGAAGCTCTTTCTCATAAATTTCGCAAGAAATTAACGTATTTTCTAAGTGCGACTTTTTTTATACGGTCCCCCTCCGCTGCATAAAAAAAAATCTGTAGTATATCGACTAAGTTGTTTGTTATATGTAAGTACGAGAGTATATATGAAATTTTCGAGTATTTTTTTGTGCGGTTTCTTTTTATGCGGTCCCTATCTACCGCAAAATAACAGGTTTCACTGTATTTCAAATCTTAACATAATCTGATGTGTTAAGTGTCAACTCAGATGCATCTACATCACTTGGCTGTACTTTAAAATGATGAAACTAGTCACGAACAGCCCACATGTTGCTTCTAAGTGCGAAGTTAAAAAACAAATAAGTAATCAACCAAATTTAAAAAGTCCTTTAAAAGCGTAAACAAGAATAAAAATTAGAGTTTCTTCTATTTATTTACATTTTTAAGGAACAAATCTGTGTTGACATTTACGCTTATTTTGTTGACAGAATGTAATTACTATCGGATTTCGATGCAGTTTGTTTTTAAAAAACTCTCCTAATATTCTTTATTAAATTTTGGAAATTCTTTTAAAAATTTATTTTTCAACATCATTACTCCCCCACCCTATTAATTAAGTCATTTAAATATTAAATTCTACATTGATGTGATTGGAAAATACATCCTATTTTTAATGCTGTGCTTACCCGATAAAATCTTGTTTCTAAATCTCCATTCTTTATATTAATGTGACTTCAAAGCATTGGTGGAAATTCAAAAATATTGAAAACATTTCCTATACATACATACTTTCAAATTGAAACTACTTCAACAGAAAAAGCAAAATCCTTTCCCCTCAGTTCTAGATCTGCTTTTATTAGTCATTCAGGTAAGAAATGCTCACTAAAACTTAAATGTTTAAACTGTTAGTAATAGCACCACTCTTGTTCCAGAGTTTGTGTTAATAGTTGGAAAACAGAACGTAACTTTTATAGAATCTAAGAAATTGGTTTTGATTTAGACTGCTTTTTCGTACTCTCAGACCTCTAAATCCTCCCAGACTTCTACTGTTATTTCCCCCAAATAGACACAAATATTTTTAAAAAAATTCATTGTATTTCAATAGTTGTGCCATTCTTTTCCAATGAATGCCAAGTTTATTTTTCTCGACATATGTAGACAAGGATTGAACCCCAGTATTCTATGTCCATGCTCTTGATATGGTTTCCATCTAGCAAACTTCAAATTATACAGAAAAATACCTAGAAAAGAAAAACAGCAACAACAACAAAAAAAAAAACAGAAATTCAGGAGTATTTCGAATTCCACACTATAAAATAAAACCAAAATATGAAAATCTCATTCCCATAAACCCAAGAAAAATTGTTCTACATCAAGCACATCAGAAGAGGATGTGGATGATTCCATCCAAGAATTACATTAACCAAGGACGGTGTGACGTTTGAGACAAATAACGGTAGCGTGATATTGATTAATTTAAAAATTTAGTTTATTTACGTCACGGGGCTATTATTTACAGATTATACATTGAAGTTATTAGACTTATTAAAAGATTATTAGAGTTCAAATGATGTGGTTTGTGAGAGAGGAGTTCTTTTCGGAGACTGCTCAGTTCGAAGGTTCAAATCATCCCTTGCTCTCTTCTTTCGCCTCGGGGATCAGGGGCTGGCACCTTTTTAGCATCTCGTTACATCCTGCTAGTGGCGGGAAAAGGGTCCTTCGTGATGTCAAAAGGTTTCGGGGGAGATCCAAGACGGGACAACGCAATAATTTTAAAATGCAGGTGCAAATGCAAGTGTGGTGATCCCTAAAGATGTCGATTCACAGCTGTGAGGCGGGAAATTCATAGCTATGTCACAGCTCTTGGTTCCCACGCCAAGAATCGTCACAACGGTATATTCTCACATATTGATTCTTACCAAGAGCATATGGAACGACATGACAGATTAATTTCTTTTCGCATTTATTTTTGACCTAGTTCTTATGTCTATAATCTTAGTTCTCTATGTATATGTCTTATATATCTATTTATAATTTAATCACTTGACCATATGGTTCAAAATTACGAGGTCCGTCGCCTAAAAACTGTCGTGTTGCTTTAGAGTGCGAAATCCAATCCAATCTATTTATAATTTATTCCATTTTTAATTTAAAATTTGCCTTCAATGAGCTAAATTCATAATGGTCACATGATAACTAACATCACGTGTGTTCTCCATTGAACTCAAAACTAACGTTAGTATTTGTTGTTCTACTTGTAAAGTTTAGATAAGATTTCAGATCTGGTTATTTGGTAAAAATGCACACATATTAAGAGTCTTCAAAAAGTTTTTCAAAATTAGAGAAAAAAAACTTTGTTTCGTGCACTTTTAAATCAAGTTAAAAGAAATCAAAAGTTGGCAACAGCGAAGTGCATGATCTGATTGGCTGGAAATTCGGGTTTGTAGTTGTCATGGGACTATAATGTCACACGAATTTATCCCCTCAAATATTGAAAAATTTTGAGAATTACTACCACAGTGAAAAAAAATACTTTTAGATTTAATATACCCTTGTTTCTCCTTATAATGCTCAAATGGTCTCGACTTGCATATTCTAATACCCAACATTTGCCCTTTCCTCTTTCTATTTATCTCTAAATGCATTAGATTTCGCAGAAGTGTTATTGTTACTTTGTGTTACAATAAGTGTATGGTCAACGACATAATCAACTTAGACCTCATCTGCATAAAAGAAAGACATATAAATTAATACTATTAAGGCCAAACTCTATTTGCATCAGACTTAATATTGTCGTTATCACCGGACGCAAATGAATTTTCATATTTAATTCACGTTTATATTTCGTGGCAGCGACCAGGATTCCATTGAGGCCTACACTTTCCGAGAAAAAGCACCACACCCTTCTACTTAGAACTAGTGTTGTGCCACCCACATATTACGTGCGAAAGCTTTTCATTGCTTGGTGTGTGTTTACGTCAATCCATTTAAGGAACACACGAAAAGTTATAGATTTCCTTTTTTTTCTTTATCAATACTCATATGTTTAAAAGGAGCTGTTTTGTTAATGGCTTCGCATAACTGATCATTCATTCATGAACGCATGTGGAGTTTGTTTTGGAAGTTCGGGAAACACGTCAAATGCGTGCTGAGAGTTTGAGATGTTGATGAAATGTGGAGTGAAAATTATACGTTAAAGGTAGAAAAAGAGTTAATAAAAAGAGAGTGTAGAGTGTTATGATCTTAAATGACATCGGGAAAAGTTTGGATAGGAGTATTTTAGAATGTTATTTTGGTGAAAAATCATTATCTATAGTTGTTTTTTGTTGTTGTTTTGTCATTTTAGAATGAGTTATAAAGATATTTTCTTAGTAAAGGAAAAATTCGAAGTGCAAAGTGTTTTCACAATGCTCTTGGTTTCATTTAGAAAATTTCAGTTTTTAAAAACGCAATTCAGGATGTTATGATGAAAACCTTTTATAGAGTTTCTTCACACAGTTCCATTTTATTAATGGATTCGTACAGTGGCGTAACGGAGAGTATTAGAGACCCCTTGCAAAGTAAAGTTATGTGCCCCAAACCGTATCTTACAAAGAATTATAAAACCATAAATTTGGGGCCCTCTAGAACCCTGTTTCCCCCCTCCGCGATGCTGGAATTGGAAGGGTGTACATTACGCCACTGGATCCGTGTAATTTGTCTTATAACGATACCTGAGAAATCAGTTTTTGTAGTATTAGAAAGATTTTAAGCTTGAACAGTGAACAAAAATAATGATGACAAGAGGAATTAAAGAAATGCATCGAAATAAAAATACAGGAGTTACTCGTATAACACGGTTAATTCGTACGTGTTGTATAAAAACCATGTTATACGAGATTTTTTTTTATTTATTTATACTTCAAATTATATTATTTTATTCATTTATTAAAATTATGTAAGTAGATAATATACATCAGGTCAATATGTACCGTGTTGCATCGAAACCGTGTTTTGTGTAGGACTAAAACTGTGTTGTGCAAAACTTTGAAGTAATATGCAGGTTGATTCAAAAATAGTGTGACTATTTTCAGAGCATCATAAATTTTATTCAATAAAGTTATTTACTTGAAATTTATACAGTGTGGCTTCCTTTAACATAGTACACTTTAAGTAAACGTTTAGCCAAGCCAAAAGAGCTTTTTCCAACATTTGGGGGGGAGGGGATTTTTTTCTTCCTCTTTGATTGTTTTTTGAGGCCCTTGGAGAGTTCTTACTTTACAATAATAATTATTCAATGATAATTATTTTTCACTAGAAAGAAACTTTATTTATACTTTTTAGTCATTTTGCAGTTTATTTTGCAATATGACATGGTGCAGAATCTTGGTGAAAAAAACTTTCCACGAAGGTAAAGACGTTTACGTTTTTAATCATGTGCTTCAAAACTTTTAGGTGATAGTATGTAGGATCAATTTTAGTTTTTGGTTCTACACAAAAAATGGTTTTGTTAGACCTTGAGGGGACATTTCTATCCATACCATAACACCTGACGGCTTACTTACCTTTTCCAAAAGAGCTGCGTCTTTGCGACGCTTTTCGCGGGAAATATGCTGTATCTTCGTTTCGCCAGTTGTAAATGACAGATAAAACAGTGCTTTATACGAAGTTATCCATGTTTTATATGTATCTTTGCGTAAAATTAAAAACAAAGGTCAAGATAGTTTTCTTCGTTTTTCTAGAGTCTTTGCAGACATTTGACGACAGACGGGTTTATTCACCTTTTTTATAACCAATTTTCTTTATCTGACGACAAATTGTCGATTGCGATACCTGTAGTTTCTTTGCCAAAGTTCTTTGACGCAGAGGATTTTTTACAACGATAATTCTTTTCAATTTATTTTTTTCTTTTTCATTAAGAACTTCTTTTTGTTCCCTTTTTCCTCCTAGAGCTTTTGATTTCTAGACACAAATTTTATTTCGTTTCAAAGTTTAGATTGTAATACATTAGAAAAATGTCTTTTTTAATTTTCAAATACTTCATTTATAACAAAATTTCAACTAACATCCTTCTTAAGCCTTAAAATTTTGTTCTGGGTTTAAGGATGATATTTCGGTACTATAATTTACTATTTCTTCACACTATTCTATTTTGCTTTCGGATTCGTGTAACTTATCTTTTAAGAACACATAGAAAGTAAGTTAATGTAATTTTAGAAAGAGATTTTAAACTTTCATGTTGAGAACAGAAATGGTGATGGCAAACTGAATTAAAGTTGTTCACCGAAATAAAAGTATAAAGTAAAAGATATTATAATACATTATGTACAAAAAGGGTTCTAACTCAATTTTAGAGAGTTACTTTCAATATGTTTAGCTAAAAATCTAATCCCCCTTTTTTTTAGGAACATGAAAAATTAGTGAGTTTAAAGTGTAATAGAGAGAATATTTTGATGAAAAAGGTTTATTCAGAATATTATTAATTTCAGATACGGTGATTAAAAATACATCCAGATTGTTTCGATTCAAGACTTGCAAACTATTATAATAAATACCGTTACATTTAATACATAAATGTTTTACAATTGAGAAAAATAAAAATTTATTAAAGGAATTTTTAAAAACCATTCAGAACTTTTTTACGCTGTGAAAGTTTTTAGAATCTTTTTCTGTAGGATTATTATAATGTATCTTACTTGACAAATTACGAGTATTTACTTGTTTAAGTACACAAAATATGTTGTGTAATTTTTTACAGTATTCTATAAAACTTATGTACTTTTATAAATCATTTTTAAGCAATGAAAAAAGTAAGAACGTGTAACAACACAGCTCTGCATAGAAATTTGCCCCGATATACCATTCCTACAAATTTTTACATAAAATTATGTTAAATTTCCCTAATTATGACTCCTGAATATGGCTTCCAATTTTGCCCCCTCAGCCACCTTTTCCTTGGGTACTTCTACTTCAGAATACAAAAGGAAAACAAGCACCAGATGAAGGTATTTTATTATAAATTGCATTTTTATTACACAGGGTGTCTACAAAGTAGTTGGACAATTTCGTAAGAAATTAATCTGTTTAAAGAGTCAGACTAGTAGTCCCCTCAGGGGGCTCTCCTTCTTTAGGTGAGTACGGGTGTCACAATCCCGAGGTATCCTAGTGAACTTTTCCTTTTCCCAAGGGATTTACTGTCTTTGATAAACACGCGTTTCACGAACCCGGGATACCCCAGTGATCCTTCTCTATTTTCGACTCTCTTTCTTGTCATCCCATTTCTCCTTTTCTTCTTTTCACGTCCAGATCACAGACAACAAATTTTTTGCGCAGTATAGCCGAAAATGGCTTTTGCGCCAAAAAAAAAAACACAATCAATCAATCAATTAATCAGACTAGTAGTAAAACATTCTAGTTTTATTCATAGATGACTTTAGGTTTTATAACTGACACATTTAGCTAGCGGTAATCATTTTTCGATCGACATTGGGTTTAGTGTGGTGCTGATAGAGCAAAATGCTGTCTTTGGCGTCAGAAAAACCATTCTGTTGTGTAAATACTACGAGATTTTGTTCTGGAATACAAAAAAAGCCCTCGTAAAGAGATACTATTGTGGCATGGAATTTACTTAAACATGCTACATCTCCTACTTGTTCCTGCGTTTCTCAAACTGTGGGGCAAGCTCCTCTAAGGGGTCGTGATAATCCTACCAGGGGTCCACAAACATATCAAAAAGTCGAAAATAAAAGGTTATTTTAAAAAAATTATTAATTTATTGAAGGGAAGCGAAACAAAATACATTGTGAAATAATTAAAGACATTTACAATGATATAATATACGGTACTTACGTATTATCGCAACCGTATTTGCGACACTATACGCAACGAAGCACATGAGTGTCAATTCAACGCAGGAGACACATGGGAAATTAGGGTAGCCAACTTGGCGAGTTATCTTAAATATTGGCATTGTTGCGATATTACGTATATCAATGTATTTGATCACTAATTCACAAATACTAAGTTAAGAACAAGTTTAACAATTACTAGTGACCTCATGGGCTTGTCATATACAAAATTTATTACTTGTCTTGATAATTTGTGTGGTTTATAATTAAAGTGGCATTGTAGCTTTAAGGTCTAAGTGCATTATCAGTGGATTCAATACATAGGGGGGGGGGCGTGATGAAATTTGTGATTGAAAATTGTTTCAAATATTGAAAGTTTGAGAAGTATTGTCTTAGTCCAATCTGCAAAGAAAGAATGCCAGAAGTTTACATTTTTCAACAGGATGTGTGGCACGCCTTATCTCTCAGTACCACAACGACGTTACATCTGACTTCAATGCTGAGGTACCAGTTTGAATAGGACATGGAGGTGTTATTTAGTGGCCACCAAGATTACCACTGGATTTCAGTTTATGGGATTTTGTAAAAGATCAAGTGTGTACTCCGTCATTTCCTAGATCCATTCCTGAACTAAAACCAAGAATCTGCTCCGCAATTAATATGATCGACAGAAACATGCTGACAATCCTGTGAAAGAACTGATTTACCGAAGGAACATTTGCAGTGTAACGAAAGGAAGCCAGATAGAACAATTGTGATAATGGTAAACTATTTCTCTATCTTACGAAACAATATGTACTTTATTTTATCCTCTGTAAATTGCTTGCAATAAATCATTCTTTTTGTCCAACTAATTTGTAGTCTCACTCTGTATTTTATACAGAATTAATCTATTATGTAATCTATTATCTATAAGCATTATGTGTTTACTTTTAAATCCAAGCGTTTAAATAATCCTTTCAGTGCCCCCCTCCCCCGTATTAAATTCATGGCCATAAAATTCCTGGACATTGATAAACATAAGTGGAAGGGGTGTCCTGGGTGGAGGATGGGTGATAGATCTAAATCGTAGTCATATTCGCATTCAAAGTGACATTTCACGTAAAAATCACCCAACATGATGCAAGAACTAATTTTTTTGCATAACACTATAATTTTCTAAACTAAATAAAAAAATTAATTTTTCTAAAAAGATTTTAGATAAAAATTAATTGTTTCTAATCTTTAATTCTTCGAAATTTTAAAAACAATACGTCATTTTTAATTCTACGTTATTTTTTTTATCTAAATAATGCGTAATTTCATAATGATTCTTACAGTTCTTGTATAATTTTTTCGCGCGAAATACTTAGAAACTTTATACGCTTAAAAATATCCATATTTCATTGCAATTATATAGTCAAATTTTAGTTTGAAAGCACTGAGTTATGAAAACAGTGAAAAAATAATTAACATCTGAAGTTCAGTCTCGTATTGAAAGCTCATTTAAGCAAGTTATTGATTTTTTCGTCGATGTAACAAATCGACAACATCAAAAATGTATACTTGTCTAAAACTTTTGTTTCCATAATGACATTAAAAGAATTATGAAGTCTAGACACTTCCGGAGTTTGAAAATATTGATAAAACATAATTTTAGCTCACAAAAATAATCATACATTAAGGAAATATCACAAAAATGACGGTAACTCAAAAAGTTATATGCGTAAAATGTTTAATGAATCTTATACTTATACATTATACAACACATAGGAAAGTATAAAATAGCATAAAAAGAAATCACCAGACAATTATATTGTTACAGAAATTAACATATATATATAGAAGGAACAAATCGGATGCGTCAGCTTGGCATAGGAGAAGTACTTTTAATATAGGGTATGATCCCACCAAAAAGTAATGCAGCACATGTAGTAATGTGTGATGCTCACAATTATGCGGTCTATTAATTCTGTAGGAAGTGTGAGCCATGGCTCTTCCAAAGCAGTTGAAAGTGTGGCTAGAGTCCAAGGAGGGGGGAGCTACACGTCGTTCTAGAGCAGGGGTGAGCGGACCTTTTAAGGGTATGGGCTACTTCAAATGTTTTCAAGGTTTTGCGGGGCCCCCCCCCCTTCCCCCAGTGGCGTAGGTGAAGCTCTTCTGTATGAAAATTGTATGTGTTCTTTTCTAATCACTTACTTTCGATATTATACCCCTCTTTTAAAGTATGAGAGATTACCATATTTTTACTACAAAAACACAAGTAACACAAAATTGTTAAGTTGAATGCTTGATTAACTATGAGTGTCTGCTAGACTCTCTGGACGTATTCAATGCCGCGAACACAGAACATCGTGATCTGATGAATCTGAATCCAACACATATACTTAACTTTCTCGCTACCGAGTCCCGCGCAATCACGGGACATGACGAGAATCAAATTCCGTGAAAGTGCGGGGTGTGGAATGATGTCTTAAGAACTAACTCGAGAAGACGCAACGCGTATTACCAATCGATAGCGCAACTAACCACAGAATCTAACTTTATAGATTAAATACTATCTCACTAGTAAAGGCTTTATACTTAAAGTTAAATTTATCAATCTTACCGCTATATTCTAGATAAACAGCTACGGTTCTTATCACTTCTGTTCTGCCTTTAATCCAGCTATACTCCGTTGGAATCAGACTCACTTTTGGTTAACCTTCACAGCCACTATTAGGCTAATTTCCAGGATTAAGATTCCTCTTCTAGACTATATCTCATATCACTTTGCGACTACCTTTCTACTTAGCAACACCTAGCGACTTCACTTAGCCACCTCACGAATGCTAAACTTCCCATATATATATGATTCCTAATTTACATATACACGTTCTTCTTGAGTTGATTGGAAAGAATTGCCATCCTGGCCCCAAAGAACCCCAAAAGGACAGTTAATAGAAATCGCTATAAAAGCCCCGTCACAAGGTATTGTGGAAGTCACGCTCTTCACACACGTCTACTTGTGCATTGAAAATGAGGAAAGCTTTTTATTGCTTCTTTGGACTTAATCATTGCATCGATGAGTGCGGCATTCCCTTTTCAATCAGTTTTGTGTTCGCGTGTGGAAGGGTAATTCTTTTCATCTTCACACTAGAGCAGGGGTGGCCAACCTTTTTGGAAAGAGTGCCACCATCTAAAAAAATAAATTAGGCGTGCTGTTTCCTACTTTTCAAACAAACAAACAAAAAATAGGAAAATGTGAAAATATTAGGTTGGGGAAAATGAAATCCATTATTTTTGCAAAAAAATCAAGACTTTATTTAACATGCTTCCAATTGTTCGATTTGGGTCAAATATGCACCGTTTTGTAGTATAATGTGTTGCCATTTTAAAAGTGGCTTCAAAGTGCCTCTCTCATAAAAGTGTTGGCCCTATTGGCGAAAACATCTAGTAATCGGTTTTCACAATCTTCTCTTGATTCCAATTTCTTATCACTCAGGAAGTTTTGCAATGCGAGAAAAAAGTGATAATCACTTGGTGCCAGGTCTGAACTATATGGTGGATGCATTAAAACTTCCCAACAAAGCGTCGCGTTGTCCTGATGGAACACAACACTTCTGTTGGCCAATTCTGTCCATTTCTAGTCAATCGCTAGCTTCAAACAGTTCAGTTGTTGACAGTAGAGATCTGAATTTAGTG
>BMAV01011217.1:250680-279731 GCA_019973955.1 Trichonephila inaurata madagascariensis
TGTGATTTCCATTTTTAACACTCTGTAACTCACAACTGATTAAACCAAACAAAAAAAGAGCAAAATAATATTTTTAGTGTGAAATGTCGTTCTTGACAACGAGGATAAGTTTGAAATTGTTTGATCGATGCTTCACGAGATATGGACACTACAGCCATCTACTGAAAAAATAATGGATTTCTTTTTCCCCAACCTGATATGTTACTTTTAGGCTTATTGGATTTTTAAAGAAATAGGACATTTTTTGTAAGTCTAAGTAGTGAAAATTTAAAAATATAAAATAAATAAGAGAAAATATCAAGACGAAAAAAAGGTTTATTAACAAATGAAGATATATGATCAATTAGGGTAAAATAAAATAATAATAATAACATAATTATATTTAAATGCCCCATAATAATGTTAAATTCCACAACCAACATTCATTCTTGAGAAGCAAGCACGCACTAGACACAGTCCATGTTTTCTTCCAGATATTTTAAAGGAGTATTCAAGATAATTTTCCACTGTAATTCAATTTTAAATGGGTTAATAATAAATTTGAGTGAACTTTTTTTTGTCTGAGATAACAGAATTTCAATAAAATTGTAAAAAAAATAAATAATTGCTATTTATTACGTTTTTCTAAAATTTTTTAGTCTTTTATTTTTTAAGGGGACATGGTACAATTTATGCAAAAATTTTTAATTTACGGATTTTCAAAATTTTTTTGGTTGCCTCCAATGTGTTTATACTATGTAAAAAAATATTTTGTGCTCAAACTTTTCATAAAAATTTAGCCTTTTAATTTTTTAAAGAAAAAACTTAAAATTTGTGAAGTGATTTTTTAAAAATTCTACTCCTACAAAAAATTATGTACATGCATGAAATTTGATACGTCAAACTATGCATAACAAAAGTTGGTATGAGTTTTAGATAACAAGATTGATATTCGTTCAATACTTTTTATAAATGCTTATTGAAAATTCCTTAAAAAATGTATAAATTCTGAGTTAAATTATTTTTTTAAAAAAAATAAGTGTTGCTTTGACAAAAATGCATACCAACTTTTGTTACATGTACTTTTAGCAAAAGGTAAAAAATGAAAACATTAGGCATAATAGAAAAAAAGCCTTAGCATTTTAAATGAAGAAAAACTAGTTATTTTATCTTTCTGAGATAAGTAAGCATAAAGTTTTGATTTTCCATAGGGATGTGAATAAAAACGAGCGTAAAACTATCATAATTCTGAGTTTTTTAAGTTTTAAGCTTTCAAACTTTGTGAGGTTATAGAAAAGTATATAAAGAATAATTTATAGGCTAAAAAAATTAGAATTGATTTTTTGATCGATTTTTGTTAATTGAATCGTATTGTGTCCACTTAAGTCTTCACGTGCCACTTTTTTAATTCTGCTGTGCCACACTGTGGCACGCGTGCCACGGGTTGGGTGCTTCTGCACTAAAAGAGGAAATAAGTTGATTGGCACAAAGTTGTCTCGTGTGAAATCGGCCTAACAAGTTATTTTTTTATAATTTTATGTTTCAGTGTTTAAATTGGAGTGAAAAAAAAGTGGTGTACTTTTGACGCTTTTAAAATCCAGATACAGCTTCAAATTTAGTAATTGTACGTATTAAAATTCTTCAAAAAGCTTTTCATAACTAAATGAAATTATATCATACTTGTATGGGTACTTTTAATCCTTTCATGGGTCATTTTTTTTAATTCCTCTCAGTTTTTTATGTTTTATTAACAATTAAGCAATAGCATTTAAGAAATGCATTTTGTTTTGCCGAATTTTATTTTTACATTCAAATTTCAGGCGTGGGAAGTATCCTTCCCACAGAACCATTTACAGTCATACAGAAAATTAATTTTAATGGTGATTATTTGCCATGAAAAGATGAGAAGCATGTTCCAATGCACAAGGGTACATCACATTCTGCGGATCGGGGCTTGCCTTGTTACGAGTTCGAGCCTAGTACCACTAAAGACCCGCCGTGTAGGGCAGCGATGCACGTTAAATCTGTCGAGAGCTGAAACGTCCTCCCATTGGTGTGGTGTGGTAGTTAAGAGAGGGGGATGCCAGCTCAGGAGTCGTCCACGTCACTTGACCATGGTTCAAAATTACGTGGTCCGTCGTCAAAAGCCCTCGTGTAGCTGAACAGTGCGACGTTAATATTCAATCAATCAACATCACATTCTGCACAGATGCAGCCGGTCCTCTTTTCTTTTTCTTTTGTGCTACATTTCCTATACATCGTCTATTGTTGGAAACCATCTTTGGAGTATGATTTCCCACACTGGATAAGCGCACATCATCCAGAACTGCATATTTCTTTGCTTGGAAGCTAGCAGGACGTCCTTTCCTTTTTCTTGAGGAATATCTGTCTATTATAGCTGACGAGCTAATGCTATACGGAATGTTAGCTGGTCTAAATTTTTGTTTCTTTTGTTCACTTGCCACAGTATGAAACTATTTACGATGCCACCATTTTACAGATCTTCTTCCTATTTCGTATCTTTCTTTTCTTTATAATAATATTAGATAGCTACTGGTTCAAAATGTACAGAAATATACGAAATAAGAAAGTGTTATTACAATAAAAACAGTGTTTTACTCACGTTTGCAGCAGAATCGTTGAGCAGTACAAATGTCACATCAAAACAGATGTAGTAGGACAAATCTCACATAAAGCTTTCAAACATTCGAAACCAAAATTGCCGGCAATTCCATTCAGTCGACTAAACACTAGATGGCAGCACAAAACTGAAGCGGGAAATTGTGTTCCCACCTTTCTAATAGCAGCGTCAATATATTGTAATGGGAATCGCGCTTCCCACAGGCGAATTTGTAGGATCTTGTAGGTGGGAAGTAATCTTCCCATGGCCCACGAAAGGGTTAAACTAAGTTTATTTTGCTTTTGTATGTGCACATTATTATTGTTAACTTACACATACCATTTAAAAAGAAAGTTTATATAGAAAACAAAAGTTTATTAATACTAAATGGATGAACTCATTGGCTGGAAACAATTGTATTTATCAGGCGACTTGCGCGTCACAAGAATTTAGCTCATTTCCCTTATAATGCGTCTCTCATAATTGTAAGCTAATATATAATCAAAATAAATGAAACATTTTTAACAGTAATAAGATAATGCAGAATTAAGTTCTTGATTAAAAGCAAATTTACGAAAGGCGTTTCCAAAGTTTTATCTACATTTACTTTAATTAAAGAAAGAAAAAAAAACAAATTTGAAGAATGAATCACCATTTCATTATAAACCGTATGTATGAAATGTACATCACAACGTGATTGTTCTATCAACAGTTCTTTAACATAATCTGTTTTACAGATAGGTGAGAAAACAACTGGATGTGATACTGAAAAAATTGACTCAGGTTGCCGTGGTAACACATTAATAACATAAAACACTAAGGAATTAAAATCCTTGCTATTTAGAAATAGATTTGTAAATGAGTTTTTATTCTCGAAATCCCAACTTTCATTCACGTTTTACGGTTAAATTATAATTATAGCACATTGCTTGTGCAATAAAGCGATTGCTAGATAAATTAACTTATTTACGGTTAAGCATGCCGTGCTCACGAATTTCGCAATTAAGTTTAATTTTTAGAACCTTTCTCATAAAAAACGGATTTGCCGATTATTTTTATAGCAAGAAAATTTTCAGTTGGAAAATTAGCATTGAAAAATTATGTACGAGAATATTCTCCTTTTAATTTAATGTACCAGTTATATAGGATGTCCGGGCTAAAAGTATCCATAAGTATTATTATTAAAGCATTATTACGAAACTTCCCATCAGAATGTAATAAACTGTTGATCCATGGATTGGAAAACTTTCCGAGATTTTTTTGGGTCTAGTCTGATCGCGGCCGCACGTGTGCGCACTATTGGACAGTCGCAGACGATACACTTTTTACACTGACCATTAGTAAAGACGTGGACGCCACAGTAAAAGATGCAGCGAGTACTTTGGTTAACGGAATTTAAATCAGTCACGCGTGTACAGCGACGTGTTCGAACAGAATAGAATGAATGTCCTTACTGGCTTGCCTAATATACTTATCAGGACTCCTACAAAATGAATCACACACACGATCAACAGAGGAAAACTTAAATATACATACCAGTTTGAGATACAAAAGTTCCCGTCTCCTTTAAAGTTTTTTTTTTCATTGGTGGATAGATTTTGATGTCGGGGGTCGACATTCTATTCTGTTCGAACACGTCACAATACATGTGTGACTGATTTTAATTCCGTTTGCCAAAGTACGCACTGCATCTTTTACTATGGCGTCCACATCCTTATTAATGAAGACAGCGTAAGAAGTGTATCGCCTGCGATTGCCAAATAATGCGCGTACGTGCGGCCGATCGGACTAGACTCAAAAAAACTCGGAGGGATTTCCAATCCATGGATGAACAGTGTATTTCATTCTGATGGGTAGTTTCGTAATAACTGGCTATTGCTTTTGCATACTTTTAGCCTGGACACCCTGTATGATATCTATTAATTTTATTATGTTCATAGTTATAATGTAACTATACATTGTTCGAAAATGATGTAAATTTTTTAATTTTTTTCTTAATCGAAAGAAAATGAAAATTTTTTTTGATATTGATGAATAGTTTTTTTGTATGTTAGAAGTTAATATCTTAGATCAAAAATGAAAAAGTAAAACCAATAAATGCAGATATAAATTTATGTATTTTTACAGATTTTTCAATTATAACTTCATATTAGATCAAAAGCTTTTTATTTATTCCTAATCAATATACATTAAGAGCAAACTCTCTCTATTTTATAATAGTTATTTATTATAAAACAACATGTAAGAACCTCAAAAATAAGATTCTTTAAGCAATACAGATTATGTATGTTTAAATTTCTCAAAAGCTTTGCAAACACATTCATCCGTACATTAGGGGGAATTGAATAAAAATTTTTTTTTAGAATTACAAAATCTATACCTGCGGATAAAGATGTTTGGTATACAGATGAAGTTTAGGTATTTGAGCTTTTTTTATGGTAAGACGTCAAAGTAGTTTTTGTTAAAGAAAATCGCTATTTTAGTACTTTTTAACATTTATTGTGATGAAAGGACATCTATTAAATAGTTAAAGAAAAAAATCAGGTACATGAAACAACGTATTAGTATTACGTTATCCGAATACTTGCGACAATTTTTTTTAAAGGAAGATATGGAGATTTGGGGGGAGGGGTAGATTTATTTAGTACATTTTTCAAAAAAAGGCCAAAATTAAGAAGAGAAACATTAATTATTACTACCAAAATGGGTGAGTGAATATTAACGTCGCACTCTTCAGCTACACGAGGGCTTTTGGCGACGGACCACGTAATTTTGAATCATGTTCAAGTGACGTGCACGACACCTGATTTGTCACCCCCTTCTCCTAACTACCACATCACACCAACAGGAGGGCATTTCAGCTCTCGACAGATTTAGCGTGCATCGCTGCCCTACACGGCGGGTCTTTAGTGGTACAGGGCTCGAGCTCGTGACAAAGCCAGCCACGATCCGATACCTATACCACTCGGCTAGCGCGGCCACGATTTTCCGCTCAGAGGGATATTGTAGAAAAACAATTTTTTATTTTGAGTCTAAAATCATGTGGTCTAAATTAAGTATTTTTCTATTTTTTCGAAATTTCAACCCCCTGGTGGAAATATTACATTTTACAAAACTATTTTCTTTTTTTTTTTTTTTTAATTTCTTTTCTCCTAATCTCTATACCATAGAGTATTTTTTCCGCACAGGTAAGTTCCACACACACAATTAATACTATATACTTTTTTTCTCCTTGCAATCGCGATCCACCGTATTGTATATGTGCATGCAATTAAACGAAATTATTACATAACTAGATTATTCGTACTGTAAGGTTTCGAAAATATATTACATCACACTCTGTTTACATAACATAAACGGGTACTTTTTTGTGTGTGTGACGCAGTAAGTTGCACAGCAGGTGTATATTACAAATTAACATTCAAAACAAAGAACGTTCTTTTGAAAGACGACGAAGTTTTGAGATGAAAGATGACAACTACCAAACAAGCGTGCTTTGTTTTTTAAATAAAAATATTATTTTAAAATCAAATTAATTCAAGAATATATTTTAATAGATCCCCTGTAGCTATTTTAATTAAATTGTTTAAAAAAAAACGTTTCGACCTCTTACAGATGGAAAAGACATTATAAAAGAGTGAATGGTGTAGAAAGAGTTGTTTTTTTAAATAAAATATCATTACGAAATAACTGCGTTTCGTTCTACGACTAAAATGGCGCAGAACAACGCCACTATAATATTTTTTTTTAAGTGGGAGTTATATCAACATGGTTTGCGATCGTGATTTTGGACCCACAACACGTTTTGAATGACTCTTCACCTGAGCACGTGTCCTTCGTTTGACTACACTCTCCATTTTTAACCATCTTTTGACTATATTTTGTTAGTTATCATCGATTATAGAGTATATGCTACGATATTCCTTATAGTTAGGTAGAGTATTCTAAAAGTGTTTTATTCCGTAGTTTGGAATTTAGCCTGGTTGTGTAATTCAAAATTTCAGTTGCAAAAGATAAGTGAATCTTTATTATTGTTGATTAGAATTCGAAGGTTATTTGTCTTTCAATGGTTATTTGAATAAAGAATTTTTAATATATTAATATTTTAGATTGAATAGCAGTTGCTGAGTTCTACATTGTCTTTTAATTTAGTTCTACATTGTCTTTTAATTTAGTTCTAAATTGTCTTTTTTCACCACAATAATATGAACTCCGGTTCATTGCACATCTTGTTGATTATTGAAAAAAGTTTCCTTGATTAATAAAAATTAATCATTATAATTAATTATTATTATTGACGTCTCTCTAAAATTACAAATGAGGTATCGGAGATGAATGTCGTAATTTTAAAACCACCTTGAGTAAAAAGAACAACATTTGAAGTGGCACTTCCCTCTCCTAACTGATACAATAGTCAAAGCAATAGTTTAAGCCCCATTACTCCTCAATAATTCCGTACAACATATTTGATAGAACCCACGAATCGACTTGAATTATTTTGAAATTATACGATAAAAATTCGACATGACGTATTTCGATGATAGTTATTAGAATTCTTCATTTCAACACTTATTTTTTCTTTAAAATTTATAAAGAAAAAAAATTTAATTTTCGTTTTATTCTCCCTTTTCAATAAAAAAAAANAAAAAAAAAGAATAATTTCTCGTTTCATAAAAAATTTTCAGGCGAATACAGAAATTTTTCTGCATACATAAATTTCAAGAGAACGTACCGTAAAATCCGGCGTATAACGCGCACTTTGAACCCAAACTATAAGATCGGAATATAAGGGTGCGCGTTGTACACCGGGTATAAAAACGATAGCTTTAAAAATAACTAAAGAGATGAGCATAAAAAAATTTTACTTTTACACATATCGAAATACTGTTTATTTAAAAGAAATGATATACCTTATGAACTAAAAGAGTTCTAGTTCTAGAAATATACTATTATTTCAATAGTGTGACAATATCTCGAATAAATGACTTCAAAATATAAGAACGTTGTATACTAAAATTTCAGATTACTTCTTAAAAAGCGGGGTGCGCGCGTTATACGGCGAACATACCTCAAAATCAAAAAATGCAGCTTGAAAGTATGGGTGCGCGTTATACACCGGTGCGCGTAATACGCCGGATTTTACGGTAATTTGTTTTCTTTCATGGAAATTTTATAGCTTATTTATAAAACTTTAAAGATTGCTAAACATTTTTAATAAAATGTAATGCTTTTTAGATTTTCAGAATTTATGGAGAATAATCCTTTTTATCTCAGAATTTCAGAATAAACAAAAGTTCAGAAACAAGAATTCTGTTGTGGACGGATGTCATTTTTTTAATGAAGACAAATAAAATAATTCCCTTTCACCACAAGTATCACACGGAGCCTACAGATATAAGTAAAAAAAAATAATAATAAGATAAATAAAATAAAAAGTAAAAAACAAAACAGAGGTTGCGAATTAATGAAATAATAAAACCAAATATATATATATATATAAGTTACAAAGATAAAAATATATAACAAAATAAAACAAATAAAACCTACACAATAAAGTTAAACAAATAGAGAGATTAAAAATGTACAAAAAATTACAAAATCAAATCAATGAACATACAGTATACGAGTGAATACAATAAGTGAACTAAGCTTTGCTTGAGGAGCCAGTTGATTTCAAGAGCATGCAGTTTAACTTTCAGGCATTTTCTCTCTGTCTTAAGAGGCCGCCAAGTGGTCAAGGTATCGGATCATGACTGTTGTGTCATGAGTTCGAGCCCAGTATTACTAAAGACCCGCCGTGTGGGGGAGCGATGCACGTTTAATCTGTCGAGAGCTGAAATGTCCTCCCGTTGGTGTGGTGTGGTAGTTAGGAGAGGGGATGCCAGCTCAGGTGTCGTCCACGTCACTTGACCATGGTTCAAAATTACGTGGTCGTCCGTCGGCAAAAGCCTTCGTGTAGCTGAACAGTGCGACGTTAATATTCACTCACTCACTCTTTCACGCCGGGTCTTCAGTGGTACTGGGCTCGAACTCATGACACCCCAGCCACGAGTCCTTTACCTTTATTACTAAGCTACGACGAAGCCCAAAGTTTGGAAGGAGATACACTTTAAAATTACAATGACCAATAAGGGGAAATGCGTGATTTAATTAGTCATTTAAAAAAAGAAGTACTTATGAAAAAAATTATTTAATATTTAAAGTAGAGCAAAAATTTTCTTTCAATTTGGGATAATTTTCTTCTTTTTATGTGAATGGTTTTTGTGCAAGAATAACTAAATGCGCTTAACAAATAAGAAGTAAGATTATAAAGATTCCTAAAATAACAACAGATCATTAACTCTGAATGCATTAACAAATTAGAAATTCTGACTGTAGTTTTTCTTTGTCTTTTTTTTCAGTCTTTAAGTAATTTAAGCATTTAAATGTTATATTGTGTCATCAAACAAAATACCTTAGCTTAAAATAAGAATAACATATACAAAATCGGTTTTATTAAAAAGATAAACTAAATCTTTTTTATTTATATTTTTACAAAAATGCATATATATATATATATATATATCAACTTTTAAAACAAAATTAATTTCAAATTCTTGGATTATCGTCACAATTACTTTATAAATTAAATTATCACTCTAATAAAAGAATAAAATTATACAGAATTATACAGTTCAGTAGTAAAGTTAATGATGCGTGAAGAAATCTAAAATCTTTTTAAGCAAAACATTAAGTTTGAAGTGGTAAATCGTAAGATAATCGCATTTTCACAAGTGTTGGCAGTGCGTTATAATGATAAGTACCTCTGTAAATTCATATAATTTTGTACAGAAGCTTTTAGATAATGCAATTTTTTTTACATAATTTCGTATTAGAATACGCCATGTTTCTATTTTTTTGTAGAAGTCCGTTGATTTTGGAATCATTTAATGTTCATTGGTGTGTCATCGGATTAACTTAATTCTATATTCACAAAGCTCTTGGAACATCGTTTGTAAAAAAATAGTTTCTAATTATTTGTATTTTTTAAAACAGATATTTTGTTTTCGAAACTATTTACTGATCTTAAGTTATGTCTGAGACGAAAACTAAATCCAGTAAAAATACTAAGCAATATTTATATTTAATAATGAAAATACTAATTCTTGCCATACTTTCTGCAGAAGCAGAATTATTTACTATTAATGTAAGAATTTTTTGAAAATAAACAATGTTTTTCAGCAATTTCATTGAAGAAAAACTATTTTATAAATATTTCCGAGGTAATTCTACTAGTAATATCTGATTTTATAGGTTTTAGTAAAGGAATTATATATACGTATGTAATATAAAAATAGGCATATTTGTAAGCTTTAACCGAGAGAACTTGGATGATGCAAGATCAATGCAATATTTCGTCAGCTTTTCCCCTCCAGACACTAATCCTTCCCTATAGACTTGGTACCACCTCTGTTTAGGGGGACAGAAACAATAGAATCCTAGAGAGCCCCATAAAGCATGTCTTTTGGGGAATTTCACTCTTCACTATCTCTTCCGGTTTCCCCCATATAAATATCTCTGTTCCCCTAAGTCGGGGTTCTTACTAATTCCTACATAAACAACATTCAAATGCCTTTTGCCTACCTTCAAAACTAGGATCAGTGTTATAGCTGCTCCCATGTCGAATTCCCCTCCCCCCTACAGCCGCTGCGTTCGCAACATTTTGCGTTTCGTTCATGTCTATTCGAACTGCTTGCAGTTCTGTTTGGGACTTTCGGCCCCTCCTTCCTGCGCTCTTCTACTCTTGCTCCCCCCCCCCCGTTACACACTCCGGTCTCGTTCCGGGTAGCTGTTGCGTTCCTCCAGCCCCCCTGCGGGGGGTGCGCTTTTTCTGATATTGGTTTTTCTTTTTCACCCTCTCTCTGGGATTCTGGGTATAAGCGGTTTATTTCGCTGGGACCCGAAGCATCTAATTTTCGTTTTCGTCAGGGTTCTTTTGCCTATTTTAAATGTATTGTAACACGTGGCTTCAGTGCTCTTGATATTCAGTGCTCTTCCCGTACACTCAATAAAGATTTTAAAGTCCAAAAAAAATAATAAGACGTCTTGAGTTTATACAACCATGGTTGTGAAATTAGCTACGTTTCAGAACAAAGTCCATATCAGTCTTGAAATGTTGCCATTTCTTTATTATTTACAAATTTAAGCAACACTATATACAATATAGTCCGATACGCTATCATCATATTTAAAAAAATAATATATACAAATTCATGATTTAACTTTAAATTTTCAGGTGCATGATACCTTCGTAATTTTGAAACATGCACTTTTTCCGACTTTTCTTTCGTATGAGCATTTGTTTTATTTATTTCGTAATTGACGTCCGAAATTTTTCTGAGAATTTTATATGGGCCACTAAATGTTGGAGAAAGTTTCCTAGTATTTGGATATTTGAACTCTTCATAAATAACTAAATCATTAGGACTAAACTCTACATCAACAAATCTAGCATCATAATGTATTTTATTTCTTTCATGATATAGTTTCGTTCTCTCCACTGCTATTTATCTAGCCTCTTCAACTGGAGGGTAAATTTCCCTCTAAAGGATTTTGAAAAGGTAGTGTGTCGTGCATTAAATATGCTGGTGGGAATTTAGTTAGCGAATGGGGTGCTAAATTATATTCTTGGGTTACTTCTTTTAACAATTTGGGCCATGGGATCTTTTTTAAAGATTCATTAACTTTACATCTTAAACGTGGGACTATTGTCTGACCCAACCTCTCAACCTTACCGTTAGTCTCTGGTGTATGAGCTGTAGTTAATAACTGTTTAATATTATTATGTTTAAGATATTTTTTAAAATGAGAAGAGGTGAAAGCTGCATTTCTATCACTTAGAATACTTTTAGGTATTTGAATCTGAAAAATTTGCGTTAGAAAACTAGTGCATGTTTCTGTTGTAATTTATCTTGATGCAAATTTCATAAATTGTAATCTTTTTTATTTCAAAATGTTAATTCAGAATGCAGTCAGATATCTTAAAACGAACAATACTACAATCTGAACTTAAATAGTGATCCAAGATAATTAAAGAAAATATTAGCTTTGTGACGGATCTATTCGCGTTCCTTCAATTAATCCTCTTGGGAAATCTTCGGGCTATCGATTCGCGTTATTCACAACCAACCCTTCGGAAAAAGAGAGAAAGAATCGTGATATTTAAATTAACTTACTATATATAGTCGAGGTTTTCTAGCTTGAATAGAGAGTAGGATATACTCGAATCAGGTGGGATTGCTACTAAAAATATGATATGTGAATTATTGTGATTAATAACTCATTAGGAGGAAGTTTTAAAGTGACGATTGTTCACTGTGATTGAATTGATATTAGATTAAATCGGAGGATATGTAAGATCCTTTATAAAGTAAGGATCAGGTTTTATAGTCACCTAATCGTTTGCGTTTTACCGTCGTTGTTCCACTTTCGCGGTTAGCATTGAGACATTCTCTTACCATTACTAGTTGAAATTGTGTTTTGTCATTGTGGGATAAATAAATAGATTAATGGGATCATGTCAAGTGTTTCTTCCCTACCTCCCACATATCTGGGTGCCCGAGAGAGATGTACAAGCCTCTTATAGCTTTAAAAACTATAAAGTCGAAAAACTTTTTCATTTCATTTAATTTTTAAGCATTTTTATATTATTTTCCCGGATAACTATGTAACCTAGATGTGAAGTCCTAGTATCGAATCGTATTTCTTCGTATTTAATTGCTACAAATAATGATATATAATGGATTATTAAATTTAACCAAATCACAGAATTGTTTCGTGAAGAACTAGAAAATAAAGTATTATTAAAGTATTCAAGTGTGTTGTATTCTATTTTTACGATTTTGATTTAAAATATTTTGCCAATTATTTATTTACTAATTTCAGAGCTATTAGTCTAAATCAAAGGATTCTCCACCACTGTGATACGGCACTTTGGTGTGCCGCCAAGTTCTTGAGGTGTGCCGACAATTTTTTTTTTTTAATTATTCATTACTAATGGAAGCAAAGTAAGAAGCTTCTAAGTTATGTAAACTACTTGCTGGTATACCCGTTCCTCGCACGGGTGAATTAAAAAATTAAACAATACAGATTGAAGGATAAAGAAGTTTTTAATGAGTTAATTTTACTTGAATTGCAAATTAAACAAAACAAAAAAACTTTTTGCATATCTTAGTTGAACAAAATACCCTTATTTGTTAAATTTTATGTCTGTAGATCTATATCTAATAAATAGGATTTTTTTTATTTATAATGCCCCGAAACTCTCTTGTGGGTCGATTTTTGAAGCTACCTTCCTAAGCTGATCTCTGCTCACCAAAAGTAACACCTTGGTACACATTTCGTGTAATGAGCGCATAAAATAGTGTAAATAATTTATATTTGGTTGTGTAATATATTAATATTACTTTTTGCTGCTTTTATTTTACCTTGAATTTCCTTACATTATAAAGGCGATTCAATAGAATCATAGCGAAATGTTGACGATAGAGCCAAGTTAACATCATTTTTGGTGAAACTTGGCGATTGATTGAACGGTGCAGAAGTTCATATGCTGTAGCACCACCTGGTGAGGAGTTGCAACAAAGAGGATAGCACAAAAACCTTCTCCATAAAAAATACATATACATGCCAATTTTCATTGTGATCGGTTGAACGGTGTTGGAGGGATGCGATTTCATATATACAAACATAAATTTTTATATATATAGATACTCTGAGAAAAAAAATCCGGAACTAAACCATGCGGCCATTTTAAAGAAATAAACAATTCATAAAATTTGTATCGATCATTTGACAACGCTAGAGGAGAGAGTTATTCGTTACTTCTCAAATTTAGTTATAACAAAATTTGATTGGGTTCATAATCTATTTGTGATAACGGATACACATCTGCATAAGAAATAACTTTGAATGATGAGAAAGTCCTAATTTCATTTTGTAATATTCGAGATTTAATTTCGAAGTATTCAAAGGAGTTAATTCATTTTGGATTAAAATTAGGGGCCATAATCCCATAAAAGTAACAAAAACAAGCTTTAAAAATATTGTTCCAATTTTTTTTATACATCTAATGGGCTGCAGATTGGTGTTTTACCATTGCAGACCTAGTACATAACCCTGTAGCGAGTATTTCTTTTTAGTGTGGCACCTTATAAGCGGATACCAATTGCCGCAGGTAATTTTTTGACGCCCTGGTTACAATTTTCTACATTTTATTTGTGGGAATTCAGATTTTCTGCATCAACAAACATAAAAATGAAAAAGAGATCGAAACTTTTAAAAGTGGATGATAAAATGAGAGTGGCAATGTCATTTTTATGTTCAAATATAAACGAAATAATCAAAAACCATCTAGCTCAAATTTCGCATTAAACGTATATTATAATTAATTTGTAATTTATGACTCAATAAGAATTTTGTTGTCTTTGTCGTATATATTTTATTTGACATTGAAAATTATTATCATAAACTCTCTCTCTCTATTTTACATAGTATATTATAAATAAGTAAAATTCTTTTAAACTTATTTTATTGTTAATGTGCTACCAAATTTTGAAATTGTTAAAAGTGCAACGCAACAACAACAACAAAAAAAAAAGGTTGAGATTTACTGGTCTAAATGTTTTAAAAATTTTAATTTTGTGTACTGTTACCGCGTGTTGCATTTCTGCTTTTTCATTCATAATGGTGATGGATAATTTGAGCCCCATATTGTACAAATTTAGTTAAATAATTATATTCACGGTTCATTTAAATGAATTACAGTATCCCACATCAGTATAATTTTGCAGTTTAACTGAAATAAAATATTTAAAATTAATTTAAATGTAAAAAAAAAAAAAAGATAACGTAATTTACTTTGCAATTAAATAATTATTTTTGTATAAAGAAATTTAAAACGACGAACCATGCATTATTTTTAAATTGAAATAAAGTATTAAATTTAAAGAGGAAAAGATGAAACATAAATTTTTTTGAACGAATCTATTTTTAATCGCCGGCTGGGTGGTGTAGTTGGTTTGTCGCTGGCCATCTGCTCCTAAGATTGCGGATTCCACCCCGGCCCAAGTCGGCGGATTTTTATGATGCAGAAAATCGACAGCGTCCATGCCATATGATTATGCGGCATGTAAAAAATCCCTTGAGTGTCCAATCTGCTTGGGTGCTCCCGGCAAAATTGAATTCCTAAGTACAATTTTGCATCTTCAGAGCTCAGGTGTCTCTCTCTGGATAGGAAACGGGGCGTCAAAATTACTTACTGTAATGGGTATCGCCTATAGGGTGCCGCACTAAACACGGTGATACCAGCTCCTGGGGAATGTACTAGCTCTGTAAAGGTAAAAATACCTATCCGCCGCCCCATTAGAGAAAAAAAAATTTATTCGAGAGTTATACTCAATACAAATGTGATCTATATACATTGTATCTAAATCTTATAATTTTTAAATGACAAACAATTTGCATCAATATATATCCTAATGAATTCAAGTTAATTCTTACATACTACATAATTAATTTACATATTTAAATTTAATACGCTTAAAAATATCGACTGGGATTTATTTAAAGAATGGTCAAAATCCATGTTTAAAGTTTGAATTTTTTAACAAAAGTGGCTTTTTTTTAGATTACAATTTCATTAAAAGAGATTTATATGTTATTGAGAACAAGTAGGATTGTTGATACTTAGTGACAATTGCCGTATATGCACACATATGAATAATTTTATTATTTCAGTTTCATACATTGTTAGTTTTCGGATACACCAGATGGAAGCACGACCGAGACTGCAAGTTTGGCTCACCCAGATGCAATGATGCGTTTGAAGTTCTTTGCCTCTCTTCATTTTCTGACAGATTTTTTATATAAAAGATTTCTTATATTATAGTACTCATTCAAATCGTGATTTCCTCAACATTTTTCATCGGCAAACCTTGAAGTAATTTTTAGACCTTTAGAGATTAAATTTAGTTATTTTTCTAAATATAAAAAAAAAAAAAAAAATGTAGAGTTTTCCTTTTGAAAAATTTAATGATTAACGTGAGTAAAATTAGTTTTGTGATGAATTGAAAGTGGTAAATAGATAACTAGTATATGCGGTAAGATTTCGGGATCCTGTTTTAGTTAACTCATTCACTGCCAATAACGAGATATCTCGTAGTAAGAGAGTGTATTGAAACTGCCGGCTACGCGAGATATTTCGTAGTTTGGGCAGAAATTTTTCATTGGTTACAAATCTCCATTTAAGTTAGGAATTATTAGAAAGGATGAAAGAACAATTTGTTTAGTGCAAATTGTCAATTTTGCACTACATCAATTTTTTTTTAATTAAAATTATAGTTTAGACCAGCGATACTCAACCTGCGGCCCGCGGGCAGCATGTGGCCCACCGAGTCTTTTTAAGTGGCCCGGTCGTGGTAAATTGCTCTGAGAAATTTACTTATTTAAGAACATTGTACTAAAAATTTGTTGGGAAATTTTTTGTCAAGAAATCCAATATATCAATTTTGCTTTTTTGCTGTCGGTGTGTGTCGTACGAGTATGAATTGATATTCTTTTTTTGTTTGGAACGGTTGCGGATACAGTGGAGTAGCGACAATTTTATGGGTAGAACGAATTTTTTTCATATATTACAAGCGAAAAATATTCGAAAAAAAATAAATCGTTTCAAGACGATTAGGATGTTGACTACTTTGTAGTGAAAAACAAGCATGGATCAGTAATTGTTTGATTTGTCACGTAAGTGCTGTATTTAAAAAATACAAATGAACAGAAATCATTCAATGAGACTTTTCCTGGAAGATCTCTTTCAAGAGGTTTGTTATACTATTGATAATCAGATGAAACCATGTATTGATGCAGAAATTGTGAAGGAGTGTTTCTTAAAAACTTCTAATTTAGTGTTAGTAACAAAAATAAAAATATGAAAAATAATAATTAAAAAAAGTAAAATAGAGGAGTTATAATATTATGATCAATTTTCCACCCTTTAAATTTCTAGTGTTATCTAGATCTTAAAGCATTTCTCCCCACCTCCCCATTTATCCTCATGTTGCATATGTATGCGGCCCACTTGAAATAGCTGACATATGTATGAGGCACAGCAGAAAAAAAGATTGAGTACCCCTGATTTAGACCAAGGGTGTAAAACTCAAAGGCCAACTTGGGCCAAAAGAAAAAGATTTAACTTTAGATGGGCCGCAAAAAAAAAAAATCAATATTCACAGAAACGTAGGTTTGTTTCGAATAATACGTTATAATAAACATATATAAAAGGACAAGAAAAATTTAATGTTTACATCCTGATACTTAACGTCGCTTCTCTGCTACTATCTTTCCTATTTCGAGAGAATTTTTTTTTTCATTTTATTATATATTATTGTGTGCCGGTATATGGGCCTCCAAAAATATGTTCACTGCAGGCCTTGAGTTTGACACCCCCGATTTAAACGATTAGATTATAACATAATAAAAATTACATACATATGGATGTATTCCAAAAATTAAAAAAATATTTTTACTGTCGTTGCTGTGTACGATGAGCTTGAAAGCAAGGATTAACGCAAAATGCTGGGTTGTTGGAGCACACTGGACAAAAATACCTAGTTCCCTTACTTTATTTATTTATTTATTTTTGCTTCGTACACATTTAACATGGCTTTGTAGGACTCCTTTTTCTTTCGATTTGAGGTAGATGTTCTAAGTAATGAAAATAACACAGGTGCATTTGTATCATAGTTGCTGCTTTCTCTTGCATTGCTGCCGTCGCCATCAAATAAATGCATCAAAAATAATTCCCTATATTGACGCATCCTCGTCTTTTTATTCCCTCGATTTCTTTGGTTATAGATCTTGTATGCGTTTTGTAGGAAGATTTCGAAGCAAGGTAGGCCGCGGTAGCCGAGTGGTATAGGTATCGGACCGTGGCTTGCCTTGTCACGAGTTCGAGCCCAGTACCACTAAAGACCCGCCGTGTAGGGCAGCGATGCACGTTAAATCTGTCGAGAGCTGAAACGTCCTCCCGTTGGTGTGGTGTGGTAGTTAGGAGAGGGGGGTGCCAGCTCAGGTGTCGTCCACGTCACTTGACCATGGTTCAAAATTACGTGGTCCGTCGCCAAAAGCCCTCGTGTAGCTAATCAGTGCGACGTTAATAATCAATCAATCAATCGAAGCAAGGTAGAGCGATTTTTTTTTGTATCAACAGATGGTTTACTTGTGGTCCGTTAATTATTACTTATCAGTTCACATTTTTATTATTTTAAATTACCATCACCTCATAGGCTTTTCTCAGAAAGGATTATATTACACGTCTGTATTAAAATCTGACATAATATTACACATTTTGTTGTCACTAGATGAAATTAGGTGCCAAACTCGTAATAAAACAAAACGAAAAGTAAATATTTGCATATGAGGATTTTTATTGAACAGACACCTCTACGAGATAACTCGTAAGTGGCACTCAACACAGGAATCTTATTCAGTGACGCTCTAGGCTACGAGTTATCTCGTAGTGTTTTTTCAACTCCTACTATTAGTTTACTCTCTCCCTATATATAAATATATATAAATTTTCAATCGCTAATAAAATACTTTCTAATCATCCGTTCAAGTTTCAAGTCCAAATACATCTTTTTTAAGTTGGTGTTAATACAGTTTTTTTTCAAATATTCATTCATTCATTAAATTTTATTTTAAAATTTAAAATTTATTTTAAGTTATTTCTGTCGAAGTTACAACTGGCAGCAACAGATGGCGCCAGTATGTTTTTCTAACGTTTTCCAGTACGTTCTTTTTTTTAATAAAAAAATTACTGAAAATGCTATTACAATATTACATCAATAACTCAATATTATTATATTCTGTAAAATTCCATTTTTTTTTCTTTGAAATAAAACTTTGGCACCCTGAGCAAGATACTCTAAATTTATCTGGCAGTCAATGGTTTAATATTATTCGAAATATATATAAAAAGAGCCAACGAAAAATTTTTATAAAAAGAAAAAAAAAGTTAGCTTCTTGAAATAAAAACATTAAGTTGTACCAACTCTTTTGCGGTATTATGAATTAAATTAATATTCTTATCATTATTTTAAGTTACTTCGTTTTCTTATTATTTTAAGCTGCACATTTGGTGAAAAATATTGATGCCCAACATTTTAAAAGTAAGCTTTAATTTCTTGAGTAGAAACTTGTATCAGTTGTAAATCTTGTAATTGTTAAAAGCGAGTAAAATATGTTTTGTGTAGTTGATTAAAATAAGACAGGTCATTGAGAATGGGGCTCATCATCCCCTAAGGCACCAGGCGTAAGTCTGGAGGATCGACCTTAGGAGAACTACGGTGAATTAAATAGTGTGAACAAAATAGGTTTTATAACTATTTCAACAATTGTTCAATGTTTAATTGCTTAAACTAAACTCAGTGGCGCAACAGTCCATGAGGGTCAAAGCCTACTCTGCCCAATCTCGGTATACGTGACTTTGGGCGCTGAGGTGTATGAACAAATGTTCCGGTGAAGTGGTCAGTCTGACGCGAAACTCCCCAGTGTTCAGTTCCCAAGCAAGCTTGTACTCATTTATCGACCCAATAAAGGGATGAAAGGCTGAGTCGACATTGCCCGGTCCGGGATTTGAACCCCGAACCTGTAGTGGGGAAGCACGATGCGCTGCCACTGAGCCACTGTGGACTTCTTGTTATTGCTTAACTTAACGAAAAATCCTTTTTTTTTTTGTCCTACACCCATCTTCGGCATCTCTGCATTAGTCGATGAGCAGCCCAATAAAATGATGACGAAGCAAAAAGAGAATCAAAATTTGCCTCCATCGGGTTGTCTACAAAATACTTAGTCCTAGTCTTAAAAAAAGACTTTTTGATTCATTGTAGCTCAAATCACTTCTAATACCCTCAAAAAAGTGCAACATCAAATCTTCAACTTTACTTAATTTACGAGCATTGGGCTATGATACCATAAAATCCGGCGTATAATGCGCCCCACCGTATAAAAAATGCGCACCCATACTTTCAAGCTATAATTTTTTTTAATTTTTAGGTATATTGGCCGTATAACGCACATCCCATTTTTTACGAAGAAACCTGAAATGTACGTGTATAATGATCCTATGTTTTACAGTAATTTATTCGAGATATTACTCAAAGTCTTAGAAAAAAAAATAGTATACTTGTAGAACTACAGCCCTTTAAGTTCATAAGAAGTGTCATTTATTTTAAATAAACAGTATTTTTTTCGATATAAGTAGAAGTCTAGTTTTTTCCTATGTTCACATTTATTTTACTTTTAAACCTATCATTTTGATACCCGGAGTATAACGCGCATCCGTAAATTTCGATCTTATTTTTTTGTGTGTAAAAAGTGCCCGTTATACGCCGGATTTTACGGTTATAATAAAATAAATGAATTAATGTAAACTATGAATGAAACAAATTTAACAAAATTTTAATAATTAAAGCTGAAAGTTGCTTACACAAATAACGCTAGGTATAATATGTGTGAATTATTCCTAATTCTTAACATATGACCTCTAATTCGTGAGTTTTATATCTACAAAAAAAAAAAAAAAAAAAGGTGATACGTTAAGATTGAAAAATATTTTGATAGTGTACGATTCTGAAAAAAAATAATTTAATTACAAATATTTTTTTGCACGACTCTAGCTAGTATTTATACAAATTTATAGAGCGAAACTGTAGGATTTTGAAAGGAAGAAAGCTAATGAGCAAGTGTCCGCTCAATTTGAAAGATCATTCAAGTCTCTTAGGAAAATCTTCCCTTTCTTGGCGGAGTTTCTTTTGTACAACTTCAAAAAAATCCACTTGAGACTGGACTCTAAAGACAAATGAATATTTGATATTTATGACTATTGTATACTGTCATGTACTGCCCAATGGAAAAGCTTTTCTGAAAGTACTTGGCTATTGATAATTTTTTGTAATTGAGTGTAAATTGAGTGTTTCTGTGCAATTTCATTCGAGACCATTTGGTAATTTAAAAATTATGTTATACTATGTGTTTAAGAAAAGACATTTTACATTGATGGCGGTGAATGTGAAGTGTTTTACAGAGGATTCCTTTATCTGCCGAATATAAATGAAATGCAAAAAATTTAGAAAACATATAACAAACATTTCATCAAAAAACAAATATCAGAAATTTTCATTTTTTTCTCTTTCTAGCTTTATTGATAAATAGGGTGAAGTTAACAGTCATGTAAAGTCAGTATCAAAACTATTTAAAAAATATTTAACGCATTCCAAAAATTCAGTCGTTTTTAAAAGAAAATTATTTTTAACTACAGATTATTTGTTGAGATAAACACGCATAAAACTTAGGTTTTTTAAATGTATATTACTTCGTAATTTTATCAAACAACATCCCTTAATTCGAATTTATTTTACTCTCAATTTTGCCCTTAATTTCGAAGAAACTTTTTGTTGAAAAGAGTTTCAAATCCTTTTTTTAAGTATATTTGATGCATTTTAATCAAAATACATTCCGGGTATTCTTCTTTCACTTTAACCCAAATATCTCTTGGTGAGATTTGTCCTGTTTTTTCTGTAAGTCACGGTATATTTGCTTCAAAATAGGTTGATTCACAGGGAGAGAGAAATCAAGTTCAATTTAGTCATGCTTCAGGATTATTAAAATAAAAATTCATTTTTCGTTTTCATAAAATCAATATTCAAATAAGAATACTTATCAGTTTTATACAAAAAAAATATATGAAATGAGCGAAATTTAAAACAGTTTATAAAAGATATATATATATACATATTTAAGCATAATTTTTTGGTTCTAAATGCCTTAGTACTTTAAAAAATATGTTTTCACAAATGTTCTAATTTTAAACAAAAATAATTTTGCATTTTTAAGTAACAAGGATTTTTTAAAAAGCAATTTTATATCACCAAGGCATCTAAAGGTCACTCAGTTACTCGTAAGTGTATGTATTGGATCTGAGACTAGTCGAAATGTGGACGTGGTAATTTAGTGGCCATGGTCACGAGCTAGTAGCCATGTCATAAGTTCAATCCCTAGTACCACTTTTTTGAGGGGTCAATGCACGTTTAGTATGTCGGAAAATATAACCCTCCCGTTGGTGTGGTAAGGTAGCTTGAAAGGGGGTGCCAGCTCACAGGTGTCATCCTTATTACTTGAACGTGGTTCCATATTTATGAAGCCCGTCGCCAATAGCCCTCGTATTCTTTTATACTGCTACATTAATTGACACTCACTCACTTGGCATTGAAGAAAAGAAAACACCGGAATGGGACACGCGCAAATACGTAATGAAAATAGTGAATCATTTTCATGTGTACACTCTTGATCTTTAATAAATTCTCAATGAAATAAAAAGCAACTCCTATACTTGCATGCGTTTAAGGTATCCGACTACGTTCGGAACCGTGATTTTAAAAAAGCGCATAAATGGATAACTTTCATGATATTTAGTGTCACTTAGATTAGAATACATGTATATAATTGTTTTAAGGACATTTTGATAAAAAAAATTATTTAAATACAATATTTCGGCAAAACATTAACTTAGAATAAAAAATTTTCAAAATGTTCTCCTTTTGTGAAAAATGCTTCTATTATAATAATATTTTGCCTATATATAGCTCAGACCTCTGTACAGAGGCTCAATTATGATTTTTGAAAAATTAACATTATTTTCAGAGTTACCACCACTTGAAATATAATTATCGGCATTTTTTTCTAAAAATGTCTCCCCTCTGTTGTCGTAAAGCATGGATAAACCCACTTCTAAGTTATATATTCCAAAAATTCTAGTTGAGCCTCTGCATAAAGATCTGAGCTATAGACAGGCACAATATTATTATAATAGAAGCATTTTTCACAAAAGGAGAACATTTTGAATAAAGGTTATTTCTCAGTTAACTTTTTGCCAAAATATTGTATTTAAATCATTTTTTTTTTTTGTCAAAATGTCCTTAAAACAATTGTATACATGCATTTTAATCAAAGTGACACTAAATACCATGAAAATTATCCATTTATTCGCTTTTGCAAAATCACAGTTCCGAACGTAGTCGGATACCTTAATAAACATTATTTCATCTAACAGTGAAATTCAGGTTTCGCGCGCGATATTCGTAACAGTACAAGACTGTTTAATCTATAAGACTGAAGCCAAGAAGCTTCGGAGGCATAACTATTCCTATAATAACCTTGGGTCTCAAACGTAGCTTTTATAAAAAAAAATAATAAATGGTTCAATGTGGCACGAAATATTCATTGACATCTCTGTCACATTCTTCAGCTATTCATGCAGAATATAAATTGCTTACAATCTTACGTTATCTCTATTCATTCTATCAAAAAAATTCCTACAGAGCATCAAACTGTTTTTGCTAACGCTAAATTATTCTTTACCTCACGGATGAGTTTTTCCTGAACAATCGAATCTTGTACTTAACGACCATTAACAAATTTTAAGTTTTTTCAAACCACACGATAAGGCATTTATCTGTTATAGATAATTCATCTGTGTCTCTCACACTTTTAAACTTACAAAATCCCATAAAACATGAAGATCTGTTCCGATACTGAAGTTAGCAGACATTTTATTCAAGGAACTAGATTTCTTGCACGTCTTCCAACTTCCCTGGAGGGTGTATCGAATGAAATGTCATCGGTATTCAAGTGAGAGTTTTATTTACAGTCTAAATGCCAAGGTTGATATATAATATTCCGAAACATGTCGCCTTAATTCAAAGTGTGGTAATTGACTGTTATAGTCAACGATGGCGCCAAACACGGTAACAAGAAGAAAACACGCCAAATTCTGTGTTCCATCTTTGTGTTTGTAATGATTGCATTTTATCGGATAATATGGAAAATACTCATGTTGGCGAAATCTCTAAAACGCAGTCGTCAAATCTTTAGGCCCTAAAACTGATTACCCAAATTGATCCCTATATTTAACCCCTATCCGTCGGCTTAAGTAAAACCATTATTTATCAAGACGTTTTATATTTTTTTTTTGTCTAAAATTGCAACTGGTACAGTCGTAATAATATCGATGACTTAAGTTTAGATTTCAGCCGACTGATTAAGCACCTTATTTCTACTAGTTAATTTCAATATTACATCATGCTTTTTCTTAATTCTCTTTCCTCTCGAATCTGCTTTAAGGATTTGACTAAGAAATAAATGCACTACAGATCCATTATCAATTAAAAGAGTGCAGTTTTATCGCTGTTCATTTGATTGATCGGACTAGCAATCACAGAGCAATCGCAGTAATGTTAAAACTTCTTTGAACCCGAAGAGAATTACAATGCATACCAATAACATTGTTATCCAAGTATCGTCACTATTATTATTTTGTCTTGAATATTTTTCCTTAATTATTTACTCATGGAGTGAATGAGTGAATATTAACGTCGCCCTGTTCAGCTACTCGAGGGCTTTAGGCGACGAACCTCGTAACTTTGAACCATGGTCAAGTGACGAGGATGACACCTGAGCTGGCACACACCCCCCTCTCCCAGCTACCACACTACACCAATGGGAGAACGTTTGAGCTCTCGACAGATTAACCCCTATGGTGGTTCCCCTACATGGTGGGTCTTCAGCTGTACTAGGCTCGAACTCATGACCCGCCGGCCACAAGTCCGTTACCTTAACCGCTAGGCTACGTCGGTCACATTTACTTTTGGGAGTACTTTTCCGCGCGTTTCGACGGAACAAATCTCGCCAGGTTGGCATTATTGGCGACAACACACAGTTTACACATAAAAAATATTAATAAATATTAGTTTTCATTGTTTTTTTCATCCATTTTTGATATATAGTAAGACCCCTCTTAACGCAGGGGATACGTTCCATCAAAGTAGAGCGTCATGCGAAACAGCGCTAAACGAGGCTATCTTAACATGTAAATAATGGGGGTAGGGGAAGATGGTTATATATATATATATATATATAAACAAATAAAATTCTAAGTCAGTCAGATCATTCAATCTATTCTGTGTTTCCAATTTTCTGCCTTTTTGTCAAGAAGGCATCATGTTGAAGTTGCCAAACTCAATACAGCACTAATTTGAGATTGACGTTCACCAGAATCTAATCTTCTAATCACTTTCATTTTAGTTTCCAGTGAAATGCTTTTTCTGGTTGCTTTCTTTTCTTATTTTTCATTATCACCCATGATAAAAACTGAAGATCATAATATTTGTCACTGTACTAATCGTTATAGTATTATCTAAATTTATACTTACAATAATGTCAATAAATGTTTCAAATGAAAAAAATTGCGTCCGTACATCACCGCACCAAACAAGAAACACAACTACACTGTTTCGGAAATGTTATGTACATATTTTGAAACCAACAATTTCGGGGAATCCCCGTAGCGCTTCTAGCAATTTCGGGGAATCCCCGGGTTGAAATAAAAGAGCGCTAAACCGATTGATTGATTGATTGAATATTAACGTTGCACTGTTCAGCAACACGAGGGGTTTTGGCGACGGACCACGTAATTTTGAACCATGGTCAACTGACTAGGACGACACCTGAGCTGGCACCCCCTCTCCTAACTACCACACCACATCAACGGAAGGACGTTTCAGCTCTCGACAGATTTAACGTGCATCGCTGCCCTACACGGTGGGTCTTTAGTGGTACTGGGCTTGAACTCGTGACAAGGCAAGCCACGGTCCGATACCTATACCACTCGGCTACCGCGGCCACGAGCGCTAAACTGAAGCAGCGCTAAACGAAACAGCGTTAAGCGGGGTCTTACTGTATATTGAAAAAGAAGTACTGATAAGAAAATACCACGCCTTGTTTAGAAGTATGGTGGTAAAAGATTACCAACAAGAATATTCCGTTTGGCAACTTTATCGCCTGCCGCCGGCGAAATGGAAAAGTACCCTTGTCTAATTTACTCTTAGAGATATCCACCCATCCGGTATAATGGCTAGTGATGCTGGCTGCTGGGCCGTTGGGCCGGGTTTCGAATCGCGGAGAAGACATGGATGTTTGTAAAAATAGTCCATTTGAGACACGGGAATACTCTAAATAGCCGTCGAGTCGCAAGTTCTCTCGTGAGATTGGTGGAAGGGGAAGAAAGGTCGGAGGCCCCTGACCGTCCCCAGGATATTCTCCCTCAAAATTGGTGTGAAGCCGAAGCAAATCGTATTGTCACCTGTGGGGTGCTTAAAGCTACGGCTAACGACAGGCGTACATCTAGCTCTTTGCCGCAATGAATTTCGTGAGCTTCAATCTGATACCGTCAGATAGGTGTAAAACATAATTTCTGTAATAAATATTACGAAATTCTTATGTTGCGCATGCTATTTTCTAAAATAGTATTCTTTGATGTATAAAACTTCATAGAATTATAAAATGTATCATATTCTTTAAATCCTACCTATTTTTAGTATTATTTATATTTTGTATTTCAAAATATCTGAAAAAATATTGAAATTTAAAAAAAAAAATTTTTAAATGTAGTATTGATTATTTTTAAAAACATAATTTATTATTCTATTTGCTTAAAAATAGCTACAGTGTAATAAGGATACATTTAATTTTATAAGTCAACTTATACTGCTAGTAATTAGAGCTACTATTTTAGAAAATATGATGCGCAACGTTAAACTTAATTAATATTTCTTACAGAAATAATTCTTATTTTCACATGGTAATAACTTTTTTTTAATTATGATTATATTTGAAACTTTTTACACTTTTTTGAAATCTCTCATTCATTTAAAAATAATATGTAAAAGAATCGAATTATTTGATTTCAATTGCAAGGAATTATATCTATTTGAAAATTGTTTATATTTTTAGTCCCCGAGACAAAGTAACACCCCTGTTTAAGTAAAAGTTCCCAAAAAGTTTAAAGATTTAAATTACTTGCGCATGAAAAGGGAAGAGATACGTTCTCTCTAAGATACGTTTTTCTTGAGATTAGTGAATCCGTGTATCAGTGAACCTTTCCTTTCACTTTTAAAAAAGTTATGAAATTTCTCGACATATACGATAAATATGTTTAGAAAACAATATTATTTTTTTTTTAAAAATTTTTATTTTTGGAAAAAAAAAAATAAATTTTTTTTTTTTACCCCATTTCATGATTTTTTTTAAAAAAATTTTATTAATAAATTATGCAGATAATTCCTGAGAAAGGGCAATATAATTAGATTCTTGCAAAATATGAGAACTCTAGTATATTTCTACACACACACACATACATTGCGATTTCTTTTGCAATTCTGGACTCTTGATCTTTTACTTCTTTAAGGAAAAAATGTTTTTCGGTGATGTAGTTGAGTTTAATTGATGTCTTCTCCTTCAGTCATTTTCCCCCTACAATCAAAATCACTACGTCGTCTACATGATATTATTTACGCCATTAATCGGCACGATATATCCAGCAAATCCAATAAAAAAAGAATCCCCATGCCTAAATGTAGATATCGTGATATATGATAATCGAAAATTGCTTTTTTCTTTCTTTTCTTACAGCGTTATTAACCATCAAAATAATCTTCTGACAAGCGATGTTATACGGTAACTGCAACTAAATTACTTCGAATGATCCGTACAACATGTAATGAGACATACGAACTTTTAAGCTCCGTCGCTTAGTTCAACTTCATTATTGCATGCTCAAGCACATAATAACCCTTACTACAAAAACGTTACCCAGCCGGCTAATGCGCTGGATATATTCCTTACATGCTTCATGACAAAAGCCCAATGAACCATGGCATAGGCAACAAACACCTGAAGCATCACTTACAAGCAGCATTTTTGCGCCAAATTGTGACGGATCTAATGATCCCATTTAAAGTCACTTAGGATAATTCAAAGTCCCGATTAACTTTGGCTGAATGTGGTCGGCGTATTGCTAGGAAGTTGATCGCCAATAGATTAAACAGCCCTTTGTCCACCAGGGTGTGTTTATGCGATGGTCCGATGCGATATGAGGTGGGAAACAATTAAAGGGCACGTGACTTTGTTGACCAGCTGACGAGAAACGAAACTTGCTCTTAGAAAGTAAGTTTTATCTTGATCAGTATTCAGGTTGGCGGACTAGATAATTCCTGGTTTTCTGAAGATGGTATGTTATCTGCTGTTGTTAAACTACGCACTAATGGAGGTTTTGGTATGAATACGATGACTAGTATGTGAAAAATTTGCGTCTTTTGTGTGATAGGTTAATAGCAGTCTATCAATAAACCATTAAAAAGATGACTCAATTTTTTTCTCAAAATAAATGTGCAATATAAAGAAATATAGAGATTCATGCTTCAAATGTAAATTAAAATTTTTGTAATTAATTTGAAATCGGTACGCTACGCAATTTTCCGCCCAATAGCTGTAAAATCTTGCTAAGTCGAGGCGATACATTAGAAAAAGATACATTAAACGACGCCAAAGATATGCTTGGCTCGATTCCAAAATCACGGGGAAAAAACAAGTGGCATACCAATATCAAATTAGAGACAATTTTTTTTTCTTGGAAAATTTTAATTGTAATTTTCTAAGAAATGGAATGCTGAAGAGAAATTAGGCAACTTTTAATTTTTAATGAAGAATTAAAAATATGCGAGCTTCTTATCAATTTTAATATTCTTTGATAATTTTTTTTAAGGAGACAAGAGAAACATATGAAAACATTTTTGATTGAAAAATTATCTGTCATTAGCAACAAAAATTTATTCGGGTCAGGCTATGATCCTATTTCGGTCTACAGCTTTATTGTTCACCAATTAATAAAATGCTTGAGAATGAAATATAATATAATACAGCGTTTGTCAAACTGTGGGGCACGCTCCCCTGGGGTGGCATAATAATCCTACCAGGGAGGCGCAAGCATATCGAAAAGTTAAAAATAAAAGATTATTTAAAAAATTTATTAATTTACTGAAAGGATGCGAAACAAAATATACATTCTGACATAAAAAACAAATTTTGCGATATACATACTCATAAATGTATACAATATACACTCACTTCCAAAAGTTAAGCACGAAGATGTAAAATGCAAAAAATTCAACAAATGCTTATTTGATTGCCACAAAATTTGGCAGTAAAGTAGCATAGATATTTATACATAAAACAAAATCAATAGTTATATACAGAAATGAAAACAATTTTAAATTTTTGTAAGTTATCAGATAATGTCACACTGGAGACTTAAACAGAATTAGATATAAAGTGAAAATGAACAGCATAAAATGAAAAAAAGGACATTAATAGGGTATGTGATCCCCCCCTCATCTGTATGTAAATCTTACACCTTCTGACCATGCTTTCAATTAGGTGGTCAACCACCGCAGAATTAAGCAATCGCCATTCTTCTTGTAGAGCAGTTTCCAGCTCAATAAGAGTGGCTGGAGGTGGGAAATGT
>BMAV01011217.1:288154-321195 GCA_019973955.1 Trichonephila inaurata madagascariensis
AATGAAGACGGTGTTTGTAGACAAGGCAAAGCTATGAGTCAGCATCCTAAGCAAGTATGGTTTCCTAAGGGAAAGGCTATGCGTCAGCATCCTAAGTAAGAACGGTCTCCAAAGACAAGGTAAAGGTATATGTATACAATAAAAACGTGAGCTTCCCAAGCGAAGACGGTTTCCTAAGACTAAAGCTATGTTAATACAATAAAAACGTCAGATTCCACCGTATTTGCTCAGAAAAGCTTTAATGATATAATCGATACACAATCGTACAATATTAGTGAGTTAAAAATGTTTTTTTAGTTATTTCTAGACAGTTTCGAATGAATAGATAGTTTTTGATATATCTCAGTAGCGGTATATTTTATGATTTCTCTCTCATCAGCATATATTTTTAAGTAAAAGTGGTTGAGCTATTGAAGGTTGTATATGCTGTTAACTTTCTTTATCTTATATATATATATATATATATACAATTAAACAGGGACAAAATAAAAATTCGTACAATCAGATATTATTTCAAATCTTCAAGCTTTTAAGGATACTCGAAATAGTAATATACCAAAATTTAGTGTCCTTTTTTGTGTGATAAACATTTTTAATATTTTTAATAGATCTTAAATTTTTTTGTATGCCTGTAAAAAAGATACTTTTTTTAGTTACTTTCCAGAACTACAATATTAATCTTTTTTAAAAAGCTCAAAAAAGGTTATTGTTGTAGTTCTGGCTGTTCTCAAAAGCTCTTGTATTTTTAAAAAGCTCAAAAGCTTTTTCCTTTTCTTTTTAGTTGCTCATGGATATAAATTTTAGTATCTCGCAATACATTTAATTAGATACCATTTTTTTAATAACAATCCTTAAATGTATAAAATATTTTACACACACATTTATAAAATGAAGCCCATACATAGTTAATGAATTATTTGATGAAAATCACTGAATAATTTCTTTGAAAAAAAATTTTGAACAATTTTTATAATTCTAAATTTTTTTTCATGTGTACAATTATTTTTAAAATATTAGGTATTATTTAGAGAAAAAATGTTTTGGTTCGTTAGTGCACAGCCATCTTTTACAGAAGTATAATAAATTTGTAAGGATATAGTGCAATTCAATTGCGTATGTATAAGGTACTAATTTAATATTAGATCTTTACCCGCCAAATCGTTTCTAATTTTCGCCAATATGTTGGATAACATTACAATTTATCGTTTGGTAATATGTTTACTAAAGTGTTCAGTATATGATCATTACTTTTTTTAGTTTATTTTTATTGTGGTAACCCTATTAATTTTAAACAATTCAATTTTTTTTAAAATATTTAACCATTTTTATATTGGACGCTATTTTGTTGCGATATTCTATTTTTGTAATTTCCGTTGAATAGTGGATATCACAGAAATTACTGGTGAGTATCGGGATTATTTTTTTAAAAGAATATATGAGAGTTCCGTGTTAAAGTATTACGGATTAATAGGTTTACAAAATTTGCACTTTAGTTCAATTTTATTTTTTTAAGGAATTAAATTTCTTTTTTTCAACCTTAGTTAAGATTTAACTATTTTCACCAATTAGGGGAAATAAGATAAATCTGGTAAAGATGTAATAACTCTGCTTCTCAAAAAAGTAATAAATTGGGAGATTTATTTATTTTACTATGGATCTTATGGTGTGAATTCCAACTGACAGAACGATAAATCTGTTTGTTAATTCTTTTTTAATGGTAATCAATAGCGAATTAGCGAATGTTTTATTTTTAATAAAAATGATTTCCTAATTCATTTTCACTTCTCATAATAAAGTCGCATTTTTAGTACTTAATTCTTCTTTAGGTTTCAAATTATCTGTTTTGCTTGTTTGTTTTTAATTTTTACTGCTTTCACTTCTTTTAATTTCTTTTTCTTTCGTCATTTTGAAATTCCTTACACTCATTTTCTTTGTCCTTCTTTAGGCCTCATACTCTTTAGTGCGGTTTTACATAAAAAATGAAAGCAAATTTCTTATTCTACTTTTTAAATCCCGTAATTCTACAGTTTTCAGTTGCTTCATCAAGTTTCAGTAACATTTTTTTTTATTCTTCACAATTCGTTTTTTTTTTTTACTGTGAAGAGGCCATCTTGAATAAAATCTACATTCCGTCTAAAGCCTATTTCGCATGATTTTAATCGCGCCTATTTGGCTTATAGCGGGATACAAAGAAACTGTCGTAGATTTTTTTAGAAGAATTAAATATTGTATTTTAAAAAGTATATGTACACTTGAAATAAAAGAAAGATCTAATAACTAAAATACTTAGATGGCCAAAACGCAGTATTCAAAATCGCAACAAAAGAGTTTTAGTTACGTTGATGCTGCCACATGATTTCGAAAAAGTAGGAATCTATATGCTGTCGTGCAGTTCCGTTATTCCATAACCTTTCGGGTAATTACGTAATCGTTTTATACCACATTTGTAGAAATACACACACACTTCTCACTGCATTTGCTTCCGTAGAAAATAGGTTTCCACTATGCATGAGCACTCATTAAAAAAAAATATTTTAAATTTTTGGAAGCACTATTTTGTGTAAGGGTTGAACCCTCCTTAAAAAATACCATGCCTCCTATAATATTTGTTAAGGAGTACCTGCTATATATATATATTCGTGTGAATAACAGGTACTTCAATAATTCAGATTTGAAAATGAGGAATTGACCTCATCTGCAAACAGAATAAGGTTGTAATAATAGTAGTTTATTTATTATTGACATAGAAATCTAAGTCTCAATTTTCTATTCCTAAAATTCACATTTTTTTTTTCAGAATGCCTTTTTAAACCAGCTGATCTGAGTACTTGTAATTAAACGTGTTTTTTTTCATATAATTAATTATAATATCAAGTATTTTTCTCAGTAGTTCTATCTGGAAGAAATTTCTATAACGACTAATTTTTTCTCGAACTGTATTAGTCGTATAATAACGAACCGAAACTATCAAAAAGTGGCTAAACTTATAGAATTGATATTAAAGGAAATATAAATTCTTTACAAAATATACGAACGTCTCAATTAATCGCGCGGTGAATATATTAGAGAGAATGACAAGATATACCAGTCTCTTTGATATTTATTATCAAATCTTCAAGATATCACGTCTTTAATATACAGCTTTATTATCTTTACACCAATTGTGCAATTTCACAAATTCTTTACCAAATCGATAATTGATATGAAAAGAAACCTTAAGAAGAGTTTATTCGTTGGAATGCAAAAATATTTTGAGGACAATTTTTTTTTATTTAGTCCTTCGCACGCACGTTTACGTTTAAAATATTCCTTAACTTTTCATGAAGTTGGGGAAGATGAGACCAAAAACTCTCCTAATAACATACACACGCATGCATATACATTTTTTAATTTAGCTGTACTTAAGATATTGTTCATGATTATTACTCCACACTCAACACGCAGTCCACTATGTTCATCTTAATTTCCCCTCTAGGTGAAGCTAAATGCTTAACTTACTTTCACCTTTTTTTTTTATTGACGCACGAATATTTGGATGAAGTCACTGATGGAAATACTCGCATATTTTTTATCATTGGTGATTTCTGTTTAGAGAGTGCCCCAATAGTATAATTTACTATCTGTGATGTTGACTCCCGTTAATTTCTCTTCAGTTCACTGGTTCATAAACATGCAACCATTCTAAAAATTCTATTAATTCAATTAAAAATATTTACAACTTAATATCACAAAAAAAAAACTCTACCAAAATGGCACAAAGTGCATGATATTGATTAAGAGATGAATGATAATTAACGTCAAACTTTGACATTACACAAGGGCTGTTGACGAAGGACCTCTTACTTTTGAAACAAAGCCAAGTGATGAGGAAGACGTCTTGATGGTACCTCGCTCTCTAAACTTCCAAAACACGTCAACGTGAGGACTTAGAGCGTCAAAACGTTGAACGCGTACCTCAGATTCTATACAGGGAGGGTCTTTAGAGCTATCAGGACTTAAACGGCAATTCAACAGCGTCGGCCATGAGTTCTTTATTGGAAACATTTGGATACCGGGGCCCTAAAATGACCAGAGATGATGACGAAAAATTCAGCTCTTTATTCTTACTTAATAGAAATATTTAAAAAGTAGTTTTATTGATGATAAAAATCTTGAGAACTGTTTTTTTTATTAGTAATACTTAAAAAATATCACTTTGCATAATTATTTAAACTTATAGAATCATTTCCAAAAACAGACTTATTCGAAAACTACGTCATACATCACACCATTCATGCTAGTTGGTCGTACGATAAATCATTTACAAATAAAGTTACCAATATTAACACATTTTTTTGAAACTTCTTAAGCAGTTTTTATTAATATAAACTGAATATTTAACAATTATAGATTTTTTCGTTTATTACTAACCACAAAGCAAAATTGTAACAAAATAAATTATTATTGCCACATTTTGTTTCAATTTCGGGCATAGTTATTGTTATTAGAATTCTTTTACGTACAGTAAACAATCATTGGATGTCCTTTAAAGCTCTTTAATATTCCTTGCTTTAAATTGACTTCGCTTAGTTTTTATAAGCGATTGAAGATTTTTTTTTAATATGAGGCAAATAAAAATTTTTTTCATTTAATAACAATGCTAATTGGAAATGTTGGTGGAAGATTATGGTGCACTTGAGTTAAGAAAACACACACTTATTTTAATCAACATATAAAAATACTCTAAGAAACAAGTAAAAATGATGGATATTTATGCATATAACACTAAAAAAACTAATTACAAACACAATAATTTTTATTAATTTATCTTCTACGGGAGCATTAATTCTTAAGTAATTACAAAATAATTTAAAACTGAAGATGTCGTTCACTCTCTTCTTTTGCTATTTTAACACGAAATGAAGATTCTCCAATTTTTGTCTTATCTCTATAAATGCTGGAGCTAAATAAATAGTTCCGAAATCAAATTGTCAAAAGTTCTCCAGTATTTTTTATTATATTTTTTTATTTATTTATTTTATGAAAAAAAAATCTCTTTTTCTGAATTTTTCTACCCCTTTTCTTCTAAAAAATGTCATGAAATACAAATGATCTTTTTATCAGTCTTGTTGGGGTTAATTTCTGTGCCATAGTGTATCCACTTTAATGACTCCCAAGATCGCATATGCAAAGAATTAAGGTATCCGACTACGTTCGGAGACGTGATTTTGCAAAACCTTATAAATGGATAGTATTTATGGTATTTAGTGTCACTTAAATTATAAAATGTACATAAAATTGTTTTAAGAAGAGTATTACAACAAAAAATTATGTAAGTACAATATTTTGACAAAAAATGAACATAGAATGACCCATTTTCAAAATATTCTCCTTTTGTGAAAAATGCTTCTATTTTAATAATATTTTGCCTGTATATAGCTCAGACCTCTGTACAGAGGCTCAACTAGAATTTTTGAAATATATAACTTAGTAGTGGGTTTATCCATGTTTTACGACAACAGAGGGGAGAAATTTTAAGAAAAAAACGGCAATAATTATTTCAATGGTTTGTAACTCTGAAAATAATGTGAATTTTTCAAAATTCATAGTTGAACCTCTGTACAGAGGTCTGAACTATATACAGGCAAAATATTATTATAATAGAAGCATTTTTCAGAAAAGGAGAACATTTTTAAAAAAGGTTATTCAAAGTTAATTTTTTGCCGAAATATTGTATTTAAATAATTCTTTTTGTCCAAATGTCCTTAAAACAATTTTATACATGTATTATAATCTAAGTGACACTAAATATCACGAAAATTATCCATTTATGCGCTTTTTTAAAACCACGGTTCCGTACTTAGTCGGATACCTTAAAAGTTGCAACAAATTACGTAAAAAAGAGACTGTCCGGAACTGCATATTTTTTTTTAAGTTTTTCCCCGTGGCACGAGCCATTTTTGTTGGGAAGCAAGGAATTTAGATATCTTGTGTTTGTATAAACTTAATAGAGTGAACGTGAATCTGTTTTGTATAAACAACTTATAATTTTCTTTTCCCTTTTTTAACTCATGGAACCCCAGGGTTCCGCGGAACTCAATTTGAAGACCATTGTCCTATACCAGTGCTTCTCAAACTTTCAATACTTGCGACCCAATATTCAATCATAATTTTCATCGCGCCCCCTCCATACGATAACAATCTATTGAACTGAATAATACTATACTTTGACGCTAAAGCTACAATACGATATTAACCTCTTAAGTGCCAACGGCATATATAATCTTCTGGCTCAGCCAAAACGTTAATTGCCCCGGACGTATAATATGTCTTTCCGAAGTACGATCTTTTGTGTGTACTGCTATCCATAAAATTGTTCCAAAGTCTTTGGAATGCAATAAAAGAACCTTGACAGTGTTTGCGAAGATTTTACTTATTTCAGAGGATTTGCTTATTTTTATTCCTTTGCTTCCCCACCCCCAATAGATCCCATATGTGCGCTTTCGTGGAAAACGGTGGCATTGGGGGGAGGGGATAGCGTAACTTTTAATTGGCAATCAAGGGACAAATTATAAACCGTACAAATTATAATTTATCTCTGACAAGCCCATGGGTCACTATTAATTAGTAAACTTGTTTTTAACTTAGTAATGTTAGTTTAATTATAAAATACATTGTGCAGTATTAATACATTTACAGGTGTATTATATTAGTGTAAATGTATATTTTATTTTTTATTATGTCCGAATGTATTTTGTTTATTTAATTTCAGTAAAAACAATTTTTTAAATAATCTTTTGTTTTCGACATTTCAATATGTCCTCGTAGAATTTTCACGCCCCACCAGGGGGGGTGCGCCTCACAGTTTGAGAAACACTGCCCTATACCATGTTTTTTCTCCATCAATAATATACCATTTGGGCTTCTGACTTCATATCATTGCGTATTAATTGACAATTTCAAAATACAGACTTAAGGAACGTTTATATATGCTAAAACCATACGAGCTGTAATCGTCTTTGAGCTTCAAAAAGCGTTCAAGATATGTTCTTTAATATTTCTGGAAAATACAAGATAATTTTTTCAGCTTTCGTGTGAAACCATTTCCGTAACCTAATACGCTTCCAGACACACAAAACTTCAAAAGTTTATCTTTTACATTTACAAGATGCATCATAACTGAAGAAAGGGTAAAATTGTTAACTATCGTATCATCATGAAATTCATGAGGAAGTTCGCGTGACAATTTTAAGGAAGCTTCCATTTTTAAAAGAACAGTTGCTATTGTGAATTCCTGCGAATTATACGACGCACTTTCACACGCAATCCTGAGCCAGCGGCTACTGAACTCGCGCCCGAGAAACGTGATATAAACTCATTAAGGGGCCAGCAATCAAACAAGTTATTCGCGGTATTGATACACCTACGATGTCGTGAAACTTTATGTAACATTGTAATACAAGAACTAATAAAAGTTTTGAAATCATGTGTTTCATAAAAGAATTGATGCATTTGCTATAAATTGGATTTACAAAGGGTTTTATTTAACACGGAATAAGTTTTAGCAAAGTAAATTTGGCAGTAATTTGTTCAAATATCATTTACGTTCTTAAAAAGTTTTGTTTTTAAATAAATTATAATTTTAAGAAACTAAAAAATACGCTTTTACAGTGAATCGCACTAAAAAGTAAAATATAATTCTTAATATAAGAATAAAATGATTAACTAGGAAATTAATGTCATTGTGCTAAAAGCGTGAGGTGCTTTGTACTACATTTTTATGCTAACTCTGCATTTCGGAATAGAGCTAGTAAAAATTAAAACAAATGATATCGAACACCCCACGCTTTTACCACAATGACATTCATTTTCTCGTTAATCATTTTATACTTATATTAAGAATTATTTTTTTTTACTTTTTAGTTCGATTAACTGTAAAGGCGTGGTTTTTTGTTTTTTTTTTCTATACTATAATTTATTTTTCATTTTTTAGATCGATCTGCAATAAAAGCCGTTTTTCTTTAGTTTTTAAACTATCATTTATTCATTGATGTATTAATCTTTTTTGTTTGTTGTATTTGTATTACCCATGAGCGTTTTCCCTTTATTATTGTAAATCTTTTAGTCGCCATATCCGTAATTAATTGCCAAATCTGAAAAAGGAATCTCGAATTATTCGCCAAATCTGGAACTCATTAATCCTAATGATCCTAATCAGGACAATGGAACAAAATTATGAAATTATTGACAAGTTCTTGACAAGTGTGCAAAATTTCGAATTAATCTGACCTATAAAAGTGGGTAAAAGTTAAGTTCATTTATATAAAGGGGAAACTAATAAAATCGTGTTAAAAAAATTCTTAAAGCTATGCATATATTAGAACAAAAATTTTAAGAATATCAAATTTTACATAGACAATTTAATACAAAAACTGATGTGTTATCAAAGATTTTCGTAGATAGATGAAAACAAAACCGATGTTTAAGTATTGATGCCGTTCTTGTGATTTATTGCCAAAAATTTACTAGAAGCTAGAGATTATAATTGGCAAAAATTTAACAAGCTATCGTATCCTGTTTTTGATACTAATATTAAGCTTTTACCGATGCAACCAAAATATTATATAGAAATCTGACAGAAATCGGCAGTACAAAGGGTTAATACTATCAAAACAATTATTCAAAATTTAAGTAATAGTAATAAGAGATAAATAAAATAATTATTTTTAGCATGCAAATATATCTGTTTTAATCTGTATTTAATAAGAATTCAAAATACTATATAACTCAACAGACTTTTAAAACAAATATAAGGTATCCATCGTCATTTCCAAAAATGTTCTTCTTGAGTTTATTTTGAGCATAACTTAAGGATGAAAGGAGATCAAATAATTTTTATACTGTTAAGAACTAGATTTCAAAAATGGATGGAAGTTAAGCTCTTTACACACATAAAAATTTTGTTTTAATTGTAAAATTTAAAACTTCTTTGTATTTTATTCAATTTTTTTTCTACTTTCCATTTTATTAATAATATATTCACTTGAAATTAAATGCATAAGTAATCCAAACACATTCCATATAAAATGGAATTTTTTCCCTATAATTTTTTTCATTTCTAAGAATAACAAATTAATTATTTTTTAAATTTTGAAAATTTTTAAATGTTTATTGGAAAATATAGATGACATATTCCGCTAAGTTCTAAAAAGAAAATATTTAAAAAAAAAAGTAGAAAAAGTAGAAGAAAGAAAGAAAATGTAGAACTGTGCCATTACCTGATTGTATAACTGATTTCTTGATTTATTATTTAAATTATATGATGTTTTTGCTTAAATTATATTGCTGTACAATTTTATTTTCCTTACAAAATACGATTTTATACTTGATTTTTAGAATTCTACTCAAAACAAATATGTAAAATGGTTTTCTAAAAAAAATTAATATTCTACATTAATTAGTTACTTATTTAATACATTAAATTTATACAATAAATTGTTTAAGTAAAAGAGAAAGTTTTAATCTTGAGGTCTGACATGAATTGTAAACTATGAAAGAAAAAGAGAACATAAAAAAATGTTCTTCTCTATGCAATGGGGGTTGCAAAGAACAGTTTTAGAACTTAAAAGGCATTTTTAAAACAATAATAAAAAAACTAATTATGATAAATTGATGATGATAAAATTTCCTCTGTTATTGCCACTTTTCTGAGAGACTATTACATTTTTTACAGACGAATGAAATTCTTTCGACTACTGGCATTCTTTAGCAATTAGTTTTCGACCTGAATTATTAACTTTCGTTCTTAATTTCTTCCTTAACTTCTTTATAAATGAACGTCTCAGCATCATTTTTATCCAGCGCATCCCCTATATGATACAGACACTACTGCTAAATGATACAGATTTGTTATTATTTTAAATTGATTGATTTTATTGCAGATCATTTATTAATTTTGAAGGTTTTTCACAAATTTTCTATGAACATTACAAATTAGATATAGAAACAATTATCAGTTAAATATCAGCAAACGATTTATTTAAGGAAATGTATCATAAATACGCTACTGCAAGTAACTAAACGATTTTAAATATATATATAAAATTATTCCATCAAAAAGAAAATATTTTATCTCACACACACGCACACAAGTAGGATAAATTCCTTGCAGTCACATAATAAATGCAATCACGTGTTTTGCACTGATTTCAAAGCTGCCATTAGTCTTATTCTTTTTTTTCTACTAAAAAAATTTAGATATAATTTCAAATTTGATAGTTTAGTAAAAATATTCACGTATTAAGAGTCTTCAATTTTTTTCCAAATTTATATTTCATATGTACTTTTAAATCAAGTGCCTTTTGCTTACCTAAGTATGTTATTATCGTTGACAACTATGAACGATTTAAAAGAAAGTTTCAGTAAAAACAAAAGCTGGCAGCAACGAACGTCTCGACTGATAAGCTGAAAACACGTGTTTATACATTTATCATGTGATTATGACGTCATATAAATTTATGAACTGATTGGTTGGAAACGCATGAATGTAGCTATCATGTGACTATGCGTTACAAGAATTTAGCTCATTGATTTTTTCTAATAAGTAATACGACAGACACATTACCAAAAACAATAGTTCAATGGCTAATAATTAGAAAAATGATATAATTTTATTCACAATAAGAAATCAATTGAGTTTTATAAAATTGTCATTTTAAAAATACTAAGCTACTAGAACGTGATATTTTAATGGCTTTTAAAAAAATAATGGGCAGAACTGTTAATCCTTTATCTACTGATGTTACTTATCACTCTTTTTTTATATTACATAGAATAACCATTTTTACGAATATTCTGACAATATTTAGCAGGAACACTCTTTTAATTCAACTCTTTCAAGATACATGGCAGCACAGGTTCGATGATGAGCATTTTGGCGGGGAAGGTGGAAAGTTTTAAAACAGAAGTTGCCTGTTCAACTGACATTTGATCGGATTTCGAAGACTGTCCTTTTTGTTCTGAAAAAAGTAGTTAATATCAAAAAGTTCTCTTTTTTTTTGTATGTTAGTTAAGAACTTAGAAAACGATTTAGCTATTTATTTTTAGTGAACAGTGAACAATTTATTTTACACAGTTAAATAATTTTGTGATACTTATAAGTACTGACAATACACTGGATGTTAGAGCAAGAAAGTTCTTTCTCTTCGTCCGAGTAGCTTATTGTTTTTTGTTGTGTTGTAGCGTCACTATATAGTATAATAGAGTTATGCTTTTTTTCGCAATTCTTTTTAGCTTAACTTATTTATTTTGCTTTTTTATTTTCTTATTTTAACGTTTTCAAAAAACTGAACTTTGAGTCCGAGCTTACTAGCAACATAATTTCTTTATGTTTAACTGAGATTTAACAATAATAGGAGGTTTTCAAGGTGCATAATTATTAATTTTTTTTTCTTTTTCTGGAAAAAAGCTCAGTCTTCATGATACCTTGGATTTATTACAGAATCTACCTATTTAAAGCATTGATGCACTAACAGATTATTTTTCAGATAAAGAAATCCCAGCAAATTATCTACTGGAATTTTCATTAGATTCTTAAGAAGATAACCAAGAGACTGAACAAGTCTCAAGGTACAGTAGTTCATGTTCAGAAAATACAGGATTTCCTACCCCAGGATGCAGTGCTTTAAAAAACATTCAATCGAAACCTTACTCAAAATGAATAAAGTGTAATGAGTTTTCGTGTATTGATAAAAAGAAAAACTATTTCTTTGAATATCATCAAATTTAGATTATATTTTGCTTTAGTTATGTTATGCTTTTAAGTGTAAAAAAAGTAAACAAACTTTTAAAATTTTATAATATTCAAAAATAAATATTTTGTGATGTAAAATATTAGTGTTATCTGGTTATTAAGCATTTTTAAGAGTTAAAACTCCATTAAAATGTCATGCGGCCATTTTGTATTATGAGACTATTTTAAAACTCCGGTACTATACTGACAGTGTATTCCGGTGTACTGACAGTACTTTAAAAAGTATCAGTTTAACTTATATTATATCTAACGGATTAAATTTCTCAATGTTGAGTATTTTATTTATGTACTAGCTGGTATACCCGTTCTTCGCACGGGTGAACTGAAAAATTAAACAATACAGTTTGAAGTATAAAGAAGTTTTTATTGAGTTAATTTTACATGAATCGCAAATTAAACAAAAAAAAAAGCTTTCTGAATATCTCAGCTGAATAAAAAAAGAAAGAAAGAAAACACGTTTGTTTAATTTTAAGCCTGTAGATCTAATTAATAGCTGATAAAAAGGATTTTTTTTTATTTACAACTCCCTGTACTCTCTTAAAGGTCGATTTTTGAAAATACCTTCCTAAGCTAATCTCTGCTCGTCAAAAGTAACACATTGATACAAATTTTATGTAATGAACGCTTAAAATAGTGTAAATAATTTATATCTGAAAGTGCAATACGTCAATATTACTTTCTGTTGTATTTATTTTATGTTAAAATTGTAATATTCACAAGCAACGCCGTTTCTTAAATTATAATGGCGATTCAATGAAAAACATAGAAAAATGTTGGAGACAGAGTCAAGTTGGCAACTGTCTAGCTACTTTCATAGCTCGAGCTTTATTACAGCTTTAGGAAAGATTAGAGAGAGAGAGAGAGACTTACGGTTTCGTGGTATAACTCTTAGTAGGTACTTTTTCTACACTTCCAAAAAATACAGTCACCGCGGTAGCCGAGTGGTCAAGGTATCGAATCATGGCTGGCCTCGTCACGAGTTCGAGCCCAGTACCACTGAAGACCCGCCGTGTAGGGAAGCGATGCACGTTAACCCTTTATCTACCGCATTATGATTTACTGCAGTTTTTTTTCATGCAATATTTTTTTTTTGATCACTACATTGAAAATTAAGGGATATATATAGACAAAATGCTCAACTTTGGGAAATTTAATCCGTTAGAGCTAATTAATTAATTATAAAGATATTCCTCTGTAAAATTAATTATATACACTGTTCACTTAAAATAAATCGTCAAATCGTGTTCTAAGGTCTTCATTCACATACAAAAAAAAAGACACTTTGACGTTAATTATTTTTTCGGGACAAAAATGATAATCTTTGCAATCCGCTGAAAACGCCGTCAGCTTAAAACGCAATTTCTGCTACAAAACTATTCGCCTTCCCCGCTAAAATACTCTTCATAGAACCTGTGCTGCCATATATCTTGGAAGAGAGGATTTCAACGCATATTCCAGCTAAGTATTGGTAGAATATTCCTGCTAAGTTGGTGTGGTAGTTAGGAGAGGGGATGCCAGCTCAGGGGTCGTTCACGTCACTTGACCATGGTTCAAAATTACGTGGTCCGTCGGCCAAAGCCTTCATGTAGCTGAACAGTGCCACGTTAATATTCACTCACTCCAAAAAATACAGTACAGTAGATATAGTTATTTTTATACTTAAAAATGCAATATTTGCCTATTCAATTAAAACTATATCGTTGTGTTCCCTGTTCCCCTCCCCCTCCCAGATAAGACATAGCTTCAAATTTCGATGTATGACTTATAAAAAACAATATTGCGTTAGTTAAAAAATTATTAATGTGAAGCAATAAAAAGAAAATGATTCTGATGTGTGCTAAGAGTAAAACACACACACAAAAAAAAAACTTTCATCATTTTTTAGTAATAGTTAGTTTCTAAGTAACTAAAATAATAAAATAAATTTCAGATTTTCATAAATCAATCAATCGTTACATATAGTTAGCTTAAAAATGTCTCTAAATTGTATTTTGATTCAAAATAATAGACGATGTACTTTTTAATTAACACATAATTATTTTAGTCATGAAATAATAGAAATAATCGTTTTAAAAAAAACATTTATATATTAATAAAATCCATTTTCTATAAGTAATAAATAAAAGAAAAATATACAGATAGCTATTGAAACGAGAGAGAGATTGCTTTTCTATAATGCTTGAATGAACATTTATATATATGTAAGTTATAAAAAAACAGTATGGGGGAAAGCCTGGATATATATTTACATATACTGAAAAAAACATTCAAAAAGAAAAAAAACTATCTGATAAAAACATTTTGATATTTTATTTTAATTTCATAGTTTTTCATTCCACTATGTTTAGTAAATTATTTAAACACGTATCGGAAGAAAAAAAATATATTATACAAAACTAACATATTCATTATTTTATTTACTGAATAAATTAAAAGCGAGCGTGCACTGAGGCATGGCGTAGACAAAACAAAAGGGAAGGCTTTTCTTCACACACAAAAAAAAGATATGTCTTGTCACGGGCTTTTTTGCAGATGGCAGAATTTTTTCCTACTTTCATGAGAATTATCGTTATATTTTGGACACTTCACACAATATCTTTATAAATTATAGCCTATGTGTTATTCTGATGTATAAGCTGTATTATTGTAAAGTTTCATTAAAATCCATTCAGTTGTTTTTCCGTGAAAGAATAACAAACATCCTCACAAACTTTCACGTTTATAATATTAGTAAGAGAGAGGACATCCCTTATAATTTTACATGTAGGGATTTTAAAAAAAATATTGCACGAAAAAAATTGTAGTAAATCATAATGCTGCAGAAAAAGGGTTAAAGAATATTCATTGATACATGACATAAATTTAAATCTTATGCTTGTTATCTAAAAAATTCGGAGCTTTATGCTGAAATTTCTTTGTTTTTTCAAAATCTTTTTGTATATTTTATCACGATAGTGAAAGATTAATATGACAAAATCACAGTAAAATACTATTATTTTCACAACGCAAGGAAAAAGGTCAGTACAGAAAAACGTGATAACATGAGTCCCTTTCTCAAAAAGTATTGTATAATATCCTTACAAAATATTATAATTTGCATAGAATGGTGCAAAATTTCACAAAATTTAGTCTTTCTTTTTATAAATGTAAATCATCACACTTTCGAAATTTAAAATATGAACTTCATTCAAATTTTGAATTTTATTTGAATTGTATTTGTGAATCTCAAAATCATTAAGGTATTTTTTTTTTCAAAATTTATTTTAAAAGTGTATCATGATAATTTTACTGTACATTTTTATGAGTTAAAGGTTCTTTTACAACATTTTTATCCTATTTTCTTGTTCTAAGCCAGACGGTATTAAGGTATCCGACTACGTTCGGAACCCTGATTTTGCAAAAGCGTATAAATGGATAATATTTATGATATTTAGCGTCACTTATATTAAAAAATGTATATAACATTGTTTTAAGAATAGTATTACAATAAAAAATTATTTAAGTACAATATTTGACAAATAATGAACATAGAATGACCCATTTTCAAAAAATATTCTCCTTTTATGAAAAATGCTTCTATTATAATAATATTTTTCCTGTATATAGCTCAGACCCCTCTACAGATGCTCAACTAGAATTTTTGAAATATATGACTTAGAAGTGCGTTTATCCATGTGTTACGACAACAGAGGGGAGAAATTTTAAGAAAAAAACGCCGATAATTATATATTTCAATGGGTTGTAACTCTGGAAATAATGTAAATTTTTCAAAATCATAGTTGAGCCTCTGTACAGAAATTAGAGCTATATGCAGGCTAAATATTATTATTATAAAAGCATTTTTTACAAAAGAAGAACATTTTGATAAAAGGTTATTCTAAGTTTATTCTTTGTTGAAATATTGTATTTAAATACTTTTTTTTATCAAAATGTCCTTAAAACAATTTTATACATATATTCTAATCTAAGTGACACTAAATATCCTGAAAATTATCCATTTATGCGCTTTTTTAAAATCACGGTTCCGAACGTAGTCGGATACCTTAACTCTAAACGATTATACGTATTATAAATCGCTTGATTATTAACATCGCATGAAGTTACACGAGAGTTATTGGTGATAGATCTCGGAAATTTTGAACTACGGTAGTCTCTACTCGGTGGTATTTTAGTGGCATCAAAACTTTAACCCATTACGCGACAGAACATGACTGCTTGAATAACACAGCTACGTATCATATAGCATGAAAATTAGAAATGAAATGAAAAAAATTCAATCAAATTAAAGGTACTTACGTATTATCGCAACAATGCCAACTTTCAAGGTAACTCGCCAAATTGGCAACCCCAATTTCGCATGTGTCGTACGCGCTGAATTGGCAACCATGTACTCCGTTTCATATAATTTCACCAACACGGTTATGATAATGCGTAAGTACCAAATGAAGTTTGAATTTAGCTCATAAGTTTCACAACTTCGTAATTCACAAGAATATTTCTAAGAAACTGCATTAGTAACATATAAATAACCACAAAAAAAATTTCTTACCTTCACTAATTCTAATAACATTTTTTTTTTAATTCTTAATTTTATTTTTACGACTGAATCATTTTTTTATCAGAGATGCAGAATATAAATAATGAACTTTGTTATCGGTTTAAATAATTATCCCCATTGAATGGTTCTCAAAGTATAGATAATAAATGCTAAAATAGTTTCATATTTTTAATATACATGTAATGGAAAAATATAAACAAAAATTTGACTTAAAAATTACTGGAGATTATATTGTAACGTAGATCAGGGTTCGAGGATTTTATGCAATCAGTCGCAAAAAACAAGACAGGCAGCGATGGCAAATTTATTGTCTAAAAACAATCTTTGAAATGTAGGATACATTAGCAATATTCACAGAATAAATCTCAGAAGGCCTTTCCACCTACTACAGCGTTCGGACACAAATATCAGTGTTTAAGATCCAAGTATGTTAAAGATTATTCCCAAGCACTCGCTCGTCCACTCAACAACCGAAGTAAGCTAATCGCTGGTCGACTCTTCACGGTCAAAGAAATACTACTCTGCAACGGTCAAAACAAGACGAACTCAGTTTCGGCGAACGACTCCCTGTTTATAGGTCTCACGGATTTTTCGAAAAAGATTAGCTTACGTCATAGATCGTGGTATTAGTAGATTTCTCCATTAATTTCCAGAAGAATTCATATGGTCACGAACTCGCCCGAAATAGTCGCCAAAGTCACCAACATGGTAGCCAAAAATGATGCCACAATCTTGGCTCTATCATCAAGTTCCCATCAAATAGTTATGGTAATGTAAGGAACGGCTTTGCTTGAGAATATTACAATTCTAGTATAAAATAAATACAACAAAGAGTAATGTAAATGTATTTCTCACACACACACACATCCAGATGTAAAATTATTTACACTATTTTAAACATTCATTATGCCACATTCGTAACAATATGGTCAGACTATTGATATACAAATTATTAAGGAAATTATTTCTTGCAAAGTTGTAGATGTCAGATGAGTTAAAGTAACATAGTGTTTTATTACGCCACCGCAAGAGAAGGTCTTCTTGCCGCTGTAAGAAAAGACACCTTCGTGAGTCAAGCAAGGGCTATTTGTAGTCTAATTGGTAGAGCATTCAGATCTGGATCTCCAAGACAGTTAAGTCTATCTTGGTTCTAATTCCGATTGTGTATGTGGGAGTAGGACATTCTCTCTCTCTCTCTCACTCACTCTCTCTCACACACACTCTCTCTCTCTCTAATTCAGACGTCAACTTTCTCATACAGCCATAAAATTGTGAAATGTACTGTCTATGTTAGAGGATTTGTGAAGCGAGTAGAACTAGACACACGAAATCGTTCAACAAACTAACAATATAGTATAATCAAGTTATATAATCTAAAAGGTTCATTCACTCCACGACATTAGTAGTGAGTGCTGAAGATACAGCCAAAAAATCAGAGGCATTTGCGCAAGGGTTCTAAGGTCTTTGATTGGATGCAAAATTTACAACTTTGTACTAATTAGCTTGGTGTGAATGAACCTTAACTGTAAGGAAAATAACTTTCGATAAAAAAAATAATGAAAATAAGTAGATTGAAAAGGTGTTGAATTTATCGTTTTTCATCCACTGCAATGCTGTATTGCACATTAGTATCTATCTTACTTTTAGTCTAACGGGGATTTACAGAAGGAATGATATCAACAAAAAAAAATGAACTATAATTCGTAGCTCCTTAGGGACACAGTATCCTAGTGTTTATAGTCCCGAACTCGGGGTCAACGAGTCAGGTTCGAGGGTTCAGGATCAGGATTCAGATTCAGGATCTTACAGAGGATTGCAAAACCATAAAATTCGGGCCCCCTAGAACATGCCCTCCCCCGCAATGCGGGGGTTGCGGGGGTGTACGTTACGCCAGTGATTCTTCACGCCACTGAAAGGCACCATTTAGAAGGGGGCTGATGCACGTTAAATTTGTCGAGACTCAAACGTCCTCCCGATGCTGTGGTAGTTTGGAGAGGGGGTTGTCAGCTCAGGTGTCGTTCCTCGACTCTAGATCAAGATTCGAAATTATGACGTCCATCGCCATTTGCCCTCGTGTTGTTTTATAGTGAGACGTTTATACACTCTCGACATCTTATCGAATCTATAATAAAGGTTCAATCTACTTTATTATTGTAGTGTTTACCTCTTAAATAACACTTATTTCAACTTGTAGTATTAAGAAAAGAGAAAAACATTTAAAATATGCAAAACAGAGGTCAGATTGGGTCTCAAGCAACCTTCAGCCAGACATCCCGCATCTATAGGATTTGAGACATATTTAAATCTTATTAAAAGCATATTTTTTTAAAACAAGTAATATAAAAAAAAATTCAAATCAATTCCTACTTTGGTTGGATGAATAGAAAATATTTTATTAGCTCCCTATATATATATATATATATAGGGAGAGAGTGAACTAATAGTAGAGGAATTGAAAAAAGAGCATGATTTGTCTGCATTGTTGATACAATGCAAACCCGGTTTGGCTGAAAAACAGGTTTTCGAAGCCAACTTTTACCTTTGTTTTAACAGTTAACATTGTTACAACAATAGAGACGAATCTAAGTTGACGTCAAAAACCAGTAATTAACATGATTAAATTTAATTAATTAATTAATATTTTTTTTAAAAACTGTATTAACATCAAGTGTCATCCACTACCAGTTTAAAAAATTTATTTGAATTTGATTGGATGAATAGAAATTATGTTATTAACGATTGAAAATTTGAAAAACAAGATAAATAAACATATAGACTGAGTAAGCTAATAGTAGGAATTGAAAAATTAAAGGCAAAATTTGCTTATTTCGTGAATTCTGATTTTAAGTTGAATAGTATAATTCAGTTTTAATATTCATTCCTTAATAATTAACACAAATATAAATTCTTAGAAAAATCTCAATGAAAGAAGATTAATAAAATCTCATCCAGTAGGTTTCTAAACAAAGAACATAAAAATCAAAAAGTTTATCAATTCACACTATGTCATCCCACAAATCCTGTTTCTTTGCTGCTTTTCTTCTTAAAATCGTCATTCGAGACCCAAACTATTTCATATTCCCCTCGAGAGCTCGTGCGTTTACTCATCTCACCCACACAACGCGTTACTTCGAACGCCCCGAGGGACATCTAATGGGGCTGCTCCACGGGTTTCTTTGTTTTTGACCCATTTCCACAAACGCGTGTTTCACGATACGAAGGTCTGCCGCCGTGATTGACAGAGATGAAACGCAAAAGGCATTGGATGGATGGAAAAGGTTCAGGAGGTTATTTGGAATAAAACACATGATGGATTGCCGAAACAGAATGAAAATTGACTTGTGACTTTCTTCAGTTTTCTGTTTCGTTTGAGGGAATATTTTAGTTCGGAGCAAGTTCTTAAGTAGACCACCCCCGATGAGCTTCGCAGAAATTCCAAATGAGAATTTTCGGTAGTATTACTTGGTAAAAATTTCATTCTTAAGGTATCCGACTACGTTCGAAACCGTGATTTTGCAAAAGCGTATAAATGGATAATATTTATGATATTTAGTATCACTTAAATTAGAAAATTTATATAAAATAGCTTTAAGAATAGTATTACAATAAAAAATTATTTAAGTACAATATTTTGACAAAAAATGAGCATAGAATGACCCATTTTCAAAATATTCTCCTTTTGTGAAAAATGCTTCTATTATATAATAATACTTTGCCTGTATATAGCTCAGACTTCTGTACAGAGGCTCAACTAGAATTTTTGAAAAATATAACTTAGAAGTGGGTTTATCCATATTTTACGACAACACAGGGGAGCAATTTTAAGAAAAAAACGCCGATAATTATTTCAAATGGTTGTAACTCTGAAAATAATGTGAAATTTTCAAAACTCATAGTTGAGCCTCTGTACAGAGGTCTGAGCTATATATAGGCAAAATATTATTATATAATAGAAGCATTTTTCATACAAGGAGAACATTTTTTTAAAAAAAGGTTATTCTAAGTCAATTTTTTGCCGAAATATTGTATTTAAATATTTTTTTGTGTCAAAATGTCCTCAAAACAATTTTATACATGTATTCTAATCTAAGTGACATTAAATATGAAAATTATCCATTTATGTGCTTTTTTAAAATCACGGTTCCGAACGTAGTCGAATACCTTAAAATAAAATTTCTTTTTAGAGAATTTCGTTTCTTATTAAAAACAGCTTTAAAATATTAAATATTTTTCGATCTATCACGATTAGAGTGTCTTCTTGATTTATTAGCAAGTCACAATTATAAGAAATTATAAAAATGTGGCTTCAATAAAAGACACTTATCTGTAACATTACTAGAATAATATATGCAGACAAAACTGTCAAATTTTGTTCAAGTTATTGTAGTTTTTTTTCCCGGCCTTTTATGATTGACAAACAGCATGTTAACCTTTTTCTTGCTTCCTTTTTTTTGGCAGGGTCCAGTGTGTCTTGTGGTACATTTGTGGCTTCATATCTTTCTTGATGGAGTTTTTTAAGTTGAAATTGCTAAATCTTCCTTTCGATTAAAACGTTTCATGTTCATCGCTTTTCTCAAATTTACTACTATCGCTATCCTAATTAATATCAATTATTTCATCAGGTACTTCCTTTGATTGATCAGTTCTAACTTCATCTAATATAGTAGAGGACCATTTTTTTTTATATATATATTCTGTTCATTTGCATTTATAAACCATAATGAGCCGTACACACAACACCGTAATTAAAACCACTAAGTCATTCAGAGGGAAAATATAACCTGTTCATAAATAATAATTCGGAACAAAAGTGGTCTTTCGGGAAACCACTCCCCCCCCCCCTAAAAAAAAGAGGGAGATATGTGACGAATAGATTTTAGTTCCCATGATGACTGTCATATAGGAGGGTACTGACAAGGTCATTGGTAACAAATAAACAGCTTTTTTGAATTAAAGATTTCGTGATCCTGGGTTGCCCCTGCAAACCGCGCGAGTAATAAGTAATAATAAATAGAAATAAATATAAAAATAAAAATAAATTTCGTATATAATCTCCCTTTTAATCTTATGATATTGAAATGGGCTAAATGCATTTAGTGTTTCAGCCAATCAGTTCACGCGCTTTGCTGTTGCCATATTTTGCCGAAATTTTTTTCTAAAAGTACACATTTGATAAATGCGCAATGCATTTGATTTAAAAGCACAGCAGCTGTCAAATGTTTGACTCCATTGTTGATTCCTTGCATCAGGTAGGGGTGGAGTTAAGGAGAACTTTTTATGAGCTTCTAAACTTTTCTCTTCAAAAATTCTTCTTTGAGCAATAAAGGGCAAACTACAACCGGAGGAACTACATGAGAGAGGTCAATCTAAAGACTTTATCTGGAACGCCAAAGATTTTGAAATAATAATACAAAAGGTTTCAATGTCAATGTTTTTTTAAAAAATTTTCGTGAAAGTGTGTTCCATTTTTTGTATGTGTGAAAATTTTCATAAAAAATGTTGATATTCTTAGCATGTGCAAAATATTGTTATGAGAGTTAATACAGATACTGATCTTAAAACTTTTGCATGTTCAAAAAATCAAACCAACCCCAATAAAAGCGCATACAGTTATTAAAACATACTTTTTTTTTGGATTTAAATTTTTAAAAAATCGATAAAAGCAAGAAACGAATTATAACTTAACTTTGTATTGTTAACAAAGAATTTTCAAACTATACTTTTTAAAATTTGATTGCTCTTTGTGATAAATTATATTGGCCATGTAGAGAAGTTTTTATTTTCTCTGTTTTGGCCCACTTATAAGAAATGTACCCATTGCTGTTCTAGACTCATTTGGATATTTGTAACATCTATTATAATTCTTAAATTTGGTGACTTGGTGGCATTTGGTGACCAAATTTATCGCCAACTCCTGTTCATTAGCATAATCTCTTGCCTTACCGACGTACCTTCCGGTAAAAGTATTTTCCTGCAAAGAAGTAACAACATACAATGAAATGCGTTTAACGCGAAAACGCTTAAGACGGAATATTGGTTAACACGAAATAATACAACGGTCCCGACAAACTACTATGTATTTTCATGCATTTCTTTCTTTTAACACGAAACAAAAATCGCTTAACACGAAAAGATTTCCCTTCTGAGAATGAACAAAATACGAAAAACACCAGCTACACAGGTGATAATTAAGAGGGGTGTAGCATATGTTTCTGAAAAAGGAAGCTAACTTAACCTTGAAATACCCCCGGAATAGAGCCTGTGACACGAGCCAATTTTGTTAGCCTCTTTTTTTCCCACGGTTATTTTGTACGACACAATGGCAAAAAGCTTAGGATGAAAACAAACTGCTATTTCGTTTAAACTGAAGACGGAGCTTTTTAAAGTTGTTGTGTGATCAAAAACAGAAGACTAAAACGGAAATCTGTAAGGACATTTGTGTACCGCAAAATTTTGCATTAAGTTTTATTATATTCTTGTGAAGGTTTTTTTTTCATTGATTTTTATTAAATACTTGCCTATATACATATATATGTAAATAAAATGTACTATAAAAAACTTGATTTTGTTGAATAAATGTTTTTAATGCAATATCCCTTAACACGAAAAAATATGCCAGTCCCTTCAGTTTCATGTTATATGATTTTCACTCTACATAAAACGTAAGTACTGTCTCAAAGATCTGTTTATATGTTTCTTTTATCCATGACTCGATTCTAGGTTGCCAGGACAATGAAGAATCAACATTCACTAACTTCCAAAACTTAAAGTACAATTTGTTTTTTGAGTCTAATTTGAAAGTTAATGAGTATAGAAACTAGGAGTTTTGAAGTTTACTTAAGAGTTATTTTGTGAAACACAACACAGAGAAATAAGCATATGTTTATTATTTATATATTTTCTTAAATAGCGCAGTCGTTATAGATTTTTTTATATAATTATTTGATTTCCGCACATTTTTTTTTTGAAAAAATACACTTACATTTTATATTACATTTTTTTTTTTCATTCTTCCTACGTATAATATGTTGATTTCTTTAAAGAATATATTTTTGAACAATTATTTCGGGAAATTCAACATTGCTATTTTCTTAAAGTTGGCTCTTTATAACGAATTAAGTAGTTTAAACGTTTTCTTACTCTCGGATTAGATGATACAGTAGAACCTGTTTTTGTACAGTAGATAGGGACAGCACAAAAAAAATATTCGAAAACTTCATAAATTCTTACATGTAATATCGTCGAAATACTACAGAAAAAAAATTGTATGCGGTGGAGAGGGACCGCATGAGAAATCGCACCTAGAAAATACGCCAATTATTTCCGAAATTTATGAGAAATAACTTTCATAACAAAATAAATAATTCCATTACACATGGAAACATTTGAAAAACATTTATTTTCTCATCGTATATATGGAGAAGATTTCAGAATGCACATACATAATTCACTGCTACTCATCGTAATCCAAAATGCTCATCTTCCTGTGATGAATAAGTTCAAAATAGCTTTCATCACTTGAAGATACAATTTAAATTGATTTATTTTTTTGGCACCATAAAGTAAGAGATAAGTTTTTGTGACTAAGATTGGTTGGTCACAGTTTCTAGTAAATGTCTCGATAGCCAGATATGCGTGATCAAAGCTCTTTTTGAAATTTGATACTCCTTTCGGAATTGGTATCTTTTTTAATAAAATGCTTTTTCAATTTGTTGGAAAGCTGTATTCCTACAAGTATTTTATCCGCTCTCAAAGAATCCGGTTCTTCTTGTCCGTCTACATAATCTATCAAATTATTAATAATGTAACTGTCATTGTGAAAGTTTCGTCTTCAATCAAGCGCGGGCTGTTGGCGCGTTGAGGGAAAGCAACTGAACGCTCATTGTCGGGAGACAATGTATTTACGTATAACAAATGAACAGAGCATCTTGAAGTGCATATATGTACATTGTGCAGTGGTGTAACGTACACCCCGCGAGATGGGGGAAGGGGAGTAAGGCCTGACTAATGTCAAGTACATATTTATCCAATTTATGAAATATTAAAGGCAAACCCTGACTTTGCAAGGGATCCCTAACATTCTCCGTCGCCACTGGTACATTGATAGAAAACATTACAGTGCCGCCAAAGCCGCTGAAATTCATGTACCGCATAAAAAAAAGATTAGCACAAAAAAAAAGCTCACAAAAGAAATTGCACAAAAATGAACAGCCGCAAAACAAGTTCTACTGTTTAGATCTTTTAGAAATTAATATTAGTATACTTTTCTACTTTTTACATTATTTCTATGCCAACAAACTTTTTTTGTTATCCTAGAAATTACAATAATTTACATTTTTCTTACAAATTAATTTTTAAAACCTTTAAATTTTTACATAATTAAATTATTACATTTTCTATCTGCATTTTCTCTTCCAAATTTTATTTCAGCCTTATAACGTAGGTAAACGACAGGAAAGGTTTGCGCCTTAAGGCGTTCTTTAATCCTGAAATATTATAAGTCTAAAGACGGAACTATGTTACATTTTATTCTGTTATGTCTAACTACTATTTTGCTTAAAGTTCGATTTACAGTAATTTAGTGTAATAATATATGTAAGTCATGATGTGAGGTTGGCTTTCAGTACAAGATAATTATAATCTTCAGTTAACTTTTTGAATTTAATTGCTCATTTCTATTTACAAGATATTTACATCGATGATAAAGTCTTCCTCTTAGAAGTCCTCTAGAGGAACAAGTTGTTCCTCTATCGTCTAACAAAACAAAACACGAGGCGTTGTCGTCTTCATTGTCGTTATGGAGTTCGGGCGTCTCTCTAGACAATATTTCTCTTATAACACTGTGCGCTATCGGGCATGCGCATCAAACATACTCAGCACAGAACAGAGATCTTGTGGCTTGACAATAGCGGCAAGCACCACATGTATGTGCATTTTATAAATATCTTCATAAACATCAGTTATTAAAATTATATTCAACATTTACAGTCCTATTTAAAATTACTGCTACTACATGTTATCTAATACCTCTCCTTGACGTCTTCCGAAAGATTTTTTGAATCAAATCGTGATAATTGAATTCAATTCATTTCTTCATTTATTTACAGTAAATAATGTAGAGACATGAATATGGGCTCGCTGGAAGATGTAGAATCCATAAAACAGAACGAAATCAAGCTAAATGAACATAGTTAAAATAACAATGACCATAGAAACATTTCGAAAGAAAAATGACGAAAAAAAGAAGAAATTACGAAAATTAATTTAAATCTTTTATATATATAAAGATCTTTTATATATATAAAATCTTTAAAATAAGTCTTCCTCTCTCTATAATGTTACTTTATTAACTTACATAAAAGACACTAAAAACAATTATATGTATAAAAGTAGCTCTGTGTAAAACAAAAAAGCTGTTCATTCAAATATGAGCAGACATTACTGTATGAAACTAAATGTTACATATTAGTGGCAATTTTGAAAATCGTGCACAATCTTCACATCACGACAATAAGGTAACAAACCCTTTAAAGTATTTCACAGAATCAACGTTGCATTTCGATTTTTTTTTTAAAAAAAAAAAAAATCTTTTTCGTGATCAATCCAAAAGAATTTACTGAACAATTTCTGTTGAAGCCATGCAATAGATTGCATTTACAGGTGAATCATATTCCATTTTATATGCCATACCACAAGACAAATTTTCGTTTGCATTCCATCAATCATTTTTCAATTCCTACTATTACTTCACTATCTTCCGTTATATATATATATACCTTGTTCAAATTTTCAGTTGTTAATAAAGTACTTTCTATTTATCCATTCAAGTTCAAATAGAGTTTTTAAACTTATAGTGGGTAACACTTGATGTTAATACAGTTTTTTCAAATTTTAATTATTAATTCATTAATTAGATTAAAAAAATGAATAAATAGTAACACACATAAATAATTGTCCAACAGCATATATAGAAAGGAAAATCGTTCGTTGTGTCCCTGTGGCGCAATGGATAGGGCGTTGGACTTCTAATCCAAAGATAGTAGGTTCGAATCCCACTGAGAATGTGATTTCTTTTAAACTATACTATTTTATTAGAATAATTAAATTTAATTCATAAGAGTAAAAAGAAAAAAAAACAAAAAAAAAATTGTCCACAACACCCTGTATAGAAAGGAAAATGGGAAATTGCAAAGGAAATCGCTTTCTATTTTGTCACTTAATAGTGTGATTCTGTCATATGTATATACATATTTATGTTAATTATAATTATTTAATAAAAAGTAACTGAAATAAAAAAAAATTTTGTTGACCTAAGTAGGAAATGATTTTAAAAATTTTTTTTATATTACTTGTTTAGAGTCTCAACTCATGTTTCATAGGTTATTTTTTTAAAATTTAGATTAAAATTACACAATGTACATAAAAGAAAAAGGGCAATAGCATTGATTATTCTCATAAAAAATTGCAAACATTTTAGAATTCAATTTTGAACACCAATATCTAATTATAAGAATAACAATAATTCATTCCAAATACTTTAAGGTGGAAAAAAAGAAAGTTTATTACAGAAAAATCGATTTAACGTTAACTTATAAATAAAAACAACCAACGAATAAACCAATTTACCATCGCAAGTAAATTAAATGCATTAAATTCTCGCATAAAAATTCAATTTTTTTTTTTCTATTTAAAAGTCCTGACGGCAAAAAACTAATCAAACAACCGAAAAAGGAAGTTTCTCATCACAAACCACAAGGATCTTATTGACAACCTGACATCAGGAATTCGAAAGTAGTGATTTCCACGGCTTAACACTTACAATTTAATTTTTTTTCCAACGATACAATAGAAATCCAATTATGGGAAGATACTGAAAGAAGAAAGGCAAATCCCTGATTACATTTTTTATGTATATATTTAACTCCCTAACTGGGTTATGTCTGCTCACCATTGTATCTAGGAACATGTGATAGAACAGAAATTCGTATTATTCTCAAATAGGCTTAACAGAAGAACATGGTTCGAACAAAAGCGAAAGGAACCTGCGATAATTATAGTAATAATTTCCTGTCGATTCTCTTTCGATTTTAACAGAACCCATCTCGTTCGAAAATGCATCTTCTGCCCGGAGATCCTTTTTCGGAAAAAACCGGTTTACTTTTTTTTCCCCAGCCATCCCGTGTTTTCGTTCGAAAAAGATGCCCGCAGATAGCTAGTGCTGATTGACTTGTTCGGTGCAGAACGTTTTCAGAGACGGTGCGAAACTTTCCACAGCCGGTACTAGTTTTAAATTGAGGTGGAAAACAACTGAGAAGTGAAAAAGAAGAAAAAAATTTCACCCACTCTTCTTCCATTCACTTCACTTGACACGATTTTGAGAAGTTTCGTTTTGCTGCAGCTCGCGTTTCACAGTATTGTCCGACTCGGAGAACAATGTGATGCCACTCGTCTGAGTCGAATTCGGACCAAACGATTGGAATTTTCGCTCTTGTTATTGTTGCACAGAAAATCGCAATTCTTTCTTTTTTCCTCGCTATTATTTTGTTTTATTTCTGTCACGTGCGTCGTGTTCGATGTGTGCTTCCATTTCATTTCTCACCGAGCGAAGAGGATAAATTAAATGAGACTCGGTGGCAGCGTCCAATTTGTTCGAAAGTGTTTTTGCGAGAAATATATAGAAGAACGAACGGTGTTTTACATAGAATCATTCAAAACTGTGAGTATTAAGCGAAGGAAAGTTGATAAATTGTGAATTTATAGAAGAAAATAACACTGATCATCGTTTTGTGATATTATGCATAGAACATCTCAAACCGTATTCTTTATTGAGAAGCGTTTTCGTTTGATACAAGATATGAAAACCTAATTTAAAATATTCTAAATCGAATAATATTTTACCCTCAACTATAAAAAAAAAGTGAAATATATGTTTACAAATTATTAAATATATATGGATTTTTCAACCTTGAGCAATTTTTAGATTATTTTAAGGTTCCTTCAGTTTTTGAATTTTTGAACCAAAAGACTGTGCAAAAAAAGAAATAATGCTAAAATTTGTAAACTAATAACTTGTTTTGTGTGTTGAAAATAAAATCAATTCAAGATGTTTCCGTCGTATTTTCCAATGGACACTACCAAACGGTGTCTGGTGTGCATAGTATTCTTCATCAACTGCATAACATTCGCTTTAATTTGTACGGCCATGCTTACTCAGGAATGGGTAATTGTCAAGCCTGTGAGAACTGGACTAAATATTAGCATTAGAACCACTGAACTTACAGATGCCGAATCTAGCAGATTCCAAGGCATTATATACTTTGGACTTTTCGATGGAAAGAAGATCCTGAACTATGGATTTGGAGACAGAGCGTTTGAGCTGAAAAGTAAGTTGTATATTTTATTTATTATATTTATTTAAATTATATACTTTGTTTTTAGTCTGAAAAGTAGTAGAGAGTTAATATATTTTTGTTTAAGAAAATCTAACAAAAATATTGCATTTTTTTTACTTGTGCATTTCAAAATTTAACAGCGCAAGTATTGTTTACTTTAAGTTGCAACGGCATGTCTTTGCATAGCAAAATCTAAATGTTCAAAAAGATAAAATATTTATGTAAAATTTCAAATAGAGTTTTTTTACCTGAGAAATGAAATAAAATTGTAAGTGCTATTTTATTTCCATATAAATTTATTTTCAAAAAAAATCTCCTTAATAGTTGTAATTTTACAGTATAAAATTTATTTGTAATGCTCAAATACAGAAGAAAATAAAAATGTTAAAAATTAGGTATAAATTAAAATTTTTAAATCTTAACTTTCAGAATGCTTTTAATGAGAAATTTTAAAATCTTGCTCCAGGAACTTATTCGGTTTATAAACATTCTATTAAATCAAATATAATTTTCATTCGTTATTCTTTTTTTCTCCCAAAATACTGGAGAAAAAATTTATTTTTAGTTTATTTTATTCAAGGAATTAATTAATTTATTTATTTTCCTAAGTAAAACGCTGAGCTCGTGTAATTTTATCTTCAATATATAAAATGCTATTACAGCTTAGTGATTGAGCTATAAACTATAAATATAATAAACAAAGTGAATAATATATTGTTAGACGCTATTTTTCTTAATTAACTTCAACATTTTCTAGATAAGTAAAATTATAAGGTAATCAAATTATAAGTACATGATTGAGTGTAAAAATTACGAATACATGTATATAAATTTTAGATTCTTTATAACCACAAAATTCAAAATTTTTATCAAAATCAGTAAAATTTACATTTTTTATTAACAGCTTTTTAAAAACATTTACACTAAAACTTAAAATTTTTCCCTTAAAATGTTTGTGCTCAATAAGTTCACAAAAACCATTATATTTTCCTCTCTTTATAATTTACTATAATTTACATTAAAATCTTCCATTTTGAAGTCATTTATTCTAATTTTTAACTGTATTAGCAAAGTAGTCACTTTAAAATATTATATGATAAATAGAATCAAATATATAAATTTTCAATATAGAATGTATACAAAGAATAAGAAACGGCTCCTTTGGCTTTCAATTGCAACTTCTTGAAAAGAGAAAGGAAAAAATATTTTTATGAATATTATTTTAAAGTGTAATTTTGTTTACATGAATTTAATTTTAATATTTTATTCGATTAGTATCTACAATTGTACATAATTCTCAGTTTCCGTCAAAATTTAACGAATTTGATACGTATATTTTATCAAAACTTAAATTAATATTATTTTTGACAGCTTCTATTTTCATTCAGTAGTTCTTTTTTTTGTAATGTTATATGATATTGATTAATCATTAACTTTACCTGTTGATTTTTACTGACGCTATTTAGGACCAAAACATTTAATTCTGAAATTAGTATGCACAGTAAGAAAAATTAAGCAAAATTTGTTTAGATTTTTAGTTAAAATTTAATCGTACTTTTTTTAATTACAACTTCTTAGTAATATTGACGTGTTAATGTGAAATATTATTAGATAACGAGCCTTTTCTCACCTATTATTTAAAATATTAATAACACTTCATATGAATAAATTAATAGTTATTGAATTAAAATTTAATTACCGTAGTCAAATGAACGAAAACGAATTTTTCAATAAAATTTTATTTCGGGGACTCAAAGGTTACAGTAAATGCGTATGTTGAAATTTAAATTATTAAAAAAATACTTGTGATATTACTTTATTTTCATGAATTGTATTGAAAAATTTTAATTAAAAAGAAAGATGCTTTTTTACAGTGTGTCTAAACGACAAAAATTAAGGTTTTCTTATATCTAAAAAAATGTGTGTTGTTAATTATCTCCATAATAGATAACATATATTTTAAAACTCAAATCTCTACAATTTTTTATAATTTTGTTTGAACTCCTTTACTCTCATTTGTTTATTTATCAATATATTCTTGGAAATTATGCTCACTGTTGATAAAAGCAGACATTTGAAAAATTATCGAGGGTAAATTATTGGTAACTAGAACACTTGTCGCTAGATGGCTAATGATTTTTGAGTTAAAAAGTTCATTAAAAATTAGTTTAAAAATTCTTTATCAGAAGAAAAAAGCACTAAATATATATACAAGCGCTTAAATAATATGTAAACATATATTTAACGTATTGTTATTATTATTTTCCACGTCATATGTTTACGAGGTATAATTTTAATCGATCGGCAATTTTAAAATAAAACCAGGGTCTGAGAAATTTAAAAGAATGGATTAACTTCATTTATTCGTTTCAGTATTACTAAAATCTTAAAATTCGTGAATCGAACTAAATTAGAGAATTTTTAACGAATTGTAGAGTTTGATTTTTTTCAAACAAATGTTTGCCTCAATCGCTATCGGTCATCATTTTCCCCCTTTCAATAATACAGTTATTTTCACAGGCATTGTTTAGTTTTCCTATTAGCCCTTGATTCCAAAGCTTTATAGCTTATTTTTATAGTGTGTGCTGCATTAAAAATGATACGCGTACAAAAAAAATGTCAGAGTTTGGGGTTCCGCGATTTCAAAAAGGTTTAGAAATAGGGTTACAGAGAATAATATATTTAACATCTCTGTTCGTTTATATTAAAAATTTTTATACTTCTCTTTTTCATTGATATTTAGTTTTAACTGCTAAAGATAAAACATGCCGTACTTGTAAATTATTTCAAAATTTTAAGAGCGAAGTGTAATAAATTGATACACGCATTTGCATTTAAACAATATGAAATTATTTTAATATTGAAGTATATTTTTGACCGTACTCAGTGGTTACAACTCAGTGGTGCAACAGCTCATAGAGGGCCAAAGCTTACTGTGCTGTTCTCAGTTTTCATGACCTTGGGCACAGAGGTGTCTGAGCAGATATTTCGTCAGGTAGTCAGTCTGATGCGCACCCTCCCCCCACACCTATTTTGCTCCCAAGCAAGCTTGGTACTCATTTAGGAATGAAAGGCTGAGTCAAACTTGGCCAGCCTGGGTTATGAACCCTGGACCTGTAGCGTGGAAGCGCGATGCGCTACTACATTTTTCACCTTAGAATGAACCAAGAATCAATTAAGATATCGTAAAATTCAGTGTATAAAGAGCACCGGTGTATAATAATGAGCAACTCTAATTTCAAGCTGCCTTTTTTTAAAAATTTTTAGGTATATTCACTATATAACGCGCACCCCCATCTTTTACGAAAAGACCTGAAATGTACGTGTGCATTGCTTTTATGTTTTTAAGTTATTTATTCGAGAGATTATTCCAGGCTCTTTTGAAAAAACATATACTTCTCGAAATGTATGTATACAATCACACACACACACACATAACACATTTAAGTTCATTAGGCATGTCATTTCTTTTGAATAAATAGTGTTTCGACATACGTAGAAGTCTGGTTTTCTTTATGCTCACATCTTTTGTTTTTATTTTTAAAGCTCTCATTTTTATACTCGGGCTTATAACACGCACCCGTAAATTTCGATCTTATTTTTTGCGTTAAAAGTGCGAATTATACGGTATGTCTTTTTAAAAGTACCAATATGTTTTATTTAATTTTTACTGATGTTTTCTATTCTAAATAAATTGTTAGGAATCTTGAGTGATACAATTCTATCTCATAAAGTTCTGAAAATTAAATGGCTGTAAAACCAGCGTTTCTCAAACTGTGGGGCGCGCTCTCCTAGGGGGTGCGAGCCTATTGAAAAGTCGAAAACAAAAGATTACTTAAAAAAATTATTTATTTACTGAAAGCAAACAAACAAAATACATTCTAAAATAATTAAAAATAAAATACACATTTACACTGACATAATACACTTATGAATGTATCAGTACTGCGCAATGTATTTTACAATTTATTTAACGATACTAAGTAAGAACAAGTTTTATAATTATCAGTTACCCCATGGGCTTGCCATATTAACACTTATCTTGATAATTTGTACGGTTTAAATTTAATCACTTCACTGCCGATTTAAAGTTACGCGATTCGCTTCCCAATGCCACCATTTTCCACGTAGGCATGCGTATATGATGTATGGGGGGGGGGGGGGGGCAATTCGCAATAAGAAAATTATCTGAAATATGTAAATCCTTCGAAAACATTTCCAATGACCTTTTATTTCATTCCAAAGCCTTCGTAATTTGTTTATGGATAGCAGTGCACAGAAAAGATCGTACTTCGGAAAG
>BMAV01011217.1:326195-403885 GCA_019973955.1 Trichonephila inaurata madagascariensis
TGCCTAAAAATATTCCTCTATTTCATTTTTCTATGCCTAAAAATATTTTTCTATTTCATTTTTCTATGCCTAAAAGTATTCCTCTATTTCATTTTTCTATGCCTAAAAATATTTTTCTATTTCATTTTTCTATGCCTAAAAGTATTTTTCTATTTCATTTTTCTATGCCTAAAAATATTTTTCTATTTCATTTCTCTATACCAAGAAAAGCTTTTTACGTCGAGTGCTAAAATATTTTTTAAACTAGGACGTTAAAAAAACGTTAGTGGTTTCTTTAACTTTTAATAGATTTTGGACTCTTAGGTTTTTATTACTAAATTACTTGCAAAAAAAAAGAGTGCGGTAAAATGAGTTTATTAACCTCTTTATGGATTCCTAGGAAATCGCCGTGATGGTGCTTAAAGCTATTTTGCACGTTATTTCTATTATGTGTGGATAATTAATTTCAGCCATGCTCTTCATTGTAAGCCGCCAATGTAAGGCGAATCGGAATTAGCACGAATTGTGTGGAATAAATGATCTATAATATTGTGAAGCTGAACACTTTCATTTAATCTGATCTCAACCTTCGAAGAAATTAACAATCGAAACGCGTATCCAAGAGAAAAAATATTCACACCTTTAAGGGGGTGGCTTCATGCAACATTTTCCCTATGTCCATAATGTTAAAAAGGAATTCAAGGAAATTAAAAATTGACTGTTCATACGATTGCCAATTTTCATGAGTATGTATTGCATTATTATTGTTGTTTTAATGAGAACATTCTTCAAAATTTTGAGTAGTTTTCTTTTTTAAATGTCATAAATGGAGAAACACATGGAAAAATCTTTCAAACGATGAAAGTTCGTATACATTTTTAATTTAAGATATTCAACTACTTGCGATAACTTTTTTTTAATAAAAATGGAGGCATGCAGATTTTTTTGTGGTTTTTAGATTTATTTAGAACCTTTTAAGAAAAAAAGTTAAAATTAAGAAGATAAAAATAAATTATTACTACTATAAAAAGAAAAAAATGGGTAAAAATTGACAAAAAATTATATAAACGGTGCCCGCTCTGTACAAATAGTAAATGAAAAAATTTTCAATTTTTTAATTTTGATGTATCCCTTTGCTATTCCTTTTTGAAATGACCTTCAGGAAAAGAGTTATTTAAGCTTTTACACAAAAACTAGATCCCTTTATCTTAGTTATTATATGAAATTGCTTAAAAAATAGTAATTATATTCACATAAAGAACTGTAAATCTTATAATAAAACATTGATTAATAAATCTGAAGGTTAAAACACTTCTACTGTTATACAGAACATACGCAAAAAATTTCAGCAGATTATTTTTAAAACTTTCTGAACAATCGTTGTCCCTGTTTGAGTTTTTCTAAAAAACACATTTCTCTAGTAAAACACATTTTAATGTTTGATATCTTATGTAAAGTTATGTCATCTGCTTTTTTTAAGACACCTGTAGTTTTTGTTCTAGTGAATGAAAAATAAAAAGCTTGGTTTTTTATATAAAGCAAATAAGATGGCCTATAAAATAAAATCATAAAAAAATTTTGTCAAATTTTTAAAAATCATGATTTTAGGGTAGTTGCGCAGATACCTTAATTCTTTTAAATAACTTCTACTCACCCATCCTTTATAGTGGTTAGTAAAACTGACTGCTGTGCCGTTGGGCCTGGATTCGTATCCCAGAGAAGGCATGGATGTTTGTAAATGTATAGTGCCTTTGCGGCATGAGGGTACTCTAAATAGCGGTCGAACCGCAAGTCTTCTACAGGGGTTGGTAGAAGGAGAAGAAAGGTGTTGCCTCTGACCCTCCCCATGGTGTTCTCCCTCAGCCAAATCATACTGTCACCTGTATGGTGCTCGAAGCTACGGATAACAGCAGGAGTAAATCTCTAGCCCTTTGCCGCGATGAATTTCATAGGCCGCCTCGATCTGACACCATCAGACAGGTGTCATTTGAAAAACAACAAATAACTTCTTTTACACATACAAACAAAATCTCTCATTAAAATATTTATGTGTGCAAAGTTTCAAAATTATGTGATGTGTAGAATTTTTCAAAACTATTCCATTTGTGTTGTAATCTACATTTTTGAGAAATTGAGATATAAAATAAAAAACCTTTACCATTAAGTAATGCACACAAGCTTCCGTAGTTTGGATTACTAAAATGCTTCAAATTCAGTTTGAGTAAATATTTAAACCGCATTAAAAACACAGAAGTCATAGTTCATTCTCCAATAAAAATTAGAAAATCTATTTATTCACTGATTTTTATGAAATGACGTCCTTAAAAGACAGCTTCGAAGCACAGTCTCACGGGTTCATACTCCAGAAGGAGACCGGTCATCGATTTCTCTAAATACGTCAATTTCGATCAAATTCTCGCTAAAAACAACATATAATCTTCAATTCATTATTCCATCTTCCAGCTTCAGATCTATTTAAGTAGCAATTTAATCTGCATATCACGGTTCCTTCTCAAGGCAAGGTTCTCACATCAATCAATCTATCAACAGAAACCTCAAAGGTTAATTGATAGGACAGAATCGCATGAGAACACTCTTCAAATATTGCATCGCTTAACGTTCCTGTCACGTGATCTTATTTTATATACGAGTTTTATGTTAGTGTCTGCTTCTGTAATACAGTATATAATGATTTATTTAACAGAATTTTGATACATATACGTCTGTGTGCGTATATATGTATGTGTATGTATATGTACATATATTTATGTGTGTGTATGTGTTTATATTTATGTATGTATATGTGTATATATTTATGTGTGTATTTGTATATGTGTATATATTTATGTGTGTGATATATGTGTATATATTTGTGTATGTATGTATGTGTGTATGTGTGTGTATGCATGTGTGCATATGTGTGTGTATGCGTGTATGTGTGTGCATGCGGGGGTTGCTTACGTATGTCTGCGTGTTTATGCCTATGTGTGTGCATGCATGTGTATGTCTATGTGTGTATGTGCATGCATGTGTATGTCAATGTCTGTATGTGTGTTCATGTCCCTGTGTGTATGTCTATGTCTGAATGGGTGTTCATGTCCCTCAGTGTATGTCTATGTCTGTATGTGTGTTTATGTCCCTGTGTGTATGTCTATATGAGTGTCTATGTATGTGTATGTCTACGTGTGTCTATGTATGTGTATGTCTACGTGAGTGTATGAGTATGCATGTGTGTGCCTGCATATATATGTGTGTATGTCCATATGAGTGTATATGTATGAAGTGAGTGTGTGTGTATGCGCATGCGTGCGTGCATGTATACAAATAAAAATATGTGTGTATGCGTGTGCGTGTATTCGAATCAATGCCCTTGTTAAGATTTGTAGTCGTGGTGAAAAAGTAGAAATACACACCGTAGGATTAACATTATGTTCACCAAATCAAAATAGATGATGAATGGGAACTTTATTTATTAATAATATAAAGAATTTCAGAAGGCACAAAGACTTTCGATTTAAATTATAGAATTGCAAAGCATGTGTCATTTCTGTACTACAGACTGTATATATAGCGATAGAGGCTGAATGAGTGTTTTTGAGAAAGACAAAGTATGTTTTTTGTATGAGATTTTTTTTTTTTTGTATGAAAGCAATATATGCTGGCATTGATATTTTGCATTTAAAAAAAATAATGTCCTAATTTCTCTACAAACAATCGTTCTTACAAATAAATTCTACTAAAAACCTTGGAAAATAAAGACTCATGTTAATAATTTCAATAGTCTCCAAAAGGAATTATTGTCTAGTCTCATTTTTTCCAAACTATCAAATCCAATATTCAAATTGCTGCAGTGAGACCTGGTTTACATATCCAGACAATGCATCATTTTCCGATATAACCTTCATCTGTCTTCACTGTTTCCTAAAACTGAAATATAAGAAATGCACCAAAAGAAAGAAAAAAAAAAGGAATCCCTTATCACCTCACCATATCTATATCCCCCTATTTGTTGATCTTCAATTGAATCCGTGCGCGAAAAAGTGTGCCATCCAAATCCCAAAATTCCATAACTGTCACACAGTGCGTGACTTGGGTAGTTACAGACAAAAGAGGAAGAATTGAGTGGCGAAACTAAATTTGCCAGACTTCCATCCGAAATGTGTATGTCCTTGACGTAATAAAAGTCGGAAGAAAGTTTCGGATCACGGATTCCTTCGGAAGAAGAGGCCATTTGGCGTTTTGTTTTCGGTTTTGCTATATTTATTTCTAGTTCTAGGGTGACTGGAGACCGGGCGTTATGCCTTGTGAACACATTGGAGCGGTCTAATCCAGCATGACGGGCCTATCCTCATAAAAATAAAAAAAAAGAAGAATGTAAAAACCGTTGCCGAAACTCACGCACGATATGTTGTCAGAGAGCAGGAGGGTAATGGATGCCGTGAATATGGAAAATAGTGGTGTTGAAGTCTTTTTGAAATGATGATTGTAGACAAAGTATTGCCTATGGCTGAAGATGGAATACAGAGTACACATTTACAGTGCCCTACTGCCCTTAAATGTAATGGATTGCACGAAAACATTCGTCGAGAAAGGGGATGACATATAGTTTAAGACGTGAAAACTTCTGTTTGTTGTTTTTTTCTGTCTTGAAACACTGTATAAATAATCGATGTTCTAAAAATGAATGATAAAAACATATAATTGCCTTTTTTTCATACAGTAGATTATTTATGAACAATGGCGTTGAACTCTTTGGATTTTAATTTTTTTTAAAAATAAAGGAGTTCTAAGTATCTTAGAAAAGCAAAAGGTTTAAAAGTACAAACGCTAGTACGATAGAATATACTTGCTTTTAATATGATTTAACTGTAATTGTAGTGGATAAGGACTCGCAGATAGGGTGGGTTCATAATTAAGATCAAACATAGAAGCTTTATTACATGTTTACTTCTCCTTAATCAAATACTTATACTAGTGGAAAAATTAGAGTTATCGAACTCTAATAAGACAGAAATTTACTTATCTTTCAATGAAGTCTCTTTGCAGCTATTTTGAAAGATTCTTTACAATCTTCCAGCAGGTTTATTCTTAACTTTTCTTAAGTCAGTCTTCCTATATGGCATTGCCAACAACTTCATAGCTTCAATTTATCGTTCTTCTAATATCTACTTACATTTCTTAATGCACTCTGGTCTACCCTCCCTTCAGATCTTTTTAAATAGTATATATCACGAAACGGCATAGATAACAGTTCTTCTATAGAACGATATTCTTATATCACAAACAACGTCATAAAGAACCCCCTCAGAGGTTTTGTAAGGAAAAATATGCGTGAGAACTTGCCATATAATGATTTCATTTTTTATTTTTAAAAATATTAAAGAAAGTATTCAATTGTAAATATGTTTCGATTTATGTTTGATGCAATCAAATTTTGTTTGTGAGTTACCGCATTAGAATAATTTTAAATTTATTCATGTAAAAGCTTAAGGTATCCGACTACGTTCGGAACCGTGATTTTAAAAAAGCGTATAAATGGATAATTTTCATGATATTTAGTGTCACTTAGATTAGAATACATGTATAAAATTGTTTTAAGGACATTTTGACAAAAAAATTATTTAAATACAATATTTCGGCAAAAAATTAACTTAGAATAATTTTTTTTCCAAATGTTCTCCTTTTGTGAAAAATGATTCTATTATAATAATATTTTGCCTGTATATAGCTCAGACCTCTGTACAGAGGTTCAACTAGAATTTTTAAATATATAACTTAAAAGTGAGTTTATCCCTATCTTACGACAACAGAGGAGAGCAATTTTAAGAAAAAAACGCCAGTAGTTATTTAAACTGGTGGTAACTCTGAAAATAATGTGAATTTTTCAAAACTTCTAGTTGAGGCTCTTATAGGGTTATCACGCCCCCTTAGGGGGCGCGCCCCACAGTTTGAGAAACACTGGGTTGAGGTTTTTTCGTTTTGTATTAATATTCAGTTCCTGTTTATTTATTTCTTATAAAATGACTTGTAACAGTAAAACAAGTAATGTATTTAATGAAAGAAAGGGTGAGTGAGTAAATATTAACATAGCACTATTCAGCTACTTTTGGCGATGGACTTCGTTATTTTGAGCCATGGTCAAAAGTGACGAGAACGAAATATGATCTAGTACTCCCTCAACCTAACTTCTACACGGCACCAAAGGCAGGACATTTCAGCCTGTAAATATTTAATGTGTGTGTGTGCGTGTGTGTGTGTGCGTGCGCGCATCGTTTACCTTTGCACGGTGGGTCTTCAACGATACTTGGCTCGAACTTATGACATACCTCTGTTATCTTGAACAGTAGGCTACCACGGCCACCAATGAAAGTCAGGATATTCCGTTATTTTGTTATCTCTGGCGGCACAAGCCCAGAACCTGAAAAAAATTCAAAGTCTTTTCCGAATGTGATGGAAAATCGGAAATCTTCAATAAGGTACCTCATTATTTTGAATTTAGGGGAAACTGTCAAAAATGTGTTTTATAGTTTAATTTTACTGATCAAATCTTTTTTTTTTCAAGGTTTCTAGAAATATCAAGTATTTTTTAAAATTTTTATTACCTTTCACAGGTGCAAAAGTTATAAAAACAGCGCATACTACTTCTAGTATACAGTTACCGGCTTTAGAACGCATTTTACACAAAATGCATTTTTTTCTGGGGGAGAGAATATTTGAAGTGGGAACAGACTGAAAAATTTATAACGAGAGAGATAGTTGGAATTTTTTCTGTATCTTTTGTGTAATATGATAAATGTTTTGACCTATTTTTTTACACAAATCACTACATCATTAAGAAATTTAAAACCAATTTTATAAATTTAACAAGCATTTCTTTTAAGAGGTTTCATATAATGAATGAGATAAAATTATCTATTTTTAGTTCTAATTTAAATATCTTTTATCTTTTAGGTCATTTAAAAAAATGAGCAGTAATGTAACATGTAAATGTAGAAAAATTATAAAATTCGTTCATAAACTTTTATTTCGTTTTTAAAAAAAATGTTTGGAAAGATGTTAAAATCAAATCAAAATATATGATTTTGAAAACCACTACCCAAATCATGAAATATTTTTAGCCATATAAATATAGAACTGTCATCATTATTCCTTTCAATTTTTCAAATCGTATCACAAAATATAAAAGTCGCAAGAAATAGGATATTATCGCGAATCATATTTCAAAGGTAAGGGAGTACTTAATAACAGGCTTGGTCATTTTTTTTTCTTCCTAAGTTCTTAGAGATCTCTTCAAGAATACTTGAATCTCCTATCTAAGAATCGCTGTCCTATTTTGTGGCGGTTCTTTGACTGTGTCTAGCTCAGTTTTTCGTTCTTATACTATAAAGCTTCCTGGTTTTGAATATTGCTAGCTTTAAAATAAAGCCTCGATAACAATTTTGTAACACAATATGTCTCGCCGATGTAGGTATTAAAGATTCTGTGATTTAAAACAAAGTTGAGCCGAATACAATGGAATGATTTTGTCTTGTAGGAGTTCATATGGACTACACAGCATGAAAAAGAACACAAAACCTGGTTTGAGTTTCATTTTTCAACGTTGTTGACAAAGTGGTCGTTAAGCTTCGAAACACATAATCCCATTTTTTTTTAAGATTATACCTTCTGAGAAATATACTTATGGTTATTAGAGAGTTCAGCTTTTTAAAAAGTAATTTGTGAAACATTAAAAATGCATCTTTATTTACTTTTTTAGTTGCGACCTTCGGAAATCGTTATTTTCTTCTTCCTTTATGTATGTTCTTGCTTCTTAATAGCAGTTTTTTAATGGCCTTGGAGAAAATTTTGTTTTATTTGACCCTTTCTTTATCAACCGAATACATTTATTTTACCGATACACATCCTCAACTCTTCAATATGCTGGTTCATTCTTTAGTCGTCTTTTTCATTGGAATTTATATAGAAAAATAGATAAGAAGAGTTTTCAATATAATTTTGAAACTGTCTAATTTTTTTTCTGCTAAATTTGATTAATATTTTCTTTAAAATTATCCTAAATTATCTCTGCTTAACTTTTCTGAAGCTATCTGAATTTTGATTTTAGTAAGTGTTAATTTTGTGCGCGCGGAGTTCAACTTTATAAATTAGAAAGCGTTAAGCATTTGTTCACAAAATCTTTCATCATAAACTATAATTATACTAGGTGTTACTCACCTGCTTTGCTGGGTATTTCACGATAAAGTATGACTACATATATTTTTTTAAGTTACTGATATCTCTAAGTCATCTCTTTATTTTAAAACAACAAGACGTGAATTTTTAAAATGGAACCGTAACTCCATCCCTAAGGAGTCGATTTCCGCAAAACCCGTTCTTAGTGTATCTCTACTCAACAAAAGAAACATGATTACCAAGCTTCAAGTCTGTAGGTCTAAAACTTCAAAAAGAGAAATTTTTATATATAGACCCTCGTTAAATCCCCTCCCCATGGGAGACGATTTCCGTTAAACCTGTTCTTAGTGTTTCTCTACACAACAAAAGAAACATGCTTACCAAGCTTCAAGTAGGTCTAATACTTCAAAAATAGAAATTTTTTTATATAGACCCTCGTTAAATCCCCTCCCCATGGAAGACGATTTCCGTTAAACCTGTTCTTAGTGTATCTCTACTCAACAAAAGAAACATGCTTACCAAGCTTCAAGTCTGTAGGTCGGTCTAATACTTCAAAAATAGAAATTTTTATATATAGAACCTCGTTAAATCCCCTCCCCATGGAAGACGATTTCCGTTAAACCTGTTCTTAACGTTGCAAAATCAAAAAATATCGCTAAATGCAGTAATATTTTTCTAGACAATCGGGAACGGCTTTCCACTGTTGGATGCATACCACGGCATTTGGCAACTTAAACACAAGCAAAGGGTTTTAGAAAAAAATTCACGACAAATAAATTTTTTTTTTTCTCCTTGCAAAATTTTGGAACGATACTATCAACGGAGTTGAGATTCGTATAAGATACAAATAAATGTACATTTAAAGCGCATTATTATGATTGAAATATTTTAAAGCAACGGTTTTCAAACTGTGAGGTGCACCCCCTGAGGGGTGATAACCCAAAATGGGGCACGGGAGCATATCAAAAAGTCGGACACAAGAGATTATTTCTAAAAATTATTAATTTACTAAAAGGAAACAAAACAAAATACATTCTGACATAATAAAAAATAAAATACGCCTTTACACTGATATAATACATTTATGAATGTATCAGTACTTCACAATGTATTTGAGAATTAATTTAATATATTAAGTTAAGAACAAGTTTAAAAATTACCAGTGACTCCATTGGCTGGTCATGTATAAAGTTATATACAAAATTTAATTCTTATCTTGATAATTTGTACGGTTTTTAGTTAAAATCGTATTGTAGCTTTAGCGTCAAAGTATATTATTATAGAATTCAATACATTGTTATTTTATGTAGGAGGGCTCAATGAAAATTATGATTGAAAATTGGGTTGAAACTATTAAAAGTTTGAGAAGCACTGTTTTAAAGTAAACATTTTGATTAAGTAATAAAGTGTATGAGTCTGAGAATTCCTATCTTTGCTAAGGAAAAATATTCAGTGCTTTTTCGTTTCATGTGCGATAAACTCGCCAAAAATGATACAACCAACGCCAAACGGAATATTCCCATCGGTAACCTCTTACAACCACATTTTCAAATCAAGTTACAGCCTTTTCTTATCAGTAACGACTTTTTCATAATTCATCATAGAGGAAAAACCAATGATAATTAACATTCATAACATTTTTTTATGTGTACATAGTGTGTGCTGTCGCCTATAAAGCCTGCTTGGAGAAATTGGCACAGGCGAAACGGAAAAGTACCAAATATTCCTATTAAAACTATCATTCATAAAATTATTAATCATTCTCAATTATTCATGGAATTATCTGAGTAATTATATATACTAACAGTATTAATTTATTAACACGTGATCCTAGTATAACGTGGCATGTAATCATCACCCAATTTGCACTTGTTGTTTTTTTCCCATTTGTAAATATTAAAATATCTCATATTCTGAAGGTCATTTCAAAAATGAATAGCAAAGTAGTGCATCAAAATCGAAAAATTGAGAATTTGTTCATTTACTATTTGTACAGAGTGGGCCCCATTTATGTAATTTTTTGTCAATTTTTACCTATTTTTTTCCATTTTAGAAGTAATAATTTATTTTTATCTTCTTAGTTTTAACCTTTTTTGTCTTAAAATATATTAAATAAACCTAAAAACCACAAAAAAAAAATCTCCATATCTACATTTTAAAAAAAATAGTTGTCGCAAGTAGTCGGATACCTTAAGATATCCAACTACGTTCGGAACCGAAATTTTAAAAAAGCGCATAAATGGATAATTTTCATGATATTTAACGTCACTTAGATTAGAATACATGTATACAATTGTTTTAAGGACATTTTGACAAAAAAAATTATTTAAATACAATATTTTGGCAAAAAATTAACTTAGGATAACCTTTTTTCCAAATGTTCTCCTTTTGTGAAAAATGCTTCTATTATAATAATATTTTGCCTGAATATAGCTCAGGCCTCTGTACAGAGGCTCAATTATGATTTTTAAAAAATTCACATTATTTTCAGAGTTACAACCAATTGAAAGTTATCGGCATTTTTTTTTTTAATTTCTCTCCTCTGTTGTCATAAAACATGGATAAACCCACTTCTAAGTTATATATTTCAAAAATTCTAGTTGATCCTCTGTACAGAGGTCTGAGCTATATACAGGCAAAATATTATTATAATAGAAGCATTTTTCACAAAAGGAGAATATTTTGAAAATCGGTCATTCTATGTTCTTTTTTGTTAAAATATTGTACTTAAATTCTTTTTTATTGTAATCCTATTCTTAAAACAATTTATATACATTTTCTAATCTAAGTGACACTAAATATAATAAATATTATCGATTTATACGCTTTTGCGTTTAATTTATTTTTATACGCCGCGATTTATACGCGGTTCTGAACTTAGTCGGATACCTTAAAAACTAATTTGTTATCAGATGTGAAATTTGGTGGAAAGTTTCCCAATGATATAGGCCACAAGAAAATACCAAAAAATCAGTGTTTTTGAAAAGTATTGAGTAGCCTTAATAAGTACTTATCATAAATACGCAGCATTTTTTTCTACTAGATCTTTAAAGAGAAAGAAAATTCTGAAGTAAAATTTATTTTAAAAAAAGATAAAAACTTTCATTACACAGATAAGTAAAAAAAAAGCATTATAAATCAGAGTAAAATAACGATTGAGTGAGAATTATCATCTATGCATTCATAAGGTGTCCTTGATAGAAGATAATTGTTAACAAACGAGGTTAGGAATAAAACAAAAAGGGAAACAAGGTTATCTTTAAAAACTCCTCGACTAGTTTATGCGTTAACAACTTTCTAGGTCACAATTATCAACGTTTAGTTAGAAAGACAAAAATAGAAATGAAATGTTTGCTCTCATCGTTGAACTTTCCTTGACATTAGAAAATTATTTGGTTCTTAAGGTTGCTAAATCTAAAATAATAATCTGTGAAAGTTTGTGAATGTCTTAAGATGTATATATATATGTAAGAAACAATCTCTCATTTCTGTTTCTAATAACTATTTGTAATTATAACATAACATTTATAAATATATAATGATTGCAAAAAAACTTTGAAAAGAACCGGAGTCAGGGGCGGCTCTAGGGCCGGACAAACCGGACCTCTGCCCGCGGCGGCAAATTTTAGGGGCGGCATTTGGATCGAAATTGAATAATATTTTTTTGTAACAAAAATTGTGATACATTTTCTGGAATATTATTGGGTGTGAATTTGATATTTCATTTATTGTATCTTATTTTTTTATTTTGTGCTCGCTACATTTAATGATATGTTCCTTTTATGTTGAAACTTGAATGGTTCGAGGCTGGAGTATATGTTAAAGCAGGAAATTTAATATGTTCCCACATCTTTCACTAGTAACCTTTTCGCCATCCCAGAGTGAGGTCACAACGGACATTCCTTTTACCCTTACGATGTCTGGTGTCAGCAATCCAAAAGGGAACAAGGATAATAATAGGTTTTGGTAGATAGAGAACCACAGGAGATGTTTATTTTAGTCTTGAGTGTGTAGTGACTATAAGTTAAAACAAACGCTTGTCATCCCCACCATCAGTAGAATATTTTTCGAAGAAATTGGCCTGCTGAAATGGACGATTCCTTCTCTTACATTTCACTCATGACGGGTAATTACATGTCCTTAATTTTGAATTATTTTAAATTTTTTAAGACTTAAAATAATATATATATATATATATAAAGCGAGAGAGAGAGAGAGCGGGTGGCATTGTTGAGAAAAGAGGGGCGGCATTTTCCATTTTTGTCCGGGGCGGCAAAACTGCTAAAGCTGGCCCTGCCGGAATTTTTTTCAGGGTTTGAAAATAAATGATCGAGACATTATAAAACTAACAATAATTTTTATTCATTCTAAAACCTTAATATACTATTACCTTATTAGCCAGCGCTTAACCCCTTGCGTACCAAACTGCGCTTTCTAGTATCCCCAGAAATCCAGGATTTCTCCGGATACTGTCCTTGACCTTACGACGCACATTCCATTTTTACTTTTGACGCTGACGAAGGCGCGCGTTTGTTCGTGTTTCGGTTCGTTTTCAAAAGTTTTCATAACTATTTTTGTTTATTTTTACTTTAACTTGCCAACATGACATCGTCATTAGATATCATCGAAAGTGATACTGAATGAGAATATTTGCTGGAAACCGATGAATACGACAGTAACTGATACGTATGTAGGCCGCGGTAGCCTAGTGGTCAAGGGAACGGACTCGTAACCGGTATGTCACGAGTTCGAGCCTAGTACCGCTGAAGACCCGCCATGAAGGGAAGCGATGCACTTTAAACCTGTCGAGAACTCAAACGTCCTCCTGTTGGTGTGGTAGTTAGGAGAAGGGGATGTCAACTCTGGTGTCGTCTTCGTCTCTTGACCGTGGCTCGAAATTACGAGATCCGTCACCCAAAACCCTCAAGTCGCTGAACAGTGCGACTTTAATATTCACTCACACTGACTCAATCAGCCACTGATATGGATGTATGTATTTGTGAGGAAGACGATGAAGCAATGGAACAAAAATGAAAATACACTTAAGGTATCCGACTACGTTCTGAACCGTGATTTTTCAAAAGCGTATAAATGGATAATACTTATGATATTTAGTGTCACTTAGGTTAGAAAATGTATATAAAATTGTTTTAAGAATAGTATTACAATAAAAAACTATTTAAGTACAATATTTTGACAAAATATGAACATAGAATGACCCATTTTCAAAATATTCTCCTTATGCGAAAAATGCTTCTATTATAATAATATTTTGCCTGTATATAGCTCCAATCTCTGTACAGAGGCTCAACTAGAATTTTTGAAATATATAACGTAGAAGTGGGTGTATCTATGTTTTACGACAACAGAGGAGAGAAATTTTAAGAAAAAAACACCAATAATTGTTTCAGTGGGTTGTAACTCTGAAAATAATGTGAATTTTTCAAAAATCATAGTGGAGCCTTTGTACAGAGGTCTGAGCTATATACAGGCAAAATATTATTATAATAGAAGCATTTTTCACAAAAGGAGAACATTTTGAAAAAAGGTTATTCTAAGTTAATTTTTTTTGCCAAGATATTGTATTTAAATAAATCTTTTTGTCAAAATGTCCTTAAAACAATTTTATACATGTATTCTAATCTAAGTAACACTAAATATCATGAAAATTATCCATTTATGCGCTTTTTTAAAATCACGGTTCCGAACGTAGTCGGATACCTTAAGTAACGCATACGGAAAAGCTTTTTGTTCCAAGAAACATTTCGAGCAATTCCAAGAAAATTTATATCCTTTCAAATCTGCCTTAGCCATTCACGTTGACCCATTCAAAAAAGAAATATATATTTGCTGTAGTGGGTGCAAAATACTTTAGTTTGTCCCGTGAGAGAGTTCTGAGTCATCATTAATAAATACATATATGAAATGATTAGCGAATCAGAGTTCTAGGTAAGGGTAGTTCTTCTATAAAGTGGTTCCCAAACTTTTTTAACCCATGGGCCCATTTTTATAGTCGAAACTTGCCCACGGACCCCTTTTTAAAGTCAAAACTCTCCCGCAGACCCCCAAGTGAAAAAGCTACATAAATGCATAGTATAAAAATTACAAATAAAAAAAAATGTTAAAGAATTACTTATTGTGAAATTATAACTTTTGTTTAAAATAAAATTTTAAAAAATTAATGCTTTGGATGAATTTGATGAGATCTTACGAGTGTGTTTATATGTCCGTCTCAATGTTTGTGAGTAGCAACCGCAAATCCCCACGAGCATTAGTTTTTAGTTGGTTTCTTTTTTTGCGATGAGGTTTTTTACGGCACTGAATCCACGTTCTACCACAAATTAAAAGAAGGAAAAATAGTCAACAAAACTTCTGTACAATAACCCAAAATGCAGGATATAAAATTGGAATCTGTTTTTGTAAGCAGAATATGTGTTATCCTCGTTCAAATATATTGGTCTCATTTGTGGAAATTTCAATAACATGCTCCTGTATTAGTATGGATTCATCTGTGTTTAGGATCAGAGTTAATCCACGCCCTAAAGGGTTCAATACCCAGTCGAGATATCCAAGTGAATTATTTTTATTTATTTAAATTTCCATAAAAATAAAAATGGATCAACATTTTTTCTTTTATTAAACCTTGCGTGGACCCCTTGATGCTGTTCAGGGACCCCCAAATAAATTTTAATTTTCTGTGGATCCCCTGAATAATATCGGGGACCCCTGGGGTCCATAGGGACCACTTTTGGAGCCACTGTTCTATAAGAAGGATTTTACTGCAGTCTCATTTTTCCTAACAAAATGATCATTGAATTGAAAAATGTGAAAACCCCACAAGTCTGCAACGTAATCAACCTCAAGAAATATGATGACCTTGGTTCAAATACCACCCTAGCATTTTCAGATTGTTATTCGGATGGGAGTGGTATTCTTTGGAGCAGCACTTTGGGCCTCTGTGGTTTTCAAAAGAGGAATGGTTCTCGAAATTGCTGTCTCATTTGAGACCACAATTAAAAAGAAGGAACGGCGTTCCACTCAGTTGCTTAACGATTGGGTAGAGGGAAGTGAATGTCCTATAAATCTGTCAAGATTTCGCACATCCTATTGGGATGTCTATTTGCTTTATAGATTTGAATTACTTAATTCTTGCTTCTTTTTTTTTAACTAGCTTCATTGTGTTTATCGTAAATTCTCAAAAATATACTCTTTTGTCTATAACTGAAAAATCCTTAAATCTATGTGAGGGGACTTTTTATTGAAATAAAAGGCACATATTTATGGACCTATTTTTCCAAGAGTTAAATGAAATGCAATTCAAAAAACAAATGTATGAGATTAAATAATTAAAAATAATAAATTCTTGGGGAAAAAAAACGTATTTGTTAAAGGCAATAATATTGTGTGTGTGAAAGGAATAACTAATCAACAGAAGTAATAGTGAAGCGAAATATAACAAATTTGAACGGAGTAATATTTTTAGATTGTGCGACGGATAAATTCTAATATGTATGTGGAGTAGAAAGGGGTTTCTTTCCCTACAGATGGATTCTTACAGAGTCTACGATAAAAGTAGTCACTTTTTTTAGCTCTATTGAATGAAATCGATCAATCGATTTCTTCAAATCTATCAAATAAAATCAATAGAATGAATTCTAAAACGTTTAATAAAGGTTATATTTTAAATTCTTTATTTATTTTTTGGTTCATAATAAACGTAGCAGATTTTAACAAAAGTTTTTATCAAAATTTCTTTATTTTTTTGAGGACTTACTGAAAAAGAGGGATAGTAGTTCTCGATTCCATATTCACTCATTGATACAGTGGGGTACACAAGGGGAGGGGAGGGCGCAAACTCCCTCCCCTCAAAGACCAAAAGAAATTTAATTTTTACCATGCAGATTACACCTAGGTGATTTTGTCTAAGCATGTTTTGGGTTGTAAACCCTCCCTGTAAGAAAGGAATGTGTACGTCACTCCATATTTTTAAAAAAGAATTACGTTTTTGAATAATTGCATTAAAAATGATTTTCACAATATTTTTTTTAAATTTTCTTATATAAATATAAAAGAAATAAGGGACTTATATAAAAAAAAAAGAATCTCTAAGTTTAAATCGCCTGAACTTGGCTTATTCAAAACAAATGCATAAGATTAATGAAAATTATTGAAAGTTTTAATCTGAGCTTTCCTTTAAAAAAAATCTTATAGTAGCCCTACCAATTTGTGTAGTTAAGGGTTAAAAAAACCTACACGCTTAGCCCAGTGATTCCCAAAGTGTTCTGTAAAGACCCCAGGAGTCTATGACGACTTGCAAGGGTCAGTGAAAAAATAATTTAGGGGTCTATGATAAAGGCTCTCATTAAACCACATCGTGACTTTAATTTGAAAAGAAAATGTAATCAAGGGGAAACAAGATTTTATTTATTTAACAGATTTATTAACTAAATCTAATGAAGTTAATTTACACAGTGACAAGGTAACAGCATATATTTTATTAAAACAAGGTCCATCATTTCAGTTTTTCTTGCCAGGATTAAGCTAAAGGATGTTGAACACCTCGAATTTTCTCAGTTTCTCATTTTGTCAATCTGCCAGAATAATATTTTTGAGCCTACGTTCATTTAAAGGCCCTCTATTCAGATTTTGAATCTAGGTTTGGGAATGCTTTGACTATGGTGGACAACAAAAAAAAAGAAAAGGAAAGGAAAAGAATCGACACTACTAAAATTTTAAAGGAATTTTTAAAGAAATTTAAGGTTAAAAACTCGACAAGGTTGATGCTAAATGTTGAAAAATTGTTGTTGAAGCACCAGATTCTTCCCTCCTATTAAAAGGATTTCTGTTTGTTGTTCAATTATTTTATGTATTATTAAATTTAAATGTAAAATTAATTAACATGTTTTTCTTATGTTTTAAACACTATACTTCACTACAGTTAAAAATTTTAATATTTTACAGTAAATAGCTCTGTACCAGTTGCCAAAAAGATAAATATCTCTTAATAAACTTAAATATCAATGTGCAAAAATTTAATATTAGGTAAGCAGGGGTCTAGCCAAAGACGAAAAACATGGCAAGGGGTCTGAAAGTCAGAAAAGTTTGGGAACCTCTGGTTTAGCTAGAATACTCTTAATAAATGTTGCGTTTCTATTTTATTAAATACATTGATTTAATCTTATTAAATTAATGTACAAACTATAAAGAGAAATTACTACTTTAGTTCCTTAGACGTCAGTCATGCAATTTTATCTTTCAACATATTAAAAATAAATTACAAAAAGGTAGCATTCTTAAGAAATTTGACACCAAATTGAACCTTCTAAAACTACGACACTTATTTACACATGTGAGATGATACCTCATTTATTATGAAATTCATTTCCTTCTGCCTATTAACATAATCCCAGTGCAACAACCCCTTCTGATGAAATCACCCTGCCTGTGAATATTCCTGCGCTAATTAATAAAAAGCTTTCCCAAAGGTCGTAGTACTGTAACCCCGAAACACAATATTCAAGGTTAACGCAGTCGTGTAAACTCATCACGACTTTGTAATACTCTTCTGATGGACTCGTCCGACGAGTTTTTACGATCTCACGTTGGCCAGAATCACAAAAGGCATCATTGCTTCTTTTTTTAATGATCTTAACTTTCACCTTCCAGCTATGTAAGCATTTGTGTTTAATAGACACACATGTTGGTTCCTTCATTTAGTGGAAGTGGACCATTAAGATGCCACACTGCCTCTTTATTTAGTGAGGTTTGTGTGTCATTGTAACTTCGTACATCGACTCAATGTGTCATGTGTCGTCAATATCAGTCAGAAGTTCAAGTAACATCTGTGTGTTCGAGTGAATTGTAATAATTGTCTCACACATAGTCCATATACTCGAAGTCTTTCATTAGTAATGTTTATTATCCACCAAGGAAGCTATTGTTGAAGCTACTAAAAATTTACTAAGCTCATCAAATAACTATTTTTCAATTTTTTTTGTTACGACTCACGCATGCTAGTACCAGGAATGAATTTTATTTTTAAAAAATTATGTTATTTCAATGAAAATTTATAGCCTGTTGTGATGCTAAGACTGTTCTTTGCATAGAACAATTAAATATACTAAGGTTTAAAGTCGTAAAGTAGGGTGCCAACTCATTTTCCGATCTTGTCATCTAATTTTTTTATACCATTGGAGGAACTATGTTATCCTTGATTTTTGCAGATACATATGGGTGCTAAGAATACATTAGTAATAAATTAATACGTAACTGTTTATATTAGTTTGTTAAGACGGAAAGTAAATAAAAAAAAATCTTGAAAAAAATGTAAAACAATGTGTAGTTTCCTTTGATCAAAGTATCAATTCTATTTGGATCAATGGGTAGTTTTGCCCCCGTCATTTGTTTTCATTTGTTTAAATATACTTTATTATTAAACAAAATCATACTTAACAAAAAACATAAAAAGAAAACGCAGCAATGCATTATTACACGTGACAATAGTAGGTGAGAAGAATAAAAATATACAACCGGCGAATGTTTATAATTGGCGCCGGATGATTTGACAGGTCTTTTTTATTTCGTAAACATTCCCGTCCACGTACTTGCATTCGGAATATGTTCTATTTTGACTTTCTGTATAAAAAATGAAGATAAGGTGATAATTAAGTACGACAATCGCCATTCTTAAAATGGAATGAAATATTTCCCTTCGTGTTGGAAAGGTTAACGATGATTAAACTTATGTTTTGCCGGCTCCGTAGAGAATACGGAATCCGTCAAATTAATCTTTAGCAACAAAATAATCGTAAATAGCTTAATTTTGAGTTAAGATTGTTTTCGGCAAAAGTACGAGAGCCTGAACTAAACGCGGAGCACATTTTTAGACAGAAACATGCCTCAAATTTCATGAAAATTTGTAACATTATAACTCATACATCTATTAACACAATAAAACGTTTCTAAAATTTCAAAATATTCCTTGAGTATTATTTTTTTCATATTAATACGTGAAAGGACAACTCATTTAACATTACGGTATTGGAGAAAAAACACAAAACACATTTTATACTAGAAGAAATGGCTCAGCTCTGTCAAAAAAGTGAAGAATGATAAAATATGTTTTTCTCTAAGGGATAGTGAAGCCAGAATATAATATTAATTTTTCATTTCTTTTATACCTGATAAAATATACCTAATTCGGGTCCTATTCTTTAACATTAACCGAAAACAGCCTTGAGGGTTCTACTAAGTATTAATACCATAATAAGCGGCTATTTTCAGTCTTAAATATCAAAGGAAAATCAGTTTAGACGTTTATCTGGTTACTCCAACTTTATTTCAACATATAGTTAAGCGTATTCTAAAGCTAACTCGCTTTAAAATTTTTTGAACCATGTGAGATAAAGCTATTGACATTTGAAAGCACCTTGCTTCTCTCATCTATGCCAAGCAATACAAAAACTTAGAGCATCAAAAATTTATCTTGTGTTTCCCCCTTGTTGCACGACGCGGTCTTCGACTGAAATTATAAGACCCAAACCTGTTATGTAATTCAGTTACGAATCCTTTACTCAACAAATTACTTTCACAACCTTCACGTTTGTAAAAAATGCTTTGTCATTTCAAGATGTTATTATTCAAAAATCCGTGCAAAACTGTAATAATGAAATTAATATCGTCGGCCTAATTATTAAAATGCGTAACTCCATCTGGGGTGCTAATTTGATATCGGAGTGCTACGCGCCAAGATGTTGTTTATGTTCACCAAGATGGGCGATAACATAACAATATGGTTACCTTAATATTTGTATCGTGTGGTCACGTGTATCGTCATTTGTATCGTTTGGCGCAATTAAGGAATCACGCCAAACAGCACTTGGCGCGTTGCAGTCGTATATCAAATTAGTTTCCTTTGTGGAGCTACGCATTCTGATAATTAGGCCGACGAAAATTATTCATTTTTATTGCCCATAAAAATGAATTGTCAATAAATTCGAAACAAAATGCCGTTGGTTTTGATTAAAATGAAGAATTTCATTCGTTATTAGCAACCTCAGTTGGTTTTTTGTTGTTGTTGTTGTAAAGTCTGTTATTTACTGGGTTTTTTTTTTATTATTATTTTTTTTTTAGTTTCTTAAGTTGCTGATATAATTATTGTGATGCCCTGTTACACACAAAACTTTAGATTACGTTAAAATTTTAATGACGCTCTGTGTCAGAATCATGAGTAAAAAAATAATATTCATCCTTGTAGCAAATTTCAAGCCCTCCCGAATTTAATAAACTGTTAATAATTGAACTTCATCTTCGAGTTTGTCATTATCGACTACTTTATTATCATAAACTGTCGAAAATTCGATCAAATAGTCCTCATCCAAAGAGGATGAATCCCAATTTTTTTTTTCGGGGGGGTGGGGAGAGTTGGTGCTGAACAAAACATTTGTGTAAAATAAAAAAAATTCCTCAAATTCGTGTATCGTGTTATTTCAAAATTGTGTAAAAAAAAAGATCGTGTGGAAAAAGAGCTGGATGTATTCATTTGTCATCTGTTGTACATGATGGCAAAATGTTCATTTCACCTCGTATTATAAATAGTGATTTTTATAAATTATCTTCTTAAATACTTTTTGTTTTAAATACCACATTATAAGCCTTTTAATGTCCTTTTATTTTTTTATGTAAATAAATGAGTTAAAAATGATGAGATTAAAAATACTTAAGCAATCGCTTTCCTGTGGAAAGATATTCCAGTAAAAGTTCTAAGTATCACACACACACAAAAAACCATACATACGATTTGAAGGTATGTTTTATACTTGAAATATTTAAATGATAATAGCAAATAGATACGCAAGACTAAACTATGTTACAAGAAAGAATTTTAACTACTATTGAAAAACTGTTTTACAATATTTGGTAAAAGACAAAAAAACGATTAGGACATTCCCAAATTGTTTGGTATCCTCAGTTGCAATTTTCACCCCTTTAATCTAAACACATAAGCTGTTAACGATCTTTACGATGTGGAAACACGAACTCTTTCCTTCAGAGATAGACTGATTATATTATCTTGGATGTTATCAAGTGCTTCGTACTAAAAAAGCAGTTAAAATAATTTATCTCTCCTTTGAATAATATTACTGCCAAGAGCTTTTTGAGAATTCTCTTTCAGCTTCTTCAAGATTTATAGCAATTATTCTGGTTCAGCTTGAACCGCACAATATGTTTCTGTAAATAAATATCATCGGAATTGTTACAAATTTGATTTCCCGAAGTTATTTCTTTTCATCATTTCACACAATGGACAATGAGAATTTTAAGTTTTGTTTAAAACGTCTTATGATACCTTGACGCATATTGAAATTTTCGTAAATATTTTCTTGAACTGAGGAAAGCACTACATCAGGTTGCAAAATATGTTATAAACATTTTCGCAGATTATGCTAATTTCCGTTCCTTTCGTGTTTTGTTTACTGTAATTTTTAATTGTTATTTAGTACGTTTATATTGCAACTTAAAATTAATGTAATATTTTGTATTTTTCCATCATCTCTCATATAGACGAGTTTTCAGACAAAAAAAACAGTATTTAGAAACGGTATAAAGAAGCTAAACACACTTTATAATCACCGAAAATAACAAAGCTCCTCTATTATAAATTTAATTTTATACCAGTAATAGCTGTACAACTTTTTGACAAACGTATTCACTGCTTGAAAATATCAAACTCAATTAATAATTTAATTTTTTTACTGTAGCTCTTGTCTCCATTAGAAATATGATTCACTGTCATACAGTAGAACTTCGTTTATCCGAATCAACTGGGACTAGACATCGTTCGGATATGCGATTGTTCGGATAACCGAAAATGAAATGCGATCCATGCAGTATATAAAACCGGACACTATACGAATATTGAAGATTATCACATGCGAGAAACGTGCTTGAAGAAAAAGCAAAATAGGTGCAAAATGTCGCAACTTTACCTTTATTGTGGAAAATAATCACTTATTTTTCGCTGTACCATTGTACACCTTAGGGTTTTCGCTGCAAGGTCTCTGATTCTCTTGAGAAGCAGTAGTTGAGTAGGACAGCACTCTCTCTCTCTAATTGTTGTTCGTACCACTCCATAGCTGTCTCCAACGCAGAAAATGCGTCAGCATTTGATGGACCCTTGCTACTTTCGTTATTGTTGTTGTCCTCGTCTTCATCGTCGACAGGGTCGGATTCTTTTTGCACGTAAGTTACAATCTTGTCATCATTTAGCATTTGAAATTCACAGTCTTCTGCATTGCATCCCAACTAGGTTTCCGCATCTTCTTTATCGCATTCTTGAAATCCTGGGATCGATTGGACAAAGTCGGTATTCTCCTTCCCGTGACCGTCATTGAAGTCTTTTTCGCCTTCTAAATCTGGCCACAGCTTATTCCATGCACTTTCGTTTACAGTACATGTAGTTGACAAAAAAAACTGGTCCAAATATTTGATGCTCCGGATAACAAAGTTCGGATAAACGTCGTTCTACTGTATTATTAATTTTAAAAAATCGAATCAAATGTCAAAAACTAACGCAAAAAACGATACTAAGAATTTAAGAGAAAAACTAGAACGTTTCAACCCTAAACACACTGGAACAGAAAATAGTTGTACAGATTCCAATAGCCGTAACTTGAGTACCACTTCCCTTAAAATCCCATTAATACAGTAGTACCTCGACTTACAACTACCCGACTTATGCGAATCCAGAATTACGCGATTTTTTTTTTCCATCACTATATATAAAACTAAGACGGAATCAGTGCCACACAGAGCCTGATGAAATTGGTCATTTGATTGAAGAAGTTGTCGATCTTGCCAGGCAAATAAATTTAGAAGTGGACAGTGTGATGGCGTTCAAAAACTGCTGGATTCCCATAATCAGGAGCTGACATTTGAGGAGCTTTTAGAAATGCGTGAGCAGAGTAAGACATTGAAGAACTTGAGTCATTAGACCCAATTCAATGAGAAGATCGAATGACGGATGGTAATTTGACAGAAAGCCTCAGTTTAATTAAACGGCCGCGGTAGCCGAGTGGTATAGGTATCGGACCGTGGCTTGTCTTGTCACGAGTTCGAGCCCAGTACCACTAAAGACCCGCCGTGTAGGGCAGCGATGCACGTTAAATCTGTCGAGAGCTCAAACGTCCTCCCGTTGGTGTGGTGTGGTAGTTAGGAGAGGGGGATGCCAGCTCAGGTGTCGTCCACGTCACTTGACCATGGTTCAAAATTACGTGGTCCGTCGCCAAAAGCCCTCGTGTAGCTGAACAGTGCGACGTTAATATTCAATCAATCAGTTTAATTGAAAATAAGTTATAAATTTTAAAAAGTACATACTCCAACGAAGAGCATATTTTTTCAACAAAGCAAGGTATAAAAAAATTATTAACATGCTACGAAAAAATTTTGTGGGAGAAAAAAAAAATTCTTTGAGCCTGCAGATTAGGTCTCTTAGTGGAATCGTTTAAGTTATAATTTTGAATATCAAGTAAATTTAAATTATTAGTATTGAGGAGGTTATTAAAAAATTTAATTGCGAGAGTTTGGATGAAGTTTTTAAAGCTTTAATGTCAAGGGCTTTATAAATGTAAGAGTTTCTAGTATATCTACCAGCTCTTGTAATATTTCTGAAATAAGAGTTTTGAGAGACTTCTGGTATTTTAATATTGGTATTAGCTGCGTAACCCCACACAAGACAAGCATAACATAAGATGGGACGCAAAACAGCAGTGTAGAGAAGTACCTTATTGTTGAGTCATTTCAGAATTCCGGTTAATTAAGGGGTAAATTAATCTGAGATCCGGAATTTGTTTCTTGCGTATAAAATATGTTGTTTCCAAGTGAATGCTTTATCTAAAATGATACCTAAGTATTTTGTATTCTGAGACCAGTGTAGTAGCATGGAGTATAGAGTGGGAGGCGTGCATGGCTTTCTTCTCCTGGTAAAAAGTACAGCAACCGTTTCTTCAACAATGATTTTATTTTCCATGTATTAACGAATTTTTCCAGGAGTGAGAGGTGCTTATTTAGAGCAAGTGTGATTGTGTTGTGATTTTTGTAACATGCCATTATACAGGTGTCATCGGCATAGAGATTAATCATTGTCTGACCGACTTTCGGCGACCATCTCTCTATTTATATCCCTCGCGGGTAATTCAAGCAAAGAACCGCTTGCGTCATAGATCTTGAAATTACTAATTTCTAGAAGAATCCAGAAGGTTCTGAACTCTCCAAAAATGGTCGCTAACAGGATCGCCAAGCAGCCAAAATGGTCGCCAAAGTCACCAAATTGGTAGCCAACAATGACACCAACTTGGCTCTATCGTCAAAATTTCGCCATTGAATCACCATTATAACGTAAGGGACGGCGTTTGCTTGTGAATATTACAATTTTAACGTAAATTAAATCTAATTTAGAGAGTAAGATATAAAGGCAATGCACATCCAAATACAAATTATTTTCATTGTATGACACAAAATTCGTAACAATATGCAAAATTATGCCCCGACTTACGCGAATTCGACTTATGTGGTTATTACTCAATCCCACCTATCGCGTAAAAGTTCAGGGTATTACTGCACTTCTCTTTTATGTATATATAATCGACATTAAAAGAGAGCAAATTTATTTTCGCTGAAATTGGTTTGATGAGAATTTTCAAAAATATGCTTTTTCAACAAGAGTATAAGTTATTAAACAAGAAATTCTGTCTAAAAAATAGGAAAAAAACTGGATATACTAATCAAAATAAGTAAAAATATACCGAATAATGTGTATATTCCTGGGTGGGAATGAGATTTTCTCAAATTAAGAGGAATGTAGAGGACAATGTAAAATGATACAGAAAGATAAGTTGATTTTTTTGTATTATTAAATTTTATAGTTATTTTTAAAATACAAAAAAATAGTGTGCTTGTGGTTTATTTCTTAATTTATTACTAGGATGTCTGATACCTATAATACAAATGAAGGTACAAGCTCATAATAGCAGCAGAATTAATGTGTGCAATATAAATAGTTTTAAAATGATGCTGCTTTCCCCTTTGCCTGATTTAAATATTTCGTATACAAATTTATATCCCACACACACACAGCTGCATCCTTCCTAAATATCCTATACTTTACTAGAAACACTATAATTCTAGAATTATTCTTTTATTTTCTTAATTCTAGATTTATTACTTTTCAATGTATATTCAAAGATCTACTTTTAAAAAGCAGTTTCAAAAAAAGTTGCAGAATAACATAAAAGATCACACAAAGAAAGATCCGTATTCAGTTCCGCCTTCGTCCACTTTTAGGTTATTATATAGAGTTGAAAATAGGTGTTTCTCCTTTGTCGAAAAATTACTTCACGTCTGATTATTTAGTTTTATGTGAATCTGGTCTCTTCAGAGATTCAATTATTCTTTTCAAATTGAAGGCAGGTTCCTAAATGGGTAGTTCTTTATATGAGTTCTTAAATTGGTGTGTCATTATAAAGGAATTCAAGGTCCTCTGTTAAGTTCGTATCTTTTTTTTTGTTTCTTGCATCATTTATTATATCTTAAAATTTTATCTCTCGCCGAGAATGTTTTTTATTGATATTTTTAAATGCAGAAATAAAAAATAATTTAACTTGAAATTTAGTTTCATTCTAAGTATCATAACTAAAATAGAAGAACGATTCTAAAACTTGTCTTTTTGGTTTACTATAAGCATGTCATGTTAAGACTCACGATTATTTTTGTGGGATTGCGGGTACAACGTTATGCAGCAAATATTTTAATGTTGTTGTTGTTGTCGTGTATGGCAAAGTGCAAAAGTGGTAATAACAAATCATAAAGAGAGAGTCAAATATTGCCAGAAGTGGGAATCACCGCCGTGGCAACATCCATGGCACGATGCGAGTATAGAATGTCCATTCTGCAGTCATTGTCTATTTTAAAAATGGTACTAACAATGGAAGGACAGCTAAAAAAGGTATTTGGAATCCAGTTGCATGCCTGGTCAGTGCCTGCATTCCACATATAATCTAAAAACATTGGGCAGAATCTTCATGCCCTTAAAATGCTTTGTCCTTAGTCTAATTATTGTTGTCGTAATTTCTCGATTATAATTTAATTCTGGCAACGAGAATTTCTTTTTTCTTGGATTTGAGCTGAGCTTTTGTTTTGCGACTGCGTTGGCATTAAAGACCATAGTAGATGAAGTTACAGGCTCAAGTGTTCCGGCTTCATTGGCAAGAGAATCGGCCATCTAGTTCCCTTCGATGTCAACATGGATCGGGATCCACTGGAGGGTACATGGTTTGCCCAATGCACCAATAGAGAATAGAAAAGAATTTATTTCTTGGGTGAGCCCCATTTTTCCTTCCTTGATAGCCTCAAGAGCAGATCTACAATCCGAGAGCACAATGATGCCGTCGGAATTATGAATATTTGTCCATGTAAGGTAAATATCTAGGGCTGTCCCAATTGCTATGAGTTCACATGTAAAGTTGGAAGCAATTTTCTCTGCAGAGACCTTGTCCTTTGAAGTTGTATTATCTGGGTACTTAAGAAAAACAACGTAAGAGCAAATACTTTCAAGGTCCTTTCATTTCAATCCAAAGAATTCATTTTTTGGATTAATTTTATGGATTGCACTGCACAAAAAAATCGTACTTTGGATCGTATGTATACAACCAGGGCATTTAATACATCGGTTGAGCAAGACGTATATATACGCCGATGGCACTTAAGACTTTAATATCATATTGTAGCTTTAGCGTCAAATTATAGTATTGTTGAATTCAATGCATTGTTATTTGTATGGGGGGCGATGAAAATTATGATTCAATATTGGGTCGGAAATATTGCAAGTTTGAGAAGCACTGCTTTATCTTGAAATAGTTTGACGGCAGTTTCTTAACCATTTGGTAATTGCCAAATTGTGCAATCCATTACGCTAATCAGTCATTATCACGAAAAATGCTACAAAATGAATTAAAATAATGAGTTACGGTATTTGGCATAATTTGCAGCCTTTTTTGGAACAATTATGTTTATTTTTGACATGCACCGTGCTAACGGGAATGTACCATTATTTCCAACATGTTTCTATGGCAAATAATTTCAGAATAAAAAAAAATTATCGAACGCATATTCCCATTAAGAGAGAAAGAAAAACCCACTGACATTCAATGTAAGTAGAAAATCGGTAATGATAGTCCTTCGCGTCAAAAGCTGCCCGTCTGTCAACAATAAAGCGATGGTTTCTACACTTAAAAGCGACAGTAAATTAAGTAATAACAAACCAAAAGCGTCAAAATTGCCTATCTTCTGACTCTCCTGTGATGGCTTCTGACGCATCAGCCTTGCAAGCTGTTGCACAAAACATCAGCCAAAGAATTTGCTGAAAAAAAAGAAGCTTGTGCGAATGGTAATTGCGATGAGAAAAAAAATAGTGCGACTTCAAACAGAACCGACGCTTATTGACTTTGGGAAAGTACGAAAATCCCTATCGCAGTTTTTGTTTTTTAAATAAACTTCGAAAGTATGTTTGAAGGGAGCATGTAAAAATCGTGTTCGAAAAATGATAATAATGATAATAAAAAGTCAATCATTTTAGTTAGGTATGCATACTTGGCATTGAAAAAAGTTTTGTAAATGAATCGACTGGTTAAAAGAACTTCACATCAGCATGATCGAACACTGCTGTCACGTGATCATTTCGAATCTTGCCGTTAGGGATGTCATGATGATTTTATAGAAATTATTTAAATGCATGATTTTATTAATCATTCTAAGAAACAGAAATGGCCAAACGTAATGGAAATTTTTTTACTTTAATCTGTTTCTTATAAATATGTTTTATTTAAAGGCTTTGTAGTGACTCGAGAAACTATTATTCTTCGGCTTCAATATTCCTTTTAATTTTACTTCAACATGCAGGATAAATGAGGCTATTTATAATAAAGAATTAATGAAGTTATTTACATGAAAGAACTATTATATAAGCACACGCTCCGTAAAGATAAAACATTAATAAAATATTATACATTTGTTTTCTTAACGTATACGTTAAGAAATAACGTTCTAAATGTAGTTAGTTGCGTTTTATAAAACGCAACTACATTTGGAATATTCCAAAAACTTACTTAACTAAAATTCTGTTGCCAGATTCAAAGTGAATAAACAAATGCAAAGCAAATATTAAATAATATCAAACAGGAAATGTCGAATTTATTAGCATTGGCAACAGGCTTTCTCAATGATAATTGATCCTTTAGCTCTATCATCATTTTAAAAATCGTCATTAAAAAGCATAAGATATGTTCTATATGAAATTTTGTTTCGGGATTGTAATGAAAAATTTTCAAGTAAGTTGTATTGTTATGTTATTGATATTAAAGGCTCAGATAATGAATGCTTTAAAAGAAATAAGAATGAAAAACATCATTTGCATTCCATTTTTAAACACTCTTAAATTAGTCCCAGAACTCTTAAGACAACCTACGCATAGTGTGTTAAATACTAGATTTTTCAAATTCGAAATATTTTTTTCCGGTAGATATTCTGATTTCGCTGTTCAATAGAAGGACAGCATTGCCCATTACTCTACAAATTTTGGTCTGAATCATTTTTTTCCCTAATGTAAAATAAATGCTTCATAATTCACCTCCTATACTCTAATGGGAAATGAGTTTTTTTCACATGACAAGGAAAAATTACGCTTTAATGGAATGCTTCTAAATTTTAAAGGTGGTAAAAAAATGCATGTGTCTTCTCAAATTTTTATGAAGCTTGAGGCCTTTCTTTTCCGAAATGTGTTCGACGCTAAGTTCAAGCTCTTTGTTGATGATTGAAGACAGCCTTTAAAAGTTACAACGATATTCAAAATTAAAGCTAAGATCTACATTAGATAGACAGTGGCACTTATTATCAATGGACAAAAATTAACAGCCTCGCGAAATTCATTTGTAGAATACATTTTGATCTTGAATATAAATTTGATTCTACCAAATGATAGGACAGATCACGGTTATACGGAAAAAAATTATTATTAATCAGAGCCTACCTATGCGGAAAAGATGTTCTGCGGTATTGAGATAAGGATAAAAATAAATTTAAAAATTTAATATTGCCACAAAGACAGGGGCGTAGCTGCCGCCGTATCAATGATACAGGGGCCCCAGGCTGCAGGGGCCCCAACATGTGTAACTACAGTCTCGCTAGCAGGGCTTTCATATCTAAAATTGGGCCCCGAAAGGATTTTGATACAGGTCATATTCAAAACTAGCTACGACAGGGCACAAAGGGGTTGAGTTTTCGAAATAATTGGAAAAAGACTAATTTTGGTTAGTGATTTTAGACTCAAAATAATTATTTTTCTACAACATAAATAACCAAAAGTGATGAGTAGTAATTGATGACTACTGAGTAATACACAATATACATTACAAGTTTCATAACCCCAGCTCTCTCTCCTTACACCTTCGAATCAGACCGATTCAAACTTTTCTCAGTCTTCCGCTTTATCGTACAATGTCATTTCGGCAACAGATTTTTCTATTTAAATTTAGTTCTAAAGAAGCTGTTAAATGTACCTGATGCTTTTTATTAACACGCTTTTATAAGTTTCACTTGTATTTAATGGAATCTTTGAACTCAATTTTTATCCACTTAAAAAGGTCAAATTAATTCAAAATTTTGAACACTTGTCAAGGACTGATTACAATACAATAATTTCATAATTTTGTTCCATTGTCCTAATCAGGACAATAAGGAATACGATTTATAGATTTGGCGACTTATTCCGTATACCACTTCCAGATTTGGCAAATTGTGTCAAAACTTGAGAAGGTTTTTTTCTCACGTTTTAAAGAATTCAGTTGAACTGAAATTTTATATAATCGATTTTTTTGGATGACAATTCGATACTTTAATGATAATTAAAAATTAATTACCACTTAATAGTGTTATTCTGTCATATGTATATACATATTTATATTAATTGTAACTATTTAATAAGAAGTAGCTAAAATAAAATTTTTCTTTGTTGATCTAACTAGGAATTGAGAGAGAGAGAGACTAAAAAAATTTTTTTATATATTACTTGTTTTTAAATTACATATGTTATTATTGTTGAAAAAAAGTACTTTTTCAAAGAAAGTTTTTGAAGAAAACAAAAAATTTGCAACAGAAAAGCGCTTGTACTGGTTGGTTGGAAACACCTGAGATTGCTGTTATCATGTGACTATGAAATCACGTGTATTTAGTTCATTGTAGATTTAATAATTCGGGAAAGTTCAAATAATAGACAAGTTCTTTTCTAGAATTGTATGTCAATGAAAAATTGCGGAAATATTTTAAAACAGAATTTGAAACAACGGAAATATTTAAATGAATACTATGATAACAGGTCAGCAAGGAAAAATGAAGTAGCTTTCATCGAATATGAACCTTTCACCTCAAAGTAAATTTACAAAGTTAAACATTAATTACTTTTGTTCTAGTTAGCATATTTTATTTCCATCCAGCGGCACTTTCTTCTATTCTTGTACACGCCAAAGCCTGAACTTTAACTTCTAAATTAACACCTACGAATCAGAGAAACACATCATTTCCTTGTTGAACCTCGTGATCTTCCTCTGTAATACATTTCAAATTAATTCCCCGTGACATATAACAGATTTCCAGCATCACGTTGCCATCAAAAAACTTACTCTTACAAGAGTTCTTTGCCCCGAAGAAATCGAATTACATATGAGTCCCATTGATTATATTTCAGTTTTGTTCTTTTCATTCTCTTTAATATATTGATTGGGCATATTTTACTCTTTATTTTTTTTTACTCCAAAAGGCAATATCGAAAAACATGAAAATGAGTCTTTTTAATGAATAATACACGCGCTATCGAGCAATAATACGAAGTCATTAAACAAATGAAAAATGGATTCTGGGTTTTGCAAAACAAAAGATAACGAATATATCGTATTATGTTCATGTGCTATTCGTCGTCAGCTGTTCGCGAAGATTTTATGATAGGATTTTAAATAACCCAGTGAGAATGAATTCAATCGGTTGAAATAGGTGCAATTTTCAATCACGTTTTGTAAAATATACTGACCTGGATTCATATTACCATTCAAAAAACCTGATTGAAATGTTTTTCGAAAAAAAATTAGGGGATAAAGTTCCATTAAAAGATTAGGTTACGCATTGTGCGTAGAATAAATAAGAATTTAAGAGGTAAATTGAATTTATTTTCTGGTTTTCGAATTCAGTACTAGTTCGACGATTATGATACTGATTCAGGTGATTTGAAAAAGACGCTATTTACTCAATATTTGTTATTCAGCATTAATTTTTTTTAAAAAACCGCAAGTAGTGTCAGGATGAAATGGGACACTTAAAACTACCACTCTACTTTTTTGTCAAGATGGACTCATATAGTCAAATTTTCTGTAATTTGTCACGTATTTCTCTGGATGCCTTTCAATGCTATTCAAATTTTGAGCAATTTTCATTTTTTTTTAAATCGGATGAATACTATTTTAGCCCCCACTCTTTGGCGAAGAAGAAAAAGTATGCCAAATTGTGCCAACAGCTCATTTTTCTGTATTGGACTTTTATTCAGTACGGGGATAATGATTCGCCCGTTTGGCGACAAATAAAGTTAAGGTTAAAATAGGATTCAAACAAAAGAAATCTGGTAATTTTCCGCTTCGCCGGCGCAGGAGATAAAGTTGCCTTAAGTTATACAATTTACGCGCCAAACAGAATATCCCTGCTGGTAACCTTTTACCACCCCATTTCCAAAACAATTCGTGGTCTTTTCGGTACTTACGTATTATCGCAACTTATTGGCGACATTATATGAAAACGCGCAACGCATAGGAAATCGGGGTTGTCAATTTGGCGATTTATTAACAGAGTTGGCGATTGTTATGATAATATGCAAGTACTGTATTTCTTATCAGCAACATCTTTTTCATAATACATCAAAAACGGATGAAAAACCAACGAGAACTAACATGGATTAACTTTTTATATATGTGTATAGTGTATTTTGTCACCAATAAACTCTGCTTGGCGAGATCTGCGCCTTCGAACCGAAAAAGTACCAGTAAAAATCTTTTCCATTTTTGTTGGTTTTCGAAATTGATTGCGAGTCGTTACACAAAAAAGAATGCAAAATGTGAAAATTAGAATAAGGTAAATCTCAACATAGAATCTGTTCGATGATATGTTGCGTACCTTCAATGACGTACTAAAAATATTCATGTTCATCAACTAAAGTTTTTGCATTATATTTTCAATCTGAAGAATACCCGTTCACACGCGTCAAATCCTTCTACTTTTGCACAACAAATCCTTATCAGCGTTATCTCGTAATAACTATATGTTGAAATAAAAAAAAAAACTTGTGCACGTACAACAACTTCTCTTTCTGTTTCATGCCAGAGTATTTATCAGCCTATATAGCCAGCACATTCTTCAGATCTAAACCTCATTGAAAACTTCAAGATGCCTTAAAGAGGCAGCTTGCAAGTTCACACACACAATACCCTCCAAGAAACAATAACACCCACTTCCGTGCATTAATAGAAGAGTGGGATAAATTACCTCAGCAGCTGCTAAATAATGTCGTGCAAAGTATGCCATGACGTGTAGAAAGTTGCATCAGACTCCGTGTGATGGGCATATTCCGCGTTAAAAACTTTCCCAAATGTCACTGCTTCGTTAACAAGCATTTATCCGTACACTGCATGAAGTGAGAACATTTAGTTTTCATAAAATATCAAAATTTTCTGTCGATTAGAAAACATCAAATTATCTTTATAATACAGTAACAACATTATTTTATCCGTCTTAGTCCCCAACACTTAATTGAATGTTTTCTCCATAGCCCTTTGTGATCGTCCTTAGAAGTTGTCCACCAGAGTATAATACTGTTCTAATCTTCTTCATTTATGTGTAAAAAAAAATTATTGATTGTCATCAAATGTAAAAATATGGAACAGTTTAAACTGAAATATAGGCCAAACGCGCCGAAATAAACGCCAAATTTGGTGATTTTGGGATTCGATAGCAATCATATTTTCGCACTTTTTTACTAACCTTTGTTATACTTTTTTTTTCTGTAATCCTTAAGGCTGTTTTCGGGAAAAGTACGAGAGCTCTAGCTAAACTCGAAGCACATTTTCAGACAGAAAAATGACCCAATTTCCATGGAAATTTGCAGTATTATAACTCGTACCTCAGTTAACAATATAGTGTTTTTAAAAATTTCAAAATATTCCGTGAATACTGCCTTTTTTTTTATTTTAATACGTAAAGGTAAAGCACCTTTAACACTACGGTATAGGATAAAAAATGCGAAACATATTTTATACCAGAAAAAATAAATCAGCTCGGTTAAAAACGGGAAGTATGATAAAAAATGCTACTCTCTAAAGGATAGTGAAGCCAGAATATAATATTAATTTTTCATTTCTTTTATATCGGAAAAAATGTTCGAAATTCTGGTCCTATTCTTTAACATTAACCGAAAACAGCCTTAAGATAGCTTGGTAACTTATTTTGAAAAAAAAACTGCCAAAAAATAATTGGTCAGTCTGAATTTTGTTCTTTATTCCATGGAGAGTTTATTTGTATCTCAAAGTTCATGGAAGCTCGAGGAATTCATAGTTTTACTGGAGATAGCCTTTGCTCTAGTATGAAATCCATTCAAATCAAAACAAATTAAAATAACGGAACGTTTTCACGAATAGAAACAAACAAAAGATACTAACAGAACTTTTGAACAGCTAGAAAACCCATTGAGTTATTATGCACTATGCAATCCCTTTTTTCTTTTTGCTTTTGATTATGACTAACTTACTGCAAAGTCCTAAACAGCATACATAACAATTCGATGTCAACAACAACAACCAGTCAACTTCTACCATCATAATCCCCGTTTCGCTCTGGTTGACATAATGATTTCCAATCCTACAAACGCCCATAGATCCGTAAGCCAACGATGGTCTTTTCTTTTTGATCGCAAAAAAAGTAATTTGTTTCATGGAGGTATGCGCCTCTGGTGCGATCCATAGCATTTGAATTTCCGTTTGAACTCCAGGGGTCATCCTCTACGGGGATGCTGGGGGAAGACAATGGCATTCTGATGATGGAACAATAGGATGTGGAAGAAAGAAGAATTGCTACCGATTTCTTTCGAAATGGCTTTTGACCGCGACGTGACCTTTAAATAAGGTGACATTCTTCAAGACCTTTGGGCGCATTTCGCAATGTGTCGAGGTTTAAGATTTTGGGAGAATTTGATCTGGTTTAGTAGAACAATTGGACCACCGTTTCATCAAGATACAAATGTGGGTAACTGAATCGAATCAATGAAAAGCCGCATTCTTATTTCCGTGTATATGGATTTGGATATTTAAAAAAAGGGGGCTAATGGGCAGAAGGTTTTCGAATTTAAAACCATATTTTAAGAAGATCTGTGACAATGATTGCTTAGGATGTATATTTTAGCGAACACGATATCAAATGATTTTGTCAGAGATGAAAGAATTTACATATAACCTCAACCTCAGATCAGGAGATAGAGAGTACACCAGATAGAAATTCCAACTGGCTGGTAAAGAGATTAAAGAAATGGAAATAATGGAATTCCTTGAAAGTTTTTTAAAAGTGGCGAAATGAAAATAGAATGTTTATTAACTCTCTAGAAATGATTTTGTTTCTATTCACTGGAAAATGCAACATATTCTATTATAAATTTTAAAAAAAAGCCTAAAAGAGTCTATGAGATTATTAATTTAAATCTGGTTTTGTATTTTTTATTAATTATTAAATGGAAACAAACAATTCAATATACTTCTTATTACCCAAAAAACAGCATGCTAATATAATACTAAATTTTTGTTTCGTATTCATGAATAAATATTTCATATGCTTGTGATAAATATTGCATTTTTAAATATTCATTAATAAATTCTATTGAATTTCAATTCATATTACTCTGAAATCAAATTACGTACCGTAAAATCCTTTGTATTAAGTGCAGTGGCGTATAACACGCACCTGTACTTTCAAGCTACATTTTTTAATTTTAAGGTATATTCACCGTATAACACGCATCCCCATTTTTGTGAAGAAACATGAAATGTATATATGCAATGCTCTTGTGTTTTGAAGTAACTTATTCGAGGCATTATTTTCTATTTTTGAAAAAATAGTATACTTCTAGATTTACTCCCCTTCAAGTTCATAAGGAATGTCTCTCTCTCTCTCTCTCTCATTTCTTTTAAATGAACAATATTTTGATACAAATAGAAGTCTAATTTTTCTTATGCCCATCTCTACTTTTTTTTAATTTTTAGAGCTATAATGTTTATACCCGGCGTATAACGCTCACCCTAAATTTCGATCTTAATTTTTGTGTTAAAAGTGTGCGTTATGCGACGGGTTTTACGGCACTTATATATACCAACATTGTATATAACATTATTACAACTTAACTTACGTAATTTTTGAATAAAAATCTATTTCCATCTTTAATTTCAATAAATGTATTAATCATTCGGAATATAAAAGAAAATTAATAGAGACCTTTATTGGTGAAAAACCAATTATTTTTGAGAATTTTGTGCTGAAAATGTTATACTTAATATCGCATAGAAATCAACTTTCTGATGTAGTTTTACTGTGAATGAGTGTTACTGAATGAGTGAACCATGGACAAGTGACAAGGGTAACATCTGAGCTGGCACCTCCCTCACCGAATTTCCACATCACTCCAATGAAAGGACTTGGGACTAGCCCCTCAACACGGCCAGTCTTCAGTGGGCTCAAACTCATGACATGCCGGCATTTTACTGTGAAAAAATTGAGACAATGGATTCGCCACGTATGTCTTTTTGTTTCATTACCTAAAACTTGATGCAATTGTCTTATAAGTAGGGTTAAAAATAGTTTAAAAAAGCATACCAAAATAAAAAAAAATATTCCAATTTTCGCTAGAAAATATTCCAAATATCATAACATTAAATATCAGTAATAAAACACATCTGCTTAACCCTCTGACCGGAACATGCGTCTCTCAAACGGAGATGATTTGCTATGATGCCTGCAGATAACGCTGTGGTGTGATTTTTGGGGTGGGCTGCCTTAACATCTTCAGATGGACTCTACCCAGGGAAAGATCACATGGTTGTACTTGGCGATTTTTTTCAACTCACGATATATGTGCGATTTTTCTTGTCTATCATACGGATATTCCTGTAGTTTTTTCGTTTTGGGTATTATTATTTTGAATTATTTTTACATGTATATATGTATATATATATATATATAATTTCTCATCAGTTTTTATAAAAATACTAGTCACAATTCTTGTGATACAAATATATTAATATAATGTTTCTCATAAAGACTTAAATATTAAAAATTCTACTCAATTTCATGAGAGATAAGGACATTTAAAAACAGTCCTTAAGGCAATAAAATTGAAAAAAAAATTGCGCATCCGTCTGTCAGACGGATGTTTCTAATAGCGGCCAAACAATTGATGTTCCGGCCAGAGGGTTAATATTTGTCAATCGTTTTTTTCTCTATACGCAATCGTTATTACTTGTTACCTTAAACGAGAGCTAATAATAAAAATCATACCCCACTATTTTTTATGAGTTAAAAATAATACTTATTATATATTTGAAATACTTTTAGTAAATTTTCCGATATTAGAAACATAGTTGCGTATGTTTTCATATAGTAATTCATGTATTTCATGAATGATCTTTCTTTCATATTCGCATTTTTTTTCTATCTTTATATTACTTTCGACTCAACATTAAGAAATATAAATGATGAAAAAAATATCATACAGAAGAATAAGTGATGTTTTAGTTATTTATCATAATTTTTTCAAAGAAAATAATATGCAATTTTATGCTTAAACGTTACTTATATATGACTGCAATTTTTTTTTCCTTGATAATTTTTTTAAGCTCAGAAATTTTTTTTATGGAAAGATTCTCTCTCTCTTTCTGATTCTTAACACCTCATCAAAATATCATTTATATCAAACACAATAGAACAACTTATCATCGATCCATATCATCGATAAATTTTTCTTCGTTTTGCTTCAGCGCTTTTGTAATCAGTATGTAATCACATACAACTGATAATCATGATTACTAAAAAAAAGCACACAGAGAAATGAGGCAGGATTTTTTTTAACTCGTTCGAATTTTCTCATATCGAATTCACCTCACTCTCTTTTTGAATTTTTCGAACTCCGTTTAATTTACGTGCATATTGTTCGATTGAAAAATCAAGAAAGAGCTTTCTCAGTTCACTTCACTTCCGAACAAATTGAATATGAAATCTAGTTTGTTGTTTTTTTACTTGTAGGTTGAAAGATTTTATCTTTGAACTAGACTCCGATGTTTATCTTTAAATAAGAATTCAATTCACACATACCAGTTTGAATGAAAAAAAAACTTATGTGGTTAGTTTATCAAGAACGGGGTATTGCTTGAGAAACTCGTATTCAATGAAAAAAATGTATTTCTTTGTATTATGTTTTGTAATAAAACATTTTTCGTGCACGTGCAGTCAGAAGTTAGCTACGCTTTCAAAAAGGTTTTCTTTGGATACTATTAAACTCAATAAAACTCTTTAAACCTTAATTTTTGTTTATCTTTAATCGTTTCTGTTATGTATTTTAGTCTCCCTCTTTAAGTTTGTCTCTTCCGAAGAATATGATTGCTTAAGAAATGAGTACATTGCTCCTCAAAATAATAGTGTATAGTAATAATTAAAATAATAAAAAAATTCTCATTCTATGTAATTCAATTCGTAAGCATTAGCTTTTATGTATGGAATTGTATTTCAAGACGTTTTGTGTGCTATTAAGTAGGTTGAAATATCAACAAAAAACCAAGAATGCAGCCTTCTCTCGTTTCTATGTTTCTTTACCAGTTCTAAATAAAATGGCAACTTGAGAATTTCAAAAACCATTTCAAGTTCGAAATTGGCAAATTCCTTCCTTTTTCCTTTCAAATGGGATTTATTGTGTTGCATATTATTCAGAAGTTGACTAGTTTTTGTACGTGTAACACAACCGACTTTTCTTTAAAAAATTGTCTGTAAATGTATTTTAAATTTAATGGGTTTCACGAAATCTTTTAATGGAGTGGAACAATAAGGAAGTCTGATTGAAGTAGTTCAAAATTACAATCCATAGTGCCAATAAATAATTCATGCTTTAAAAACAATTTTAAGTAAACAAAAAAAGACATTTTAAAAAATACATTGAAGTTTGAAATATTGCTAATTGGATTCTTTTTTTTTCTTTTATTGGCCTTCACAGATAATGTTTTTAGAACCAGTATTAAACTCATTTAGATTAGGTTTCTTTCACAGATTAGGTTCCGGATATACATTTCTGAATTTATTATTTTTTGTCGGATATATTACTTACAATTGAATGGCTAAATAGTTAAACCAGCGTTTCTCAAACTGTGGGGCGCACCTCCCAAGGGGGGGGGAGGGTGCGAGCATATTGAAAAATCGAAAACATAAGTTAATTTTTTTAAAAAAAAATTATTAACTTACTGAAAGTAAAAAAACGAAATACATTCCGCGTAATAAAAAATAAAATACACATTTAGACTGATATAATACACTTATATAAATGAATCAATAATGCACAATGTACTTTACAATTCATTTAACAATACTAAATTAAGAACAACATTAATAATTATCAATGATCCCATGGGCTTGTCATGTATAAAATTATATTCAAAAATTAAAACTTATTTTGATGATTTGTACGGTGTATAATTATTCCCTTAAAAATGCTGAATCGAAGTTAAGCGATTCGCTCTTATGTGATATGGTCCTTTTATTGCATTCCAAAGTCTTCGGAATAATTTCATGAATAGCAGTGCACAAAAAATATCGTACTTCGGAAAGGCGTATATATACGTCCAAGACAATTAACGCTTTGGCACAGTGAAACGTTTATATACACCTATGGCACTTAAGAGATAAAATTGTATTGTAGTTTTAGTGTCAAAGTGTATTATTGAATTCAATAAATTGTGTTATTGTATGGGGCTGACGAAAATTATGATTGAATATTGGGTCGCAAATATTGAAACTTAGAGAGGCACTAATGAGAAAAGAGTAAAAAAAAAGATAAAACTTTTTTAAAATTTCAAATTTATCATTTGACTTGATGTTTCAAGAAAAAAACCGTCAGTATCTGATGTGTTGAAATAATTTTTATTAAAAAATGATGTTCTTCAGTTAACATTCGATTAAGTTTATTACATGAATTTAAATGACATTTTTATCAGTTGTGCGGTAGTCTGATAATAATATACCCGCATCATGAAATAGGGAATTCACAATATTAAATTTCTATGAATCGCAAGCTAAAGACCCATTTAAATTCTTATTATGTTATTCAGTTAAATACGAAATATAACTGATTTCGCAAATTTAACTTCAAATCTGATATGAGCATATCAGATCAAAATGACTAAACAGTCCTGATTAAATACTATGGTATTCTTTTGAAAAAAAATGAGAACCATTTGTGAATAAATATTTTTAATTAAGAATGTTTTTTTCTTCACAACAAAAAGAGCCTTATAGAAAAAAAGATTATAATAAGTAATGGATTGTGCAACATATATATATATATATACAGTTGAACCTTCAATTTACGAATTTTCTCTGAAATCAAGGACATTTTACAATTTTTCGTAAAAATGTTTCGTTTTAAAGTAACTTCCAAATAGTGAAGTGCATTTTCTATTTAACGAACTTTTTTTCTTGTGTGGTTCGATATTTTTTCTCTCTATTTTTAAAATATTTCTCTGTGAAGATTTGAAATTATTCTCTCTTTTAACACATTTTATGGTGAAATATGACCTTGAACTAGTTTTACCAGATGCCAAACACACCGAGAGCAATAAAATTGCCGAAATTTTTCAAACAAAATTAATAAATTTTATCAACAACTAAATTTAAGGACGCATGTGTCAATGTATGCTTAAAATTGCTGGTTATAAAATGTATGCTTAAAATTGCTGGCTATAAAATGTATGTTTAAAATAACTTGTAGGCTTAAAATTTGAAAATATCATTAAATTTCACTAACTGTAATGCAAAATAATTTTTTAAAGTTTAAAATACAGCGTCCTGTATAGTGTGTGTATTGAACAAATTTTCCTTGCATATTTCTTTTTGATGGGTTAGATATATAAAATAAATAGAGAGTAATTTATATACGAAAAAGGTGTGAATAATTACTTTTTTAATAATATAAAGTTTATGAAAGTAAAATATGTTTTATGTGGTTTATAAAGCATATTAAAAGAATTTCTATTTAACGAATTTTTCACATAATGAACTTTTTTAGGAAGGAGTTAGCGACTTCGTTAAATAGATGTCCGACTCATATATAAACCAGACAGATATACAAATATAGTCTGCAATATACCCAGGTCTGACTGTAATATAAAATCGTTGATCTCTGATCATGTATTATATTTCCATTAATCTAAGTTAAGCAATAAATAGTATAGATAAAATGAGACAGAGCATAGGACAAAGTTAAATAACTACAGTAATACATTAGCAAAAATTCTTAGTCTTAGGAACTAAGACTAGGGCTAAATAACCCTATACTTCAAACATTCACATTACATTTTCAGTTATATTAAGTTAATATTTTAAAGACATATTTTTTAAAATTGTGTTATTTTAAAATCTGTGTGGTAATATATCTCATGCTGAAGCCCTTCATCCATTTCTTTTTAATGAGAAAATTAAAATTTATTGAATTTTTTGTAATCTTTTCTTCTTCTCCTTATTTGTTAATCTTTTTCTGTGCTTTTGAACATTTCGTTTTTTTTAAACTTATAATTTGCACCTAAGACAAGTCTTTTTTGTTCTAATAATACAAAAGAGAAACGTTCAGCTTTTTCAGCTTAAGTTATAAAAATATAATGGTCTTAATATGTTCTCTCTATTCTATGTAATTTGTAAATTATAATCTACAAAAGAAATTGATGTGTGGTATGTCTGAATCTTCAAAAAAACTCGACCTTTATCTATCAGATATAAATGTCTTTAATTGACCTTTCTCGGAAAAGATTATTGTAGTTTGTTTAACTTTTATTCGTTTTTCCATTAATCCTCCGCCGATGTGTGTTGAATAATTAGATTAATTTCATCCAGGTGCATCTAATCGTAAATTGTAATAATAAGCAATAAAAGTTACATTCTTTTGAACTTTCTGGGTACACGCTATACATTTTGATATTTCAATCAAGACTGCATGCAGTCATCAATTTTCTTATTTTGATGTTTTGATTCGTACGCGTGATGTTGCTAAGCCTAAATTGAAAGCGGAAAAAAAGCTATTTTTTTATTCGCTACCACAAGGCGCCAAGACGTTTGTTGACTCTAGTAAATCGTAAAAAAAATGGAAGAAAGTGCACCTTTTTTGCAGTTGGGTTTCCTTTAGGAAATTGGAATCGGAAAAGGAAAAAAAAACTATTTTACTGTCTCTTCAAATTGTTTTAAGATCTTAGATTGAACCCGTCAACTTCCCAAATGCGAATTTAAACGCAGCAATTTTACGATTCGAACAATTTGTTCCAACTGCTTTCATTCTGTCTACATTTTAGTTGTGACCGTGTGAAAAAGCATTCGTGTTGTAAAAAATCTACCGAACACTCGCACTATTTTTATACCTTGGGAAATGCTGATTGAATTCTGTGGCGACTAACTTTTATTTAGTATTTACCTTAGAATGTTCCGCCATTTTTACATTTGAAAGCAATTTAAGAGTCGTCAGGATGCGCTTAATCTAATACCAATTACATGAGATCTTGCACTTTTATTGATTTTTGAAGTGTATCATTTACCACCTGCTTAGTTGCTAGTTTTTGTGACAGCTGGGAATAAAACTAAAAATGATTCCCTATTTTTCTAAAAAAAAAAATTCTCTAGTTGTTTTAACTTAATATTTCCTTTTTTTAAAACACATTTATTGGTCTCAATTCATGACGGTCACACAATAAAGACAAACACGTGTTCTTCATCGAATTCAAAATAGGCATTAAACTAATTGTACTTGTTGTTCTATTTGTAAAAGTTAGATAAAATTTCAAATTTCATAATTGGGTAAAGATGTTCAAATGCTGTTGAAAAACATTTCTTAAAAAGGATTTTAAAATTAAAACCAAAATCTTATTTTATGCATATACTTTTACATAAAATGCATTTTGTGTACCTATGTACCTTATTATTGTTCACAAATATGTACTTTTTAAGAGAAAACTTCTGCAAAGAACAAAATTTGGCAACGCATGATGTCACATGAGTTTTTGAATTGATTGATTAGAAACACATGTTTGTCGTTATCATGTGACTATGACGTCACACGAATTTAGCCCATTATCCCATACAAATTTAGGTTGTTTTTTTTTTATCAGATTATTTTAGGCAAGCGATATTTTACAGTTGAATTTTTTAAAATATAATTTTGCGCAACGTTTTTACAATATCATTAATTTGAAAAATACTGTGAAAGTTATATTCCATACTTCTGCAAACAAACCAACAGACAAAAAGTAGCGGGATGTTAAGTGACTGTAATTTTATTTTTATTTTAACAAGCGTTTGAAACGACATTTTGTAATGTTATATAAATTTTAATTTTTGTTTTAATTCATTCGGAAATATCTCACAAAATGGTAAGCAGATTATGTACACACATTTTTTATTTTATTCAATCACACAAGCTAACGTACGTTAAATCTTTCCACGCTCAAATTCCTCACATTAGTAAGATGTGGAAATTTGGAGAGGGGTTCCAAGCTCAGATGTCGTTCTAGTCGCTTGACCGAGGTCAAAATTATGAATTCAATCTCTAATAGGCTTTGTATAGCTTCAAAATGCGACTTTAATAAACAATAAATGAATCATTAAATTTTAAGCCATGGGTGACCAACTATTTTGGAAAGAGTGCCAATTTCTGGTAAAAAAAAAACATTTAAAAAAAATGTGCCATTTCAAATTTTTCCAACAAACAAAAGAATATGAAAAGATGAAAAAATGGTACTTATATATATATAGCAGTACTTCTCAAACTTTCAATACTTGCGACCCAATATTCAATCACAATTTTCATCGCGCCCCCCTCCGTACAATAACGATGTATTGAATTCGATAATTCGATACTTTGACGCTAAAGCTACAATACAACTTTAACTCCTTCACCATCAGCGTATATTAACCTCTCGCTCAGCCAGTGCGTAAATTGCCCCGGACGTATATATACGTCTTTCCGAAATACGTTCATTACTATCCATAAAATTATTCCGACGACTTTGGAATGCAATAAAATGACCTTAACATTGTTTGAGAAGGATTTACATTTTTCATAGAGGAATTTCTAATTTTCCCTTTTTCCCTCCCCCCCCCCCAAATACACCACATATGCGTGCATTTGTGCAAAACTGTGGCAATGGAGAGTGAATCGTGTAACTTTTAATCTGCAGTTAAGGGAATAATTATAAGCTGTACAAAAAAATGATCCAGGTAAGTGTTAATTTTTGCAGATAATTTTATCTATGACCAACCGCGGTGCGGTCACTAGTAATTATTAAACTTGTTTTTAACTTAGTATTGTTAAGATAATTATAAAGTACATTGTGCAGTACTGATACATTTATAAGTGTATTATATCAGTGTAAATGGATTTTTTTTTTCAGTATGACAGAATGTATTTTGTTTGCTTTACTTTCAAAAAATTAATAATTTTTTTAAAAAATCTTCTGTTTCCGACTTTTCAATATGTTTGAGGGTTATTACGCCCCCTATGAGGGGCGCCCCACAGTTTGAGAAGCGCTGACTTATAGGCTTATTATGAAATTTTTACCCAAATAGCTCATATTTTATGCAAGTCTATATAAATATATACATAAGTAGTGGAAATTTAAAAATAATGTAATAAATAAGACAAAGTACGAACAAAAGTTTTATCGTTAAAATTTTCTTTTCAGTTTAATCAATTAGGTAGGTATAAAATAAAAATGAATGACCAGAAAAAATTTAATTCTAAATAATTATCAAACAGTAAAAATATCTTATAATGGGGTTTTTGAATTTATAGATTTTTTACTGCGTCATCTACATTAGGTTTCGTTCTCGAAGAGGCTAACAAAACCGGGTTGTTTTAGGTGTGTGTGCATCAGTTTCTCTTTTTTGAAGTTATACTTCTTCTGGGGCGTTAGAGAAATAGGATGAGGGTAAATTTTTACAATGCGCGCGCACCCCGTCACGAATGTAACGCACACCGTCACGGATGCGAAAATCCTTTGTCTAGAAATATACAGAACGGGACAAATCATTCCCGCCTTCGAAATTCTCATAAAAATTATTTCTCTTCACCGTCCTGAAAATGGGGACGCTAGGGTTTGAACCGGGGACCTCACGATCTGCAGTCGAATGCTCTACCACTGAGCTATACACCCCGTATCAGAGAGCCTTTGCTTTGCTTTCCGTAGAATCGAATACGAAAATGCTTTTTATAGAAATATACAGAATGGGACAGATCATTCCCGCTTTCAAAATCCTCGAAAAAAGTTTTCTTTTCAGTTCCCTGAAGAAGCAGACTCCCGGGTTTGAACCGGGGACCACTCGATATGCAGTCGAATACTCTACTACTGAGCTATCCCTTCGCGTCAGCGAACCTTTGCTTTGCGTTCCGTAGGAACTGATACGAAAATGCTTTGTCTAGAAATATGCAGAACGGGACAGATCATTCCCTCCTTCGACCCCCTCCCCATATTATTGGTCCTTTTGTCCCAGTGCGGAAGTGTTTAAATTTATTTAAATCGTGATTATCTCAGGTTTGGCTGGTCCGATTGACTGAAGGTTAATATCGTTCAACTCTGCTCGTGACAGCCTTTCATCCTTGGCCCAGCATGCCCTGCTAAAGATTTTTAGAAATATTTTAATGTTGTTACACCAAAAAAATATAGCTTCTTACGTGCGTACATAAGTACACACACACATTTCCCCCCCCCTCCAAAATTGAGATAAAAATAGCAAAAGTGTGTTCACAAAAGGAGACATATGATCAATCAGGATTGGAAAAGAACAATCTTTTCCTTGTCATCTTAAAGTTAATTTATTTAAATGTCTTATAGTATAGGGTAGGAGAGGGGGTAAGAAAAGCTAAATCTCAAAGCCTGTCTTCATTCTTGAGAAGCAAGCACTTACTAGGCAGTTCGTTGTTTTCTTCCAGATATTTTAAAACACACTCCTTCAAATTCCAGAATCTCACGAATGCCCTTCCTTTGAAAAACCAACGCACACAACAATGAAGAAGTGTCTACATTATAAGTTTCTATTGTAATTTCATTAAGTGTATTTAAGGTTTCCGACTACGTTCGAAACCGTGATTTTTCAAAAGCTTATAAATGGATAATATTTATGATACTTAGTGACACTTAGATTAAAAAATGTATATAAAATTGTTTTAAGAATATTATTACTGTAAAAAATTACTTAAGTACAATATTTTGACAAAAAATGAACATAGAATGACCCATTTTCAAAATATTCTCCTTTTGTAAAAAATGCTTCTATTATAATAATATTTTGCTTGTATATAGCTCAGACCTCTGTACAGAGGCTCAACTAGAATTTTTGAAATATATAACTTAGAAGTGGGTCTATCCATGTTTTACGACAACAGAGGGGAGCAATTAAAAAAAAAATGCCGATAACTTTCAATTGGTTGTAACTCTGAAAATAATGTGAATTTTTCAAAAATCCTAATTCAGACTCTCTGGAGAAGTCTTTGCTTTATATAAGTGAAATATTATTATTTTAGAAGCATTTTTTGTAAAAGGAGAACATTTGGAAAAAAGAATATTCTAAGTTAGTTTTTTGCCAAAATATTGTATTTAAATAATTTCTTTTTTTCAAAATATCCTTAAAATAATTTTATACATGTATTTTAATCTAAGTGACATTAAATATCATGAAAATTATCCATTTATGCGCTTTTTTAAAATCACAATTCCGAACGTAGTTGGATACCTTAAAATAAATTTTAAAGTTTTACTTTGTCTGAGACAACCGCCTTTCAATAAAACAATAAAAAAATTAGTATTTATTATTTTCTTTTCAAGTTTTTTTATTTTTCACTAAGTCTTCGTGTGCCACTGTTACAGCTGAGCCATGCCACACTGTGGCACGCATACCACGGGTTAGTCATCACTGATTTAAACAGTTGCCAGTTCTTCATAAGCTGCATTGACTCATACTGAAAGGATTTTTCTTCCGTTCATCTGATCTTAGATTTTCTCCATACAAGTGTGTGCTCAGGAAATTTTCTTTAAATACTGTAGATTTTTTATCCTGTCATAAATCTGTTCATTTCTAAACTATAAGTTGTTAATTTAAGTTTTTCTGGGGTGTATAAGACACGCTTTTTATCTTAGGAAATTGGCCTTAAAAATAGAGTGCATTTTACGCACGAACGTCTTTTTCGTTATCATCAACATTTCTAAGCTAGAGATCGTATATGTGAAAGAGAAGGGTCAGAAATATTGATATAGATTTGCAGGTTATGAGAGATAAGCAGTTTTTAATAAAGAGACTGATTCTCTGTATTATTTAATTTAATCTTTTATTAAAGGTGTTTTCCTAGAAATTTGGATTAAATTTCAGGAAGCGTCTTATTCACTAAAACTGTGTGATAATCTGAAATTATATTACTTTCTATTAAGTTTATCTTTTTTTTTATTATATAGCATGAAGAAAATGGGAAAACTTAGGAAGAAGTAATTGAATTTTTAATTCAATATTTGATTGATTAAAAATGGTTAAAAATAATTTAGAAACTAATCCAAGTATATAAATTAAATATTTCTTTCCAAGTATTTATTTTTGTATCGAGGAAAAATTCAAGATCTTATTGAATGAATTATTTTTATTAATTAAACCTGTTATTTGCCACTGTTACTTTTAACGAGGGAAGCTTTATTTACTGAAATCGTTAGAGCGTCAATTTTCTTCAATTAAAAGCTTTTAAAGTTTTAGCTTCGTACCTTATTGTTCAATACTTTTATTTGTTTATTTTAGAATCTTGTACTCGCCAAGGGTGTCAAACTCAAAGGCTAACTTGGGCCAAACAAACAAGGTTTAACTTTAGGCGGGCCGCAAAAAAATATCAATAGTCATAGAAACATCAGTTCATTTTGAATAACACATTATAATAAACATAATTAAAAGAAAAAAATTAATGTTTACGTCTGGACACCTGACAACTCTTCTCTGTTACAATCTTTCCTATTTCACGACAAATTTTGGTATTTTATTATATATGCCGGCATAGTAGCCGAGCCGCAAAAATGCTCGCTTTGGGTAGCCTGTGGCCCGCGGGCCACGACTTTGACACCCTTATTGTACGCGATGAATTAATTGACAGATGTTAAAGCAAAATTTAGCTTTTGAACTGTGAAACATCACTTCTTAGCTACAAAAATAGCCCATTCCAAATCCGTGCCTCAGTAACTACCAATTCCATGTGCTTAGCCTTCTGTAAACTGAATACAATATAATGAATTTACAGACCTAGTTGAAAGTGACAAGCCAGTTATCGAAATTTTTCCACTTTTACCATGGTTAACTGACCGACTTTCTCTGAAAATTCTTAACTGGAACCGATGAATGGTCGTTATTTATCGATTACCTCCAATCCTCAGGGTAGGAACAACATGCCAGCGAGTTCACTAGTCAACAATCCGGCTGTTCCCAAGGTCATTTCTTACGGGTAATATAGCCCCAAAATGTTTCTAAATTGCAAGGCAATGCGCGAAAGTAAAAAAAACTAAGACATCAAGCGGGCGAAACAACCCTTCCTTTACATCGTTACCGGGATTTTCCCGCCTCTCGCTTACCACCTTTCTTTTTCGACCCGCGCGCGAGAGGGGAAATAATAACAATAATAAAAACTACAACTTCCACTAAATGACGGGAGAAAGAAGCAGCGCTGTTTCGGTTTAGGTTGACGACCTGTGAAAAATGGCTCACCATGGTCATGGCTACAGATGTGGCTCAGTGGTTGCTTTTTCTACCTTTTTATTTTATTCCATTGCTGGAAGAACAAAATAAAAATAGAATAAATATAAAAAACGGAGAAAGAATGATTGCGCAGGAAAGAAAAAAAAAATGTCAATCTCTCTTTACACTTATAACCTACTTTAATGTTTATCGTTTGAATAAATGTAAAACGGTATATTTATCTGCATTTTTTGAAGGTTCTATTTTTTTCTATAGCGGGCAGGAAATCTAACCCAATGGAATAGAGGAGAGATGTTTTATCTATCCTTATTATTCAAAATCTCCTCTGAACCGTGGCTGGATATCCGGCTCATAATAAGTGAAATTATGTCAGTATTAATACTACATTTGGAGATGTTCCCATGAAGATTTACTTGATTTCGGCATTGAGAATATATCCTTACTAATCTTGTTTGAAAAGGGTTTAACCTTATTTGACAACCGAGTTGTAAATAGTACAATGCATAATCTGTGATGATCCTTTTCGCAGAAGTTTAATGTGTGAACATTTATTTTGGATAAATTATTATGAGGGAATTCATTTGCTTGTCAACAACTTTCCATCTTATTTCAAGAGTTTTGATTTTCATACAGAACACTTTTTTTTTTCCGAATTCAAACAGATAAAATGTGTCACTATTATAAGTTTTTGTAAAAATAATAATAATAATAATAATAATGAAATTATTAAATATAATTTCAATTAATATAATCCTATCAAAATTAATTTTTTTTTTAAAAAATTATCTAGCTATAAATTATATTCTGCTATGTTTTAAACGGAATATAAAAAAAAGTGTTCGAATACCGGATGAAATTATCCAATCTCAAAGTTATTGAGTCCCATATTAAAAAGAAAGATGTTGAGTTGTATCTATCAAGAGTAATTTAGTCTCCCGTTTTTTCTAAATTCAAATAATTAAGAATTGCCTGATAAAATACTTTTTAGACGTACTACTCTACAGATAAATAGGAATAAACTATGTTCGTCATCATGAAAATACAGGTAATATTCAAGTTTTAATTTATATATATATCAGTGCCGATTTAAGCTCACTTCGGGCCCTAGGCACGGAAGATCTACAGGCCCCCTTGATACTGGAGGATGGAAATTTATAACCAGAAAATCTAGTAAGTCCAGGTTATCCGGGCCCCTGGGTGCCCGCCCCAAGCGCGTAATGAATATATATATTACCTAGTGCAAAAAAGTCTGGGGTAGTAGTACGAGATACAAAAAGTTCCACACACACAGTTGAATATCAAAATTATAATATAATAACTAAAAATATATAAATAAACTCATTTTTAAAGTATGGTACTTTCTATAACTTCCAAATGTAGATTATGAGAAACATGTTCATCTCTATTTTATTTTTAAATTAATTATGAGTAAAATATAATTTAACGTAGTTAAAAGTTTTGATAAAATATTTCAAGAGAATTTCAAAAATTGATTAATAAAATATACGAAATATAACGTTTAATATTTGAAATTTTAACACTTGCATTCAAAAAAAATTATATATATATATATATATATTCTAGATTTTTTGCAAACAAAATCAGTTTAAAATTACAATTATTACCAGTTTTATGAATTTTATAATTATTTTTGATCTTGTATGTTACTCTTTCTTTGCTTCTTTTTAGTTTTTTATTATTTTTATTGTTATAATGCATTATTTGTAACAGGTGAAATGTTTCGAAATAATCTCCGAATTTAAAAAGAATAATAATAATAACTTAAAGAAAATCCCTTGCAGGATATAAATATCATCAAAATATATCTCAAAAATTCACAAAAATGATAATCACATTCTACAGAAATGTTGGTTCATTACTAAAAAAAGAATAATTATTCCTTCAACAACTGAGATCAATGACCTCAACTAGTAAACATTCAAGAAATGAATATGCATAGACATATTTTTTAGGGTTAAATAAAACTAAACGCTTTAAGCTAATGTAGGTTACTAAGGTTCAAACTTTTTTACCCTATTTACCAGTCAGCATTCTTGTTTTCAAGATGAAAAGGAACGACAGTTTACAAGTGATAACACCCATTATTAAATGACAAATTATACGCCTAAGTTTTAAACAGAACTCCGTGAACTTTGTCGGATGAATTAAAGAATGAATTGACTTGGAGAAGAATACAAGTATATATTCATTTATTTTTTTTTTAAAGTATTTTAGCTTTTCAATCAGTGGTTTATAAGTTTAAAATAGGTTAAGTGAAAATATATATAATTAAAATAGAAGGGACTTATTTTTGATTATGTTCCATAAAACTGGGTGATGTATTGAGTTTTTGAAATGGTCATACTTGTTTCGTAAATGTAATACAGGAAAATTCTGAAGTAGAAAAAAAAATTGAAACATATATATATGATTTTATAGATGAAGAACTAAATAGCTGTAATAATTCAATTTGCCCTTTTTTTTAGTAGAATTATAATTATGTACATTTTATAATGCTAATTAATATTTCACGTTTTTCAGTTCATAATTATTAAATTTGATTCTTTTGCTTCGGTAATTTCTAGCTGTTATTTACAATACAAAGGGCTATAATAATTTATATCTCTGCTAAAAAGTACCAAAATAACCAATCATATTTAGAGTTTTCAAATCTAGTACCATTTTCAAATATTTGTCAAACAATTAAGTATAGATTAAATTTTTAACTTCCCTTTTTGGTTCACTTTTGTCGTTATAACAATTGTTACATCATTATAAAAAGAAATTTTTTTAAAAAAAGTTTATATCTCCTAAAAACAACAAATTCAAATAACAGAAGAAAAGAGCTTTCAAAGGAATTTTTTTTAACCTGTTCTTTGATTATACATTTACATTTCAATATCTTTTTTCCAATTCTTTGATTTATTTTCCAATCCTACTATTAGCTTACTTTCTCACTATATATATATATATATATTTATATATATATATAACTTGTTCAAATTTTCAATCGTTAATAAAATACTTTCTATTCATCCATTCAAGTTCAAATACATTTTTTTAAACTTAGGGACGACACTTGATGTTAATACAGTTTTTTCAAATCTTAATTAATTCATTAAATTAAAAAATGAATAAATAGTAACAAAAATAATAGTCCAACAGCATATATAGAAAGGAAAATCAACCGTTGTGTTCATGTAGCGCAATGGATAGCGCGCTGACTTTGTAATACAAAAATCGTGGATTCAAATCCCACCTGGGACGAACTAATTTCTCTGAATATGATTTAATTTTTACTGCACTGTTTTATTAGAATAATTAAATATAATTAATGAATAAATAGTAATAAACAAAAAAGCCTGTCCAACACCCTATATAGAAAGGAAAATAGAAAATTACAAGGGAAATCGCTCTCTGTTTTGTCAATTAATAATGTGATTCTCTCATATGTATATGCATATTTATATTGTAGCTATTAAATAAAAAGTAACTAAAATAAAATTTTTCTTTGTTGACCTAAGTAGGAATCGACTTAATTTTTTTATATATATATTACTTGTTTATTCAACAATTTTTCTGTTTTTCAATTGCCATTTGCTTCATATTTCTTTCAACTAACCAAACTTCCACGGTGAGAGCAATGACAAAATCGTTGTGACTCGGGTAGAACCCTTAATCTCTTATTTTCCCAGAGAAATATTTCGATAATAGCGTAACAGATAACCCTAATTAGAATGCTTTTAAATAAAAACACAAATTCTGAAGGATTTTCGAAGAATATTACGCATGCATAATGGAAGTCTCTCACTATAAACTCATTGAAAATTATTCTTTGGATAAGTTTTGCTGATAATTATTAATAATAAACAGTCAAAAGAGAGAGAAGAGAGAGAGAGAAGTGGCAAAATCTCAATTATTCACTTGAACTGACTTACTTGGTTATTATTAATAATAGATCGACTATAATAAATAAATTTTTTTAAATAAATAATTAAATCTAGTTTCTTTGTAGATTTAAAATATTCAGATTTTTTTAAAACGTATAATTTCAAACTAAGCTTCAATTAGAATTATTTTGATGTAGTTTTTTTAAAAGAAGTACAAAACTTTGTTCAAATGCTGAAAATTCAAAATGGTGTTAAATTTTCTTTGGTCAAACAATACTATTCAAACTTAATCAACAATTTGAAATTTATAAGCAAACGATTTTAATCAAAAGACATTTTTGTCGATTTTTACGAGCTGCAATTAAGCCATAACACGAACAAAGAATGAATAATAAAAGTAATAAGCCTTACAGAATTCATAATAAGAACAAATAAAAAATAATTATGATAAAAAAAATGTATAATAGTTTTTTAATTTAATTATTCATACTGTCACAAAAAACCCACAGATTTACAATTATATCTTAAAATACTGAAACGTACATTATCTTTTTCAAACTCATGGAATTTATTTTACTTTAATGATTAAAATATAAATGTCGTAAATGAAGAACACGTGATCGTATATGGATTATCTCATGTGCATATCTAAAAAAAATTGTAATTTCATATTTGATTCATTTTTTTTTCTCCTTTATATGCACGGAATTTATTGTGATAAAACTTTAATAAGAAAAATGAAATTTTTAGCATTTTCAATTTTAGATTCATTATTTTCCAGATTGAAATAAATCGAATTATAGAATAAACTGTTTCAGATTAACTTAAGTGAAAATAATTTTTTTTTTAATTCCTAATTTATATTTAATTTCATTACTTCTTTTTCCAAATATTTAATGAGAGAAAGTATTACAATTTATATAAGGTTTACTTCAAATTTTTAGCCCAAAACATGCAGCAAAATGCTCCAAAAAGCAGAGAGAATTACTCTTAAAATATACTTGAAATTCAATCCATGCTTCTAAGCCACCTCATTTTTTAAACGAAATATCAAGAAAATATCTCCATTTTTGTGAAATAAGTGCAGATAATATTGTTCATCTCTCATTTCGATTAAAATAATCATCCTTTGACATTTACATTTTCTCCGAAAGAGGTTTGGAGGTTCTGAGAATGTCACAGCTTTATCTGCTGACTCATGCATTCATTCTTTTATGTCCTACTTGAGAGAGTAACCATTTCAGCTTCATAAGTATTCTGTTAATGTCTTCCACAGAGTTAGATAATTATGAATATGCTGTGGAATAATCTTGATGAGTCCAGTGTTATTCATAATATTGTAATTGTTTTTATCACTGCTTAGTCCATGGTTCAACGAATGCTTTTAAATGAAAGGGAATGTTTAAAAGTCAAAATGTTTCGCATTGTAAAATATTTAATTTTTTTTTTTATTTTGAATCAATTTTTGGGTATTCAAATTGTACTACATTTATAGATATTGTTGAAAATTCTCTTCTACAATATAATCGTCTGCTGTAATTCAATAATTCATGAAATTCTGATTTTATCTTGTTACTTAATTATTAGCTGATATATAATCGTCCATAAGATTAAGATGATATATAATCGTCTGTAAGATAAGTTTGATTATAAGAATAAAAAAGTTTATGGAATAAACTTTTGCTGCTATTATTCATATTGGAGAGTGGCAATTACCTACGATTATTTGATTTTTAAAAAATAACCCATAAATCAATACAAATCCAAGTTCTGCTCGCACTCACGCAGACTGGTGGAAAAAACGAAGGATTCCAATAACTCTTTTTTACTGTGTTTGATTCTCAAACTCGATCATAATAGGCACAATAATAAATTTATTATAAAAAGTTAGCAAAACATAAAGTACTAAGATATAATCCAATTACAGAAATGTTATAAAAAAATCACCGAGATTTAAAAATAAATAGCAACGTTCTCATGATTCACTATCAATATTCCATAAATGTCTTATTTCTAATAAGAATTTTATTAAAAATAACATAAATTTAAGTTATTTATTTCAACGATACTCGTATGTTAATTTATTTCGTGGTAACCATTTTACAGTACAAAAATTTCTTATAGAATAATTGAGTATTTCAGATTTTCAAAACAATACTAACAATAGTAATAAATAATATGGTATAAGTGTTTCTTAATTCTTCTTCTTAACAGTAATTAATTCCACGAAAATATCAACTACAAATAAAATTAAAAAAAAAAAAACTTTTGGAAAAATCATTTAAAACAATATTTTCCAAAATAAAGGCTTCATAGTGGACTCTTACTGATGCAGAAAAGCTACAATTAGATTCTTTTTAAGGTTGGTAATAAAAGCGAAAATTTATTGACAGTAATAAACAAATTTTTTTTTCAATAATTATTCAAAAAATGCATCACGTTCAGACATGTGGTTCTAATAATAAAACACATTAAATTAATCCAATATTTGAATTCATTATATCATTCTAGAGAGACAATACATGTACAATTATTTGAATTCAAAAATTATATTTTCTTTATTTCAACATTTCTCTTTTGTCACAAAAAATTATAGAAATTATTTATTGTTTTTAATTAATTCTCTTTAAGACTTTTCTTTTTTCAGAACTTTTCTTTCTTTTTTGCAAAAAAAAGTACTTTTTTAACTCCCGCAACTCCCAAATTTACGAGAAGATTACGCAAAATCCAAATATCAGAAAATTCTAAAAATTTAAAATGAATAGTATTGAATAATTCCTCCTGTTTATAATTTATGAATGTTAATTTTTTTTCGTCAGTTCCACCTAATTTAATATGAACAAAATGAAACTCACATTATATATAGATTGACAGATATAGTGTGTTGCCAAATTAATATGGACACTTATAAAAATTTAAGAATTGCTATATTTTTAATAAAATTCAGAAAAATGAATAATTTGCAAATGAAAAGTTTTAAAAAATCATCTAAAACAAATACTAAACTACTTTGCAAAGTAGAACTCCTTAAATATAATTAAGTAGTAAATTAATTCATACATTTTGACTATTGTTTAAAAAGCTAATTTTTTTTATAAAATTAAATAGGTATTTTTATACTAAACAGTATATATAATTAAATTATAATAATCTTTTTTACTTTATCTGATTTTTTTTAACTAATTATTTGTTGTTATGTGTTTCTATTTTATAGAAAGTTTATCAATTACAATCTTTTGGATTTCTCTCAGTGTAATAAGCAAAAAGGTGAAAAGTTGCCTAGCAGCTAAAATTGGTTTTAATCCCACATAGCAGTCCTCAGTCTGCTATGTTTATAGCTGCTGTAACATCCATGTTGTATTTTTAGTACTTCTTTGTTTTAAGTTTTGTGTTTATATAATACGAAAAGGAATTTAATTTAAAAGATTTAACTATGAGAAAAAACGTTGCAGAAATCACAATCTTTAACCTTGTGTCGTGGTTCAATAAATATGTTACGTTTTGTATAAAAAATATCCTATCAATTTTCGATAAAACTAAAAAAAAAAACACTAGCCAATATATTATTTGTAGCATATTTAGATTTTTTTTGAACAGTCCATTTTTTTATACGATGTTCGATAAGAATAAATTTGAACGTTCTTGACCTAACTTGATACGAGTGAACTTTGTCAAATCATTTGTATTTTAAGTTCTAATAATCGTCTGATATTCTGTCATCTATTTCCGTTATACTGCAAAAACTTTATAGAATACTAATTACTTATAATAAAAAAATACGTTGCTAATTCTTTACTCTCATTATGTTCAAGGAATAATTATACAAAATAAACAAAAAATACGGTAAAAATTCCACATTTTTTCATGCTTTATATTACAAAGAATAATTAAAGAACCATACAAATAAAAAAATTCACAGTTAAACGTCTGAGTAGAAAAATTCCATTTAAAAAGTGACGAAAATAACCACAAAAATGGCTTTTAGCAACTTCTTTTTTCTTGCAATATGATGTCTGAAAAAGTTAAAAACATTCAGGAAGTAGCAATTATGTCTAAACCATGTACGGACAAAAAAAATTGAAAAGGAAGTCATTTAAAGCAACGCAGTTACTCTCAAACTTTTGAAATTGCAATCAAGTTCGTTTTTTCGCCCAAACCAGTGAACCAGATCACTATATTTTATTTCTAATTCAGGGTTTTGCATTTAACTTTTATTTCCGTCATTAAAATTAGGATATAAAAAAACAACAAAAATTAAACTGTACATTTCGATGGATTTCTTATCCGCCAAACGATAATGAGTATTGCAACGTGAGAAAATCAATGGCTTTTTTTTTTTCGAATTGGGAAATAAATTTTGATTATTGTACGGTAAAAAAAATGTTCTTTTATATATATACTAGTTTAATATTATCCTTTATTTCAAAATATAAACTTCCGTGTTTTTGAACTCAAATATAATGGTAAAAAAGAATTCTTAACTTTACTTGGTATTGACGGCTGGATAAAGTAACAAAATAAATAAACTGAGAAATGATTTTATTTCTAGTACTCTGATGTATATGGGATTTGAATTAGGCAATTAGAATTATATATAAGTATTTTTTATTTTGAATATTTTTCTAAGAAATAATAGAAAGCTTGAATTTCCTTTCCCACAAAGGTCTTTAACTTTTGTATTTAATTTATAAAAATAAAATTATTATACAAATCTTTGGGGCTTTTTTATACAAAATGTAAGGTTTCTGATTTTAACAATAATTTTTGAACAATAACTTAAACGTAGCTCAAATCACTCGCAATAAGATTTAAACAGGATATAACTAAAAGTATTAAAGCAAGACAATTTTACGTAACTTGTTAAATGATTGAAAAGTGAATAAATATTTAAATTTCAAAAAATTTGTAGCGAAACACGCTAACTAATTTTAATTTCGAAATCAAATATGATAATTTTTTTCACCAGAATTTATGATATTTTGGAAGTTTTATTTCAATGTTTTATAATTTGACCGACTTCCAATTTGCACTACTTAGTGTTAATAAAACAAAATATTTTTGCATTTAATTTAACGTAAAAATATTTTTTGATCACTGTTACCTTTAAAGCAGTCAAGAGAAATAAATTGAATGAAAATTTGTATCTGAATCTGTAATATCTTGTAATCTCACTGTAAAATAAAAAAAAATTACGCGTTTCCCCTTATATATATTGCCTTTTTTCATTCCACTATACATCACAACCTTCAGAACAGTTTTTGCGAATTACTCCGATTAAACATGGTTTGCGACTCCGTTTTATTTATTTATTTATTTTTGGCGATTTGTTGCCCACATGCAGCCCACTATCACTTTTCTAAATTTGTTGGTCGAATTTGACAACACTTCGTATTTTTAATTCTGTTTAAAATTTTTCAGTAATATTAAATAGGAATATATTCCATACTAGGTCCTTTCATCAATTACTGGTTATTGTTGAAGTTTTTTTGTGACAAAAAATTTTAATATTAAGTTTTAATTAAATATATATATATATATATATATATATATATATATATATATATATATATTTCAAACAAATTTCCTAAAAAGCAACACCTGGTGTTTCTGATGTTGTAATTACATAACTAACTATCCAACAGAAATTTAGTTTTACTTTAATCGTACTTTTTATTTTCTCTTCCAGTTGTGTGTGTATCGAAGTTAAAAACTTGTATGTACAGTTCTAAAGAAAACTCTACAGAAAGAGTGCGTGATCTTCAAGATAATTTTTTCCTGGGAAGTGGAGAGAAAAATTTGACAGGTAAAAGTTTTAATTTAATAAAAATATCTATTAAGTTTTAAACCGTCATTAAACGTGTTTTGCATTCAAATTTATTCGGAAAATTCGCATTAAACCTTCGACCATTTTCGTCAGATCAAAAGACTTCGCCGAATGCCGTGATGTACAGCCAACAATGGTAACCATTCTCAGTTGTAATAGCACAGTAATAACAACGATGACAACATTAGGCGACATTTTTTGAATTGGTGACGAAATTGGTCGATGGTATAATACGTAAGTACAATTTATTGTAAACAATTATCCGTGATTTCAGTTCATTTCTATTTGCATTAAATCATTTTTTAAAGGTAATAACTAATTTTTTTTCCGATTTGTTTCAATATTAATTTTATCCTTTTGCTTCATATTTTACTGCAAATAGATCTTATTTAAATTTATTGTAGCTCTAAGTCGTAAAGTAGGGGACCACCTCCATTGCCGCCCTCGTCAGACAATAAGCCCCCCCCCCCTCATCATCTTGCAAGTTTTCTTTATTTAACCAGTCATCATATCTAGATAACAAGTAATATAAATCTTTTATAGCGTCATTTCCTACTTCGTTAGAAAAACGCAATGGCGCCATCTGTTGTAGCTAGTTGCAACTACGTCAGAAATAACCCAGAACAAATTTAAAATTAAATAGTAAAATTTGATTAATGGATTAATTTTTGAAAAAAAGCTGTATTAACATCAAGTGCCATCCACTACAAGTTTTAAAAAATATATTTGAACTTGAATGGATGAATAGAAAGTATTTTATTAACGATTGAAAATTTGAACGATATATATAGGGAGAGAGTGAACTAATAATGGGAGTTGAAAAAATGCAGTCCTTCGGGGGCTAGTTCTATAATTAATAAGAATTTTTAAGAATAATAATTCTTAAGAATTGAAATTATGGTTTAGCATTTACTACAGAATTTTTTTTTATTGCTTACATTATTTAATCCCTATATTATCAACGGATGGTGAGAAGGCTCTAATTATTCATTTATATTATTTCCCGAAATATTACCCAGGTTTACATTCTACACATGCACGATCACAATTGTATTTTATAAATACAAAAACTCAGCTTCCACATGTTGTATGTACTTATGCATCTGTATACAAACATATTTCTCCACAGTAATTCCATCTGCAGTTATTGTAATTAAAACTCTAAAGTAAATGACACATAGTCATTTAATCGCTGAATAATACAATTTCGACCATACTTTTCATATTTTTTTTAAATGCGTATTTTTTATGTTGTCATTTTCATACTTTTTTTTTCTTTCTGTTGCCTCTTCTTTCCTTCCTTCTTCAGTGGCTCGAAAGCCCAGGGTGGGTCTTGGCCTTCTCAAGAAGCCTTTTCCAGGCCAACCTCATTCCTGTTAGTGTTTTCCAATTCTTAGTTCTTAAAACTAAGAGATCTTTTTCTAGGCCATCAATCCATCTAAGATTTGACCTGCCCTTTTTTCGTGTGCCAATTGGTTGAGCATTGAAGGCTTTTTTAGTGTTGCGGTCTTCGTCCATTCTGACACCGGGATTTGCCCATTTAATTCGTTGTATTTTGATGAAGTTTAAAATGTGAGATTCTTTATATGATTGATAGCGCTCGGAATTTGATCTTTTTCACCACGTTCCATTTTCCTGAATTCCTCCAAAAATAAACCTTAAAATCTTCCTTTCGTAGATACTGATTCATCTACGAAATTCTCATCTGTTCGAGACATGGACCAAGTTTTACATGCATAAGTTAATATTGATCTTAAAAGACTTTCATACAATAGAACCTTTGTTTTAATGTTGATTAGATTCGATTTCATATATCTTTGCATTCCATTAAGACAGTGTTTCTCAAACTGTGGGACGCCCCCCCCCCCTAGGGGGGCGTGATAATCCTGCGAGGGGGGCGCGAGCAAATCGTAAAGTCGAAAATATATAAAAGGTTTAAAAAATTACAAATTTACTTAAAGGAAGCATAGCAAAATACATTTTGAATTAGCAGAAACAAAATACGCATTTACACTGATCTCATACACTTATAAATGCATCAGTACTGCACAATGTATTTGATAATTAATTTATCAATACTAAGTTAGCAACAAGATTAGTAATTATTAGTGACTCTCCCTGGGCTTGTCATATACAAAACTTAATACTTATCTTGATAATTTGTACGGTTTATCATTAAAATTGTATTGTAGTTTTACGTCATAGTACATTATTGTTGAATTCAGTATATATTATTGTATGAAGGGGGCGCGATGAAAATTATGACTGAAAATTGGGTCACAAACATTTAAAGTTTGAGAAGGGCTGCAGTAAGACATTGACACTTTTTTAGGTAGTATTTTTTTCTTTCTTTTGGTTCTCTGTTTGTTTGGGGTTTTTTTTTTTTTTTTTTTTTTTACCTTGCAGGATTTTTGTGGCTATTTTAGAAGTTTTTGGATACTTTTCCGTTTTGCCGGGGCAGGCGATAAATTCTCCAAAAATGATACAACCGACGTCAAACGCAATATTCCCGCTGGTAGCCTTTCACCGCCGCATTTTCAAAGCAAGTCGTGAGCATTTCTTATCCCAAACGTCTTTTAAATCAAAATTGAAATTAAAAAAATGGATAAAAACAAATTAGAACTAATATTTTTTAACAATTTTGGTACTTACGTATTATCACAACCATATTGACGACATTATTTGAAACGAAGAACATGATTTTCAATTCAGCACGTCCGACACATGTGAAATAAGGGTTGCCAACTTGGTGGGTTATCTTGAACGTTGGCATTGTTGCGATAGTACATAAGTACTACAATTTTTTATGCGTATATTGTGTGTTGTCGTGAATAAAACCTGCTTGACGAGATTTCCGCTAGCGAAACGGCAAAGTAGATATTTGATAATTTCTTGAAAAGGCTATGTGAGAGAGAATAATATACACCAGTTCTTTTTTCTCGTTAATAATCGTCCTTTGAGATACTCCAAGCATTGTGTGATCTATTTTTTATTTCTTTTTCACACGAACATTTTGATATATTATGAAATTTTTCAGTAGTTATTAGATAAAGTAGGATTATTAATAAATATTAACAGATCTTTTTATAAAACAGTGTTTTCAGATTATTTTTTAAATATTTTTTTATTCATCAAGGCATTTTGCAAATCATTTTTCTATCACTTTTTACTATTTTTATTCGGAGATTAAGATTTAATCAACGATTAATTTTTCATTAATTATAATTTTAATCAAATGAACACTTTCTTATGTTGCAGACGTAGAAGAAGGTAGCTACAATGACAGTCTTCCGGACTTCAACTCATGGATTGTTACTGTCTCAAGTCTATCTCTGGCAGCGATGTTTGCCATCACAGGCGGCGCGTTCGCCATTGTGAACGCCATTCGAAATTCAGCCGAAATGGTGTTTGGATTTTTGGGCATTCTTATTTGGAATACTTTTGGAAGTAAGGAGATACATTCATTATAAAATATATATACTTCCCATCCACAACACCTGCAAAAAAACTATACTTTGCTTTCTTAAATATAAGTGTATGTAAATATGGAACACACGGCAATAGTAATAAGACTTTGCTGTTTTCTTTATACTAAAATTGTGCTAACATTTTTATCGTATTGTTGATGAAAGACTGTAACGATAATCTCGAAAATTCCGCACTAAAACTGTAGCGTTCAAAAGAAGTCAGTACTGCCTTTATGAGAGTTATTTATTTAAAAAACATCGACAGAAGTATTGAGACATAATCTTTTAATGTTAACAATTATTAATTTATTGGTCTATGGGAAGCGTTTAAATCCCCAAACACCACCCGTGTGTAAGCCATTGTGATCGGAACCGTGATTTTGCAAAAGCGTTTAAATGTATAATATTTATGATATTGAGTGTCACTTAGATTATAAAATGTATATAAAATTGTTTTAAGAATAGTATTACAATAAAAAATTATTTAAATAAAATATTTTGACAAAAAATGAACATAGAATGACCCATTTTCAAAATATTCTCCTTTTGTGAAAAATGCTTCTATTATAATAATATTTTGCCTGCATATAGCTCACACCTCTGTACAGAGGCTCAACTAGAATTTTTGAAATATATAATTTAGAAGTGGGTTTATCCATGTTTTACGACAACAGAGGGGAGAAATTTTAAGAAAAAAACGCCGATAATTATTTTAAATGGGTGTAACTCTGAAAATAATGTGAATTTTTCAAAAATCATAGTTGAGCCTCTGTGCAGAAGTCTGAGCTATATACAGGAAAAATATTATTATATAATAGAAACATTTTTCACAAAAGGAGACCATTTTGAAAAAAGGTTATTCTAAGTTAATTTTTTGCCGAAATATTGTATTTAAATAATTTTTTTTATCAAAATGTGCTTAAAACAATTCTATACATGTATTCTAATCTAAGTGACACTAAATATCATGAAAATTATCCATTTATGCGTTTTTTTAAAATCACGGTTTCGAACGTAATCGGATACCTTAAGGTTATTTAAAAGGCAGCAACTTCCTTCAGTTAAAAGGCAATCTTTTCAATGAAATGATCATTCAAACGGTCTGAAAAAAATAATTCGGAATAACAATTCACCTAGTAAAATTGCTTCCATGTTCGATATATATGTCTTCGCCTAATGTTTAGCTATCAATTCGATACATACGTATTTCCTAATAAGAAACTATTTCAATATTAGTTACAACACACCTACCTTTTTATTACAATGAGCTTTTTAAATTTAAATGCCTTCAATAAATAAGCAGATATAAGTATAATAACAAAAAAAAAATACTTATAAAACTTGGATAGCACAAATGAATGACTGGATTTTGAATATTTATATTTTTGAAACTGTTACACATATTGCAAAAAGTGATACACGAAATTAAACCAAGTTTTATTTTTAGTTGCAAATGTTCGATGTATGACCCTTTTGCTACATCAGGGACATCTTAGGCGTGGGCAAACTGGGCCCGTGCCTAGGGTCTCGCCTCATTCTTGACTCAGCCTGAGTAAGATCATGATTCGAATGTTTTCAAAGGTCAAATGTTATTTCCGGTTGTATTCTCCAAAAAACTGGGAATTTCGGACGATATGTTAACTGGCTACCTACTATAACCGTTGTCCATGTATAAACCTAGGCCTATCACCATACATCATCATTACTCATTCAGTCAAAAAGCGGCAGTCGGTCGAGACGATTTAGGGGATTGTAAATCATGTACAAATATTTGTTTCGGGTTATTGTTTGTACGAGTATTTGACAACGTATGCTATGTACTGTCTAATTTTAAAGGGTCATAGGGGGCCTATCTTTGTATAGGAGTCCACGGCCTACCTTTGCGTAGGGGCCCAGGGCCTCAAGAAGTCTTAAGACGTCCCTGTGCTACATGGTAAACAACAGTGGCGTAACGAAGAATACTGGGGCCCCCTGCAAAGACAGGCTTTGGACTCCCTAGAACAGCTGCCCCCCCGCAGTGCGGGAGTTACGGGAGTGTACGTTAAGCCCCTGGTAAACCACTAATCGGTTATCAAGTTTGTTGCACACATTTTATAGTATCACACTCTCGAGATGGTTGACAATGCGGCACAATTGTATTCTTAAGTTCTTGTTAGGGTTTACGGCATCAATGGTGCATAAACAGTGTCTGTCGTAACCTCATGAAAAGAAATCGCATGACGTAAGGTCGAGGGACCTTTATGGCCACGTGATTAAAAGTAAATCTTCTCTTCCGCACACCTCATTCATCGGTATGGAGGCTTCTTGTAAGCACATACATGCAAAGACCGATGGGCTGGAGCTTTAAACTGTTAAAACAGTAAATTTGTTTTGTCCTCACATAGTTGTAGAACCAGCCAAATTTTCAACATATCCAGATAATTACTACCAGTTACAATTTTTTAAGCACAGAAAAAAAAATCCATTCATTTTTTTTTTTTTTTTTTTGGAAAAATAGCATTAAAAGTATACATTTTTGGTGAACCTCTTTGAAAGTGCATAATTTCACAGGGAGTTTAACTTTCCCCTAGATCTCTCTCTATTAAAAGAGAAACAGTATATTTTTCATTAATTTAGAGCCGGGGTAGGCATTACATCGATCGCGATCGACCGGTAGACCGCCAAGACATTTTTGGGTGGCCACCTGAAAATTTTACCTGTTAGGAATTATATACGCAAACTTCAAGATTGGCAGACTGTCTTCTACTGACTATAATAATGAAAACTAATTAAGATAAATAAAAATGATTTATTTTTTAATGTATTTTGAATTGTTTCGTAATAAATGCATCATTTGATATAATTATATTTGGGACTCTGACTGTTAAGTTTGTATCTTCCTTTATGAGTTAAACGTGGTTTTAAAAGTGTTCTTTTTTTTTTTTTACTTTCGTTCTATAGGTAAGTACATATTCCATACATATTATTAAGTTATATTAATAACCTTTTCCTTACATTACACCACACTTACGGCATTGGGTAATGGCGCACACAAAAATTTTTAAAGGGAGAGGGGCTCGAGGGTAAAGGTCTACCATTCTCGTATCATACCCCAATACGCAACCAAGCATATTTTTTTGATTTTGTCCATTGTCGGGAACAAAAACAGCAAAAAATAAATTACTGAATGAATAATCAACATTAATAAATAAATAAAAATTACTAATATCTAATACTTAATTACATTTTACGTACTATATACATGGGACTATAACGAACAGGAAAAACACGAAGAGTTATGAGGGAGGGTCTGGATCCATGGACCCCTTCCCCGCCCTCGTGTGCATCACTGACATTGGGTGGACCGCAACTCCCTTGAAATATGTGTAATAGTTACGAAAACATAAATTTTTAAAATCCAGTCATTCATTTGTGCTAACCTTGCGTGTAAATTAATTTATATGTTTTAAAACAATTTTATGTAAATGAACCCTCACAAAACGACTTGCATCATATCGTCGGTCAAATTATCAGACTGCGTAACTCCATCTGGGATGCTAATTTGATACAGTAGGGCTAGGTGCCAAGTTGCTGCTTATGTTCGCCAAGATAGGCAATAATATTACAATATGGTTTACTTTTTGATATTTTTATCGTGCGATAATGTGGTTGCTATAGGGATAACGTATATTAGTGTTAGTTTTTTTTTTCCGTGGGATCTTTGCTCAGCAAAAGTAACACATTGTTACAAACGAACGCTTAAAATAGTGTAAATAATTTATATCTGGAAGTGTCATTAATATTACTTTCAGTTGTATTTATTTTATGTTAAAATCTTGCCAGCACCTCTCCCTTCGAAATCTAGTTTTATTATGAAATAAAAAAAAAAGTAGTGATTACACTGATCGAAAAATAAATTAAAAGCGGAGAGCGCACTGAGGCATGGCATAGACAAAACAAAAGGATTGAGGAATCGCGCCAAAAAGCGCTTGGCGCGTTGCACTCCTATATCAAATCAGTAACACCGGTGGAGTTACGCAGTCTGATAATTAGGCCGACGATATGCGGTTCAACACGTTCTGTTGCTTTGCCGAACTCTCTTCTTTTCCTAAGCATAATATAGGGCTGCCATCTGGTGATCATTAATAAAAAGTTTCTCAACTATTTAATACATCGAATGAAGATTAAAATTGTACAGTTTTCTTATTTCAACATAATTTTAATGTGAAAGACATTTTTTGAAAAAAAGAATGAAAATTGTGTATTTAAAAAATATCTTAAAACTTTATATGACAAGACATTTGTGGAGATTATTTCAAATTCCACCCCAAAAAAGAAAAACATAAGAACTTAATTTTTAAAAAATTGCAAAATAGTTGTTGATTGGTGAAATTACCCAAAATCTTCATAAGCGCTTATATAGTCAGTGTTTAAAGGACCAAATCTAATTAAATGGTGTTTCTAAATTTTCATTCCCTGAGTAGAAATAATGTAAATAAGTACAAAATTTTAATGCCTTTTGGAGAAAAAGCCTCACAATTCTTTCCTTGTTGTTTTTGTTTACTTTATAAAAACCAGTAGCGCTACGTACACCCCCGCATCGCGAGAGGTCCCAGGGATCTAGGGGATCCCAAACGTGACTGACACCAAGTACTTACTCTTTGTAAGATCGGACTTAGGGCCCAAAACCTGATTTTGCAGGAGGTTCCTAATATTCTCCGTTTCACCACTGGGCCCCCAATATTCTCCGTTACGCCACTGTCTTCGTAGACTCTCTGAAAAAGCGCTGAGGACCCAGGGGGTACACAGATTACAGTGTAAGAACCAGTGGCGTAACGTACACCCCCGCATCGTGAGGGGGGCCAGGTCTCTAGGGGCCCAAGCCTGACTGACGCCAAATAGAAACCCTTTGTAAGTACCTGCTTGAGGGCCAAATCCTGACTATGCAGGGAGCCCTAATATTCTCCGTTACGCCACTGTTTTTATCAGAGGCGTAACGGAGTATATTAGGGCCTCCATCCTACAAATTCAGGTTTAGAGCCCCAAGCCCAAATACGTACTTAGCGTCAGTCAAGCTTTGGACCCTGAGTTCCTGGGTCTCCCCACAATGCGGGGGTGCACCTTACACCATTGGATAAAAACATTAAATTGTTCGGTACATAGTTGAAAAATCAATCATTCGTTGATTTATTTGTACATTTATTTATTTATTTTGTTTGTTTATTTTTATTTTTTGTAGTTCTGTGTGGCACAGTATCCATCTTCAGCTGGATCATTCTGTACCTATCCAAATTCCGCAAGAATGTCATGACTATGGAGGAACTGGAACAACACTGGGTCTCCGAATTTCGTTCCTGCGTCGGATTCAGTTTCTACCTGGTCGTGATATCGACCGCCCTCTTTATCGTGAATGTGGCTATCATCTCGACCATCATCAAACAACCCTGGGTGGACAGGAAACTGAGATCAGAGCTGAGAAAAAAATTATCGTCTGGCAAATTTGTTTCACACTCGCCTGCGTCTAGTATTGCCAAAAAACCAAAAAGCGACATCATATCTGTCTGAATGTTGTAATACTGCTTTTTCAAAGAGAACTTTGTTCCTTTTTGCGTCTCTTGGGACCTGTACAGGGTGTTTCAAAAAAGCTGCGAATAGGATAACGGGTAAAGAGAGAGTGGTGTAAGGTTTTGGTGACTGAAATATTAGTTTCAGAACTAAAGGTAATTAAACTGGAGTGTGTATAGTGAGAGGATTCACATTTAAAAAAAAAATGTATATTTTTGGTAAAATAGTTTGTTATTTTGAGGTAATGATTTTTAGTAGTTCTACATAGATTTTTTTTCCTTCGCCCATCTTTGACATCTCTGCCATTAGTCGACGAGCATCTCAATAAAATGATGACGAAGTATAAAAAGGATTAAAATTTGCCTCCGTAGAGTTGTCTACAAAAAAACTTTAAAACAATAGGGCAGTGCCTTAGGTGGTCACCATCCATTTTACCCTGGTGGCACAGAGGACAACAAGCCGAATCCTTAACACCATTTCGATGTAAATGCTTCTGCAAATAATTATGTCCAGTACTACATAAGTAAACACTATCCAGTATTTTTTTTCACGGTTTGTTACAATCCCAAAGAATAAAACAAATAATAACACTCTAGGTTTTTTTTAATAAACTAGTATTTAAAATATTCTTGTTATAAAAGTATGTTATGTGATAGATATTTACTTTTTACAACAAAAAACGTTGTTGTTTTTTAAATACAGTTTCAATTTTTATACTTTTTAGACGACAGAGATAAGCACTGAAATTAAATTACCAAAAACTATTCAGGATCAGGAAATATGTTGGTGAACTTTGATTTTGTAAGTATTATGGGAACTACAAGCAAACCTGCTCTAATTCAAGCAAGTATGAAACCAAAAAAATAATTGAAATTTTGATTGAATTTCTTCTCTCGCTTAGATTCGACTGTTGTGAATTTAGAAAGTTAAAAGTGAAATATTAGCCCGTGGTCTTTCATCTATATTTTTACTTCAATTGTGAACTTAATCAAACAAACGTAGTTCTGAAGTCTACTTCGAGATATAAGACAATCAATGTAGTGAGTCTGGTATTAAGAAATATTAAAAAATGAAATGAAAAATTGCTTTACAATAGCTATTTTACCAACAATGACATATAGTTTTCAATATAATTCAAGCCTATACAACTGAAGAAAACTCAAGACTATGTGATTGATACAATCTACAAGAAGGAAGGAAAGAAAAATCTACATTGGCGTGAAATTGACTGAAAACACATTTCTTTTTCTTTTTCCTTTTTTTTAGTATAAAACTTTTTTCCTCAACAAGGGAAGCAATTATCTCAAGGTCCCAGTTTGATATTATGTACTGTGAAAGGCAGTGTTCTTTTTGAAACACCTTGTAATATCAACGAAGAACGGTTTTAGACGCTCAAGTTGGGTAAAAAGGTGACTGACTGTTCTCTTTTCTTGTACTTTCCGATTATTGAAGGAACCTTTTTTATTTAATACTACAGTAGTGGTGTTATGAGATGTTAAGTTATCTTGTGGATAGTGATTTTTATCTTCTGTATTAAAGGGCAATGTATGAACGTTTTCTTTTTTTACGAAATAAAGTTTAATATATACAGATTGTATTTTGGTGGATTATATTTAATAGAATATCCTTTCTTGTCTGTGCGTTGTGGTTTATTTTTAAATAGCAAAAAAAAACAGTGGCCTCTATTTTAACTCTTATGTACGATAATTGAACTTTACTATTTTAAGGAGGCATGATACTATTTAAACAAAAAAATTTAATTTAATGGTTTTCATAATTTTTCTGGATGTTTCATATGTGTATGTATGATGTAAAACAGATTTTATGGTCAGAATTTCTTAAAAAGCTAGCCATTTAATTTTTTTATTGAAATTTATGAAGTGATTTTAAAATGCTACTCCTCGAAATTTGATTTACAAGTACGTCAAATTATGTATAACAAAAGTTGGTATGGGTTTTGCGATAACATGATTATTATTAGTACAATACTTCTTTTTATGAATGCTTATTGAAAATTCCTTAAAAAATGTGCAAATTCTGATTTCAGCTATTTTTTGTAAAATAAGTATTGCTTTGATTGAAAAATGCAGACCAACTTTTGTTCCATGTACTATTAGCAACAAGTGAAAAAATTTCCGAGTATTAAACACAATAGAAAAAAAGCCTTAGCATTTTAAATGAAGACAAACTAGTTATTTTATCTCTCCGAGATAAGTCAGTTTAAAGTTTTGATTCGCCATTGGAATGCGAATAAAAACAAACGTAAAAGTTATCAAATCTCTGCGTTTTTTAAATTTAGAGCTTTCAAATTTTGTGAGTTTGTAGAAAAGTATATAAAAAATAATTTGAACTAAAAAAAAATTAGATTTGATTTTTTGACTGATTTTTGTTAATTGAATCGTACAGTCCCGGCATTTCTTTTATGAGGAGTTCTTGTATTACATGGCCACTAAATGCCTGCTGAAGTGCAGTCCCGGCATTATAGTTATGAATGTTGGTAAATAGTTGTTGCCTTATTCGGCTGAAGGATGCCTGCTGAGGAACAGTCCCGGCATTTCTTTTATGATGAATTCTTGTATTACATGACCACTCAATGCCTGCTGAAGTGCAGTCTCGGCATTATGGTCATGGATACTTGTAAATAGTTTTTGCCTTATTAGGCTGCACGATGCCTGCTGGTTAAATTGTTACGATACTTTTGTGAAAGTGGTGTGCTTTGTTTTAACTGAGTGAGTTTCCTCTTGGTTCAAATATATTGTTAAAGTATGTATTAGCTTTTTACTATAATCAATATTGATTTAATTTCTATGAAGAAGCTAAGAAAGCCTCGAGATCCAAAGCTCTGCAAATGTTGAAAATAAAAGTAGAATGAACTTTTTTAAGGATGTTTTTCTTTGTTTTCATTTTCGTGTTACAAATCGATTCGTTGATTGTGGTCACTGGACACAGTTGAGCAGAAAGATTTAAAGCAACGCAGATCTTGTAAACGATGACGGAACGAACAGGAGGGTTCTTCTTTTTCGATTTTCTGTTCATTTTCTCAATCCAGTTGCTGTTCTGCTCAATCGGAGAAAGTTGAGCTTCAATCATCAAGGCGCCACAGATTATCAATACGAATTCCGAGTAAACTTTGGGAATAAAATTTTTTCCCTTGTGTTCTAAGATCAATTTAGGTATTATGTTCAGTGCAGCCAATGGAACTTGAATGTCACAATCTTGGCAAATTTTAGAGAGAATAACCTAATGGACATTGGGAGTTGCAGTGTTGCATTGGTTTCTTTCGAATAGTCTGGGAAAGGCGCAGCATTTGATTGTTTCAATTAAAAATACGTAACCAACGACATTGCAAAATGAAGACAGATGATTCTCCCACATGACAGATATTCGGCAATAGAAAACGTAAAAGCACATCTCGAGCCAAAACTCAAACGCCATTGCTCTTTTTCAATCAACCACGTTATAAAAAATATCGGAACAACGGCTTAAAATTCACTTTAAACTCAAATGCAAGTTTACTTTTCAACAGTCAACACATATAATGAGGTTTTTCTCCAACTCATTCGTTGGTTGTTCTTTGATTTTATTGTTAAGCAGCATTGTTGTGAATCGAAATTATATTATTGCTGATTCATAATTAACTTCAGCAATAAAGGTTTTTTTCAACATTGTTGCTTAACAATGCAAATTGAAGCAAGGATTGTTACTTAACAATCCTTGCTTCAATAATACTTTAGTAATATAATGCTTTCTAATTTCGATAAATTTTAACATTGAGTATTTTAATATCTTTTGAAAAATTTTCATATAAATATGTATATCTTTAATCAGTAACCTGTAGAAAATATTACACACATACAAACACAAATGTACACTAACATACAAGCATATACTCACAAACATATACGCACATACAAACATACACACACATATAGGGTTTTTCAATAAGTTCCTGAAAGAATTTTAACAGAAATCCATTTATACCCGAGACTTAAAACTAAAATTTACTGATTTTAAAAAAATACAATAATTATTGTTGTTGCTTAAATGCATTTTAATTACTACAGATTTATATCGTATTTTCGAGTTAAACGCAAAGTAGACCAGTCATTAAAAAACCAGATCTATTTAAACTTTTTAAAAGTATTGATCATTTCTGATCACACATAAAAATTAGAACGTTTACAATGGGGAAAACTTTTAATCAACTGTGGAGAAAGCATTTTCAGATGCAGAAATGTTTTCATAAGTTTTAAAGACAACATCCAATTTTATGAAAATATTGGTCAAGTATACATTTAGAAAATGTTTAATTTTGTTTTAAAGCTATAATATATTGCAAACCATTATTCAAAATCGAATTAAGGAGAAAAACGAATATTATACATAAAATATTCAAAATTCTATCTATTTAGGAAGGAATATCGCTTTCTATAGTGAGGAAATTAGAAGAGTAAGAGATTATGAGATACTATCTTAGACCGTTGTCTTCACTTGACCATGACTCAAAATCAAGAAACCAATCGCCACACACACACACAATAGCCCTCACTTGGGTCTTAAGAGTACTACCTTAAACTTGTTCTAAAAATTGCTGCATATATTTCTATAACGTTTTCGATTTCTTATAAACCAGTACATTTTGCACATTTTAATGTGAGATCTTTACAATTTGTGCATAAAAGTACAAATATTGAAATACGGAATCAATTTTTGATATACAGTTAAAAAATGTATTTTTAAAGCATGCAATATGAAGACAATAAAAATTAATTTTTTGTGCGCAATATAAGTTGACATGTGGCCTTTGGCAATTTTGTTGAATGTTATGTGCATTAAAATTATAAATACACTCAAAGCTCCATATTACGAACCTCTATATTGCGAATTTTTATATAGAGAGAACTTTTTTCCTGGAACCAAGAACATTTCACGATTTTCTTCGTAAAATAACTTCCTTATAGCGAAGTGCATTTTCTATATAACGAACTTTTTTCTTTGTAGCTCAATTTTTTTTTTCTCCCTATTTTTAAAGTATTTCTGGGCATATCAAGTTTTTCTCACTTTTAATACTCTTTATAGCGGTCATAAATCTTGAACTGATTTTATTAGGTGCATAACTCGCCGAGACCAATAGAATTCTAGTCATTTCATCCAAGAAGTGCAACATTTAGCCCCCATTGTCCAGTTCACTAAAAACATCTTTGATATCCCCTTTCACCCTCAATGGAGTTGTCTTATTTCCCCTTGTCCTTGATCTAGTCTCCGTTCATTTGTAGTGTTGATCATTCGTACTGGTAACTTCCGTTTCTTGTAGCCCGAAAATATCAAAACGTAAATGCTTGAGCATCAAAGAAAAAAAATTAATTCTTCAGGAAGTGTATAAAGGCGTCAAGAAATTTTCCTTGCAGTTTTTCTATTTTAATAGGTTAGATATATGAAATAAATATATATTAATTTACAAAAAGTTATGAATAATAACTTTTGTTTAACATATAGTGTTTATTAATTTAAAATTTGCTTTGTGGTTTATAAAGAAAATTGAAAGATGAACCTCTATATAACGAATTTTTCATATAACAAACTTTTTTTCGAGATTTAGCGACTTCGTTATGTAGAGGTTCGACTGTAATTGGACAATGAAAATAACCCAAAAAAACAGAGTGGATACATACATAAAAAAAACCTATAATTGCTGTATTGCTAAAAAATTTTTCATTTTCTGAAATTTCAAGGAAAGTATGTATAGAAATATGACTGCTGAAATACATAAAACATGTTCACATTGTAAGGCAGTGTTTCTCAAACCTTCAATGTTTACGACCCAATTTTCAATCATAATTTTCTTGTCGCCCCCCTTCATACAATAATAGTGTATTTAATTCAATAATACTTTGACACTAAAGCTACAATTAAACTTTAATTATAAACTATACAAATTAACAAGATAAGTATTGTGAATATTTTGCATATAATTGTAGATATGACAAGCTCTTGGGGTCAATAGTAATTACTAAACTTGTTCTTAACTTAGTATTAATGAATTAATGATCAAATACATTGTGAGGTACTGATACATTTAGTAGTATATTACATCATTGCAAATGTGTATTTTTATTATATCAGAACGTATTTTGTTTCGGTTCCTTTCAGTAAATTAATAATTTTTAGTCCTTTATTTTTTTCTTGATATGCTCGCGCCTTCCTGGTAGGATTATCATGCCCTGCTAGGGGTGCGCACCCCACAGTTTGAGAAACGCTATTGTAAGGAAATGAAATTGATAAAGAATAAAAAAAGTAGCAAACGGAAAAAAGTACTAAGGTTGCTGATGAAAGGATAAAATAATGTTCTTGATAGAGATACAAGAATATCACCCAAATGAGAGAGTATATAGAATTCAATGGAGCAAGCTGGTTTTAGCTAAAATGTGCCAAAGAACTGTTAAAATATTAAAATTCTAAAAAAAAAAATATATATATATTTGCTTTTTTAATCGGCTGCGAATTGGTCATTAACCATTGCAGACCTAGTACATACCCCGCGGAAGCTGGTATCACTTTTTAGCGCTGTGCCCTGTAGGCGGATACTAATCGCCTCAGGGAATTTTGACGGGCTTTGAACTTTGATGGTGCGAACCTGTACCAGGATTTAATTTTGCCGAGAGCATTCAAGCCAAACGGACACTCCAGGGATCTTTTACATGTCGTGTAATCCATACGACATGGCCGCTGTCGATTTTCTGCATCGTAAAAATCCACCGACTTGGGCCGGAGTCGAATCCGCAACCTTGGGTACAGAAAACGAGCGACAAACCAACCACGCCACCCAGCTGGCTAAATTCTAAAAATACATATAAATATATGAGGTAGGATTCAAAAGCTCCCGGACTGAGCCTATAACGTGAAAAAATATTTTGCAGTAAAGTGCTTAGGATAACATATCTCTGTGTTGCTGCGTTCTTCCCCATTTCTAAAAAAGATTTTTCCTAAATCAAGTGGTCTGTGACTCACCACGGCTTCGTATTTTGTAGGCGGATGCATTTAGTAACTGGCGATTGAAAGAAATGACGTTTGTACTGCAGAAAATGAATATCAAATTCTGCAGAGTGTTACGGAGACTGACGACATGTTGAAGCATATGCACAGCAGTGATACATTATCGCAAACCCAAGCATTTGAGTGACATCGACGTTTAAGGGAAGGCAAGGAAAGATTTGAAGACGCGAAATGCGCTCTGGACATCCGCAGATTTCTCACACCGCTGAAAACATTGGAAAGGTTTCTGCGGCTGTTCGTCAGAATGGGCTTCAAACAACGACGGGGTGAAAACGCAAACAACTGTTTTGCTACATCCTTCCTACTCCCCTAATTTAGCCTTCTGAGACTAAAGAATATTTCCAGAACTGGCACTTCGCTTTCAGGGTCGTCAATTCCAATCTGCAGATGAAATTAAAAGTGCATCACAGGGTGAATTAACCCTTGATCTACCGCATTATGATTTACTGCAGTTTTTTTCATGCAATATTTTTTTTTTTGCATCACTACACTGAAAATTAAGGGATATACATAAACAAAATACTCAACTTTGGGAAATTTAATCAGTTAGAGCTAATTAATTAATTAAAGATATTCAACTGTAAAATTAATTATATACACTGTTCACTTAAAATAAAGAGTCAAATCGTTTTCTAAAGTCTTCATTAACGTACAAAAAAAATAAGACACTTAAATTTTGATATTAATTATTTTTTTTCGGGACAAAAATGATAATCTTCCCAATCCGCTGAAAACGCCGTCAGCTGAAAGCGCAATTTCTGCTATAAAACTATTCGCCTTCCCAGCTAAAATGCTCATCATAGAACCCGTGCTGCCATATATCGTAGAAGATTGGATTTCAAAGAATATTTCTACTAAGTATCGTCAGAATACTCGTTAAAATGGTTATTCTGTGTAATTTTAAAGTGAGTGGTACTTATAAGTACCGTACGTAGATAAAGGGTTAAAGGGCATGGCTAAAAATGGGTTCCAGAAATGTTTTGATGACCTTTACAAGCAATGGAATAAGTGTGTTGTTGCTCAAGGGTTTTATTTCAAAGGAGAATGTGTTTCAGCAGTTTAATTGGTAATATTTTTTATGTTACAGACTCAGTCCGGGAAAACTTTTGAATTCTACCTCATATATATGTATGAATGTCACTTAAAATCATCAGAAATATTTTAAATGTTTGTGTTTTTAAAAATTCAAGAACACAATAAGGTTATCAAAATTTAAGACCTAGAGCTAGAATTCCAAGAAAAAAAATATTTTTTTTCAATCTATCACAGCATCAGAAAGTAATTTGGTAGGTGAAAAAGTGTATACTGATTGAACAGATAAACAATTCAAACAGATTATTCTTATCTGGAAATGGCAGTGAAAAACATGTGTATGTAGAACAGGAAGGAGTTGCAACCAAATTATACAGTCTAATGCAGTAGCGCACACAGGAATTTTTCAAGGGGGAGGGGGGTCCAGGGTCAAAAGTTCACCATTCTTGTATCAGTCTCCTTTTGGTTTTGTCGATTTTCGGGAACAAAACACAATTAAAAACTAATTATTGAATATATAATTAGCATTAATTAATAAAATTAATCATTAATAACAAAATTTAATTAAATTTTATGTAATATATACTTATAGAATTATAGTCAATCGGAACAAAATCAAGGGTTTGGGGGGGAGGTCCGGATCCCCATAACCCCCTACCCCCTTGTGTGCACCACTGGTGTAATGTCAAGAATCTTACTAACATAAAGATATATGCATGTAGTGTTCAGAAGATTGTGTACAATATGCACAGGTAATTGAGAATATGCTGCATGTCAGATTACTCAAATATACAGATACAATTTGGAATCAAAGAGTATATATATATATTACAATCTAATAACATTCCGTAAATTTTCCTTTTTGCTATATAACAAATATATAAAGAATGATTTAATTAAAAAAAAAATAGAACCTACAAATGCATCTTGAGGTACTATGTAACAACAAAAGAGCAAGCATTTATCAGGGGATATTGCTGCGATATTTTAATTAAGAGAATATTGGATACCCAACTAAATATATACTGAAGTGCCACTGAATTAGGAATACCTACCTTGTAACGAATTGGGTCTCCTCTGGCATTGATAACGGCTGCCACACGACGAGGCATAGATTCAACAAATTTTTGGAAACGTTCCACGGGAATGACTTGCCAAATATTGGATAAAGCTGCCCATAATTCAGTAAGGTTCGTTGGTGCTGTGTGATGGCCTTTCAAGCCTTGCTCCAAAACATCCCAAAGAAACTCAATAGGATTTAACCCTCTCTCTGCGTAGTGCTACGTGTGTTACGCCTACATTTGCCCGTGGAAATCGCGGGATGAGTTAAGTCTGGGCTTCTAGGTGGCCAATTTATGACAGAAAAGTCAGAGGAATGCTCATCGAACCAGCCAGTAGCCGACCAGGACTTTTGAGAGGTATAATTGTTTTGCTGGAAAACTCTATTACCATACGGATAACAAAACAACATAAACAGATGGAGGTGATCCCCCAGCAACTCTACGTACCGAATTGCATTGAGAGAGATTGGTACACACACCAAAGATCCCAAACAGTGCCACGAAAAAACACCCTAGACCTTGATTGAGCCACCATGCCCTTGTACAGTTCCAACCTGGCAGGTAGGATTTATGGCTTCATGAGCCTGACACCATATTCTCAGCCTCCCGTCGGCATTAAGTAGTCGGAATTGAGACTCATCACTCCATGCTACTCGTTTCCAGTCCTCTACACTCCAGTCACTGGGCTCTCTTGACCAGGGGCAAGACATCCAACCCGATGGCAAGCATTGAGCAATGATACTCTCGAAGGTCGACGGCTTCCGAAACCCATACAGTGAAGTAAGCGTTGCATAGTCCGTTTACTGATTGTACCACTGGCCCCATCATTCAAATGGGTGGTAATTTAAGATCATCTTTAGCTTCGCTGGCTCTCACCCCGCACTGCCAAGGCTAATTGTCCTTTGCAGTTTGCCCGATCGCTAGTTTTTTGTTCACCATCCATGTATTTTTGGTATACTCTTGACACTGTCTACCGTGAGAATCCTAGCTGTCTGACGCCTTCGGAAATTGAATGTCCCATGCGTCGCCCCCCTACGATTTGTCCGCGATCGAAAGCGTCTAAATCAGGCAGTTTACTCATTCTCTGGCAATTCCGACAACTAATTCAGAACAACCACAGTATGCGCTATAATATATATGCAGTATATATATATATAATATACAGTGCCCTCATTTGCGCATAAATGATACTCCGTGCTGCACACTTTAAATAGTCCTTGCTATCCCTAATTCAGTGGCCCTTCAGCGTATATGATACACATTCTAAAAACTAAAGCTTAGCTTTTTTTTAAACATAAAAGAAAATTTAATTTTTATCTGTTAGTATTTCAATCCAACGCTAAATTTACTTCTAAACGTTCTGTTTGCAAAACCCGTCTTTAGCAAATCTTTAACTGATAAATGAATCATGTTCGCCAAACTTCCAGTCTGTATATCTAAAGCCGCATTCACACCAAGGCGTACAAACGTCGAGTGTTAAGTGTCTAGCCACTCAGAGTCTTCCTCTCGCCCGAGAAGAAGTCTCTGATTG